>OW026427.1:20000000-20310000 GCA_932274075.1 Diarsia rubi
CGAGTGGTCCGCGTTGGGCGCTGAGGCAGCTGGACAGGGAGCTCCTCCTGGAAGCCTCGATCGTGCGGGCCTGGGTGCAATCACCGGTCAGGCCCGCCGACGTAAACACCGAGGCGGGTTGGTTCCAGGAGGCCATGTCCGAGATATGCGACATGGCAATGCCCCGAGTCCGGCCAGGAAGCGCCCGGCGTCAGGTGTACGCGGGTCGCAAGAGCTGTCGTACCTGCGTAAACAGTGTATGGCGGCGCGGCACCTGTACACCAGGCATCGCAGGCGCCGCATTCGGCCTCCGAATGCGGAAGCCATTGAGGCGGAGCTGTGTGAGGGGTACAGGGCGGCGAAGGCTACCCTCCGCGAGGCTTGTAAGCGGGCCAAGAATGAGGCCCGCGAGGAGATGCTGGAGACTCTGAACAGAGATCCGTGGGGGCGCCCTTACAAGACGGTGCGGAATCAACTCCGCACCCGGGCCCCCCCGCTGACGCAGAGTCTCCGGCCTGAGCTCGTGGAGGACGTGGTGAGCGCTCTGTTCCCTTCGCGAGGGGAGCATCCTCCCCCGCCAATGGCTCCGCCATCCGCGATGCCGGAAGCGGACCGTTCAGGAACCGATGACGACATTCCGGAGGTGACTGGGGTAGACCTGAGAGCGGCGGTACGTAGGCTGAGTGCCAAAAATACCGCCCCGGGACCCGATGGCTTGCCTGGCAAAGCCTGGGTCCTGGCCTCAGAGGCTCTTGGGCCCCGACTGGAGGGGTTCTTTAGCGCATGCATGGAGAGAGGCCAGTTCCCGCTTCGTTGGAAGACGGGGAAGCTGGTCCTCATCCAGAAGCCGGGGCGCCCGGCGGACTCGCCGTCCGCATACCGGCCCATTGTGCTGCTCGACGAGGTGGGCAAGTTCTTTGAAAGAGTAATTGCAAACCGCCTCGCCGAGCACCTGGAGGGAATGGGTCCGGATCTTGCGGAACACCAGTTTGGTTTCCGCAAGAGGCGCTCGACGGTGGACGCCATCATGCGCGTGAGAGCCCTCACGACGGGGGCTGCGGTCTCTCGGGGCGGTGTGGTCTTGGCGGTGTCTCTCGACATCGCCAACGCCTTTAACACTATGCCCTGGAGCTGCATTGGGGAGGCACTCCGGTATCACCGGGTGCCGACCTACCTTCGTCGTGTGGTCGGGGACTATTTGACAGACAGGGCTGTCATCTACCCTGGTCAGGACGGACATTGGAACAGGCGAGAGATGTCGTGCGGTGTTCCACAGGGATCGGTTCTGGGGCCGCCCTTGTGGAACATCGGTTACGACTGGGTGCTGCGCGCCGACCTCCCTAGCGGCGTCAGCGTAGTCTGCTACGCGGACGATACGCTGGTGCTAGCTCAGGGTGGGTCGTACGAGGCGGCGGCCGACAATTTGACACGCGGGGTTGCGATAGTCGTAGAGAGGATCCGGCAGCTGGGTCTCGAGGTGGCGCTTCACAAGTCGGAGGCCATGGGCTTCCATGGACGTGGGAATGCGCTGCCGTCGGGATCCCAGTTAATGGTGGGAGGGGTTCCCATCGGCGTCGAGTGTACTTTGAAGTACCTAGGACTCGTCCTCGACAGCCGGTGGAACTTCGTGGAGCACTTCCGACGTTTGGCTCCCAGACTGGAGCGGGCCGGGGCTGCCTTTAGGTGGCTCTTGCCCAATCTGGGGGGGCCAAACGCCTCCTGCCGGAGGCTCTACGCGGGGATCGTGCGGTCCATGGCCCTTTACGGGGCGCCGGTGTGGGCGCCTGCTTTGAGGAAGCGGGCCGCCCACTACCTGAACGTGCCCCAAAAGGTCATGGCCGTGAGGACGGTACGGGGGTACCGCACGATCTCCCGCGAAGCGGCGAACCTCCTTGCCGGATTGCCGCCGTGGGATCTGGAGGCGATAGTCCTCGCGCGCCTGCATCAATGGCGCGCGGAGGCGCTGCGCCGGGGGGTCACTCCGCTGCCGCGGCAAATTGCTGCGCGGCGGACAGACCTCCGGTGCGATCTCATGGCGGCATGGAGACAGCGACTGTCGCAACCCCGTGCAGGGCACGCCACGATAGTGGCGGTAAGTCCCCTCTTTGAGGAGTGGTTTGAGAGGCGCCACGGCGCCCTCACCTTCCGTCTGACGCAGGTCCTCACCGGACACGGTTGTTTCGGGAGGTACCTGCACCGAATCAGGCGGGAGGAAACGCCCGGATGCCACCATTGCGAGGATCGGCCGGAGGACACGGTGGAGCACACAGTGGAGGTGTGCCCCGCTTGGGCGGAGCCCCGCCGTGTTCTCGTAGCGGCGATCGGCGGCGGCGACCTCTCGCGCCCGGCCCTGGTGCAAGCCATGGTCCGGGGCGAGGAGGAATGGGACGCCGTCGCCTCCTTCTGCGAAGCAGTGATGCTGGCGAAGGAGGTGGCGGAACGCGAGAGGGAGAGAACCTCTCGTCCCAGCCGCCGCGGGAGGCGCTCCGGGCGTCGGGGGTCCCGCGATGACCTCCGGCCACCGTAGACGCGGGCCTGTGGACGGTGAGTGATGGGCTAACTCGCCGTCCGTCCGTCTCACGACGAAAACAGGCCGTGTCGACGGCGCGTTCGTGTTCCACGCGCGCCTCAAAGAGATGTCAGCAACATGGGAGGGGCCCGAAAGGGCCGACGCCTGTCGGGGCCGCGGGTAGTCCAACGGTTATCGCGGCCTCGACATAGAGGGCGAAGAAGGAACATGGGTGGTTTTTAGTCAGTAGAAGTCTGACACTCCCTTTCGCTCTGCCCAAGAGCGGGAGGGGTTATTCGATGATTTTACACCCACCAAAAAAAAAAAAAAGGCTGTAGTGTGTAAGAGTAATGTATGTGTGCACATCTATATACTAATATGAAGTATCAATACATATTATACCGATAGAACGTATTGTAAGCGCAGTAATATACGATACACCAATGAAGGCACTTGTTTCAATCATCTTCCCGAACCGACAACCTTACAAGGCCGTGTCGACGACGCGTTCGTGTTCCACGCGCACCTCAAAGAGATGTCAGCAACATGGAAGGGGCCCGCAAGGGATGTTGTAAAAGATACTGCGGCCTCGACATAAAGGGCTAAGAAGGAACATGGGTGGTTTTTAGTCAGTAGAAGTCTGACACTCCCTTTCGTTCTGCCCCAGAGCGGGAGGGGTTATTTGATACTTTCTTCACTCTTCTACGTCTTATCAACCAATTTCACTAATATTGTAAAGGCGAAAGTTTGTGAGTGTGTGAGTGTGTATGTTTGTTACTTCTTCGCATCTAAACGGCTGGAGCGATTTTAATAAACTTTGATATGGAGTTAGCTGACAACCTGGATTAACACATAGGATAGTTTTCATTCCGAATTGTATCTACCCGTAGGACAATTTTCGTGTTGTAGCGGGTGAAGCCGCTGGTATTAGCTAGTGTTTAAATAAAAGAACAGATAATTTCAGCATAATTTATGTAACACACACTACACACTCCAAATTCAGCAGTTATTTTACTTTAAAGGCGCGTCTGTTTCTGGGCACCAACACTAGAAATTCTTGATGGAACAATCCAATAGCACTGCCGAGATATTCGAAGCAGGGACCACATACTCAGTAATCGCACTTACGACCACGAGTTCTACGAGACAGTCTAAGTAAGTGGCTCATAAATCTTCTAGCTATAGTTTCGTGGTTCGTGGCTTGCATACTACATCGTGACACTGTACGCGTAGGTATAAACAAACTTTCTGTCTCCATCGAGACGCACAACAAACATATTGGATTGGCCTGTTGGTCTAGTGGTTAGTGACCCTAACTGCTATGCTGGAGGTCGTGGGTTCGATTCCCACCCAGGACAAATGTTTGTGTGATGAGCACGATCATTTGTTCTGTGTCTGGGTGTAATTTATCTAAAATATGTATGTATTTAGAAATATACAATGTGGATCTGGAACTACGACATTAAATTAAAACTAGCACTGTACTAGTCCATCGAAACATTTTAAAACACGAAGATTAGTAGTTAGTGGAAAATTTGAAAATTGCAATTTTCAAACAAAATAAATAGCAGAATCAACTGCATAAAAAGTAAACACGCTTTAACTACGAAAAGTCACTGACCTAGTGCGCGGGGTGCAGCGAGCGGCGGCGATGTTGGGCGTAGGTACTTTTTATCGGAGAACAACAAATCAGCGGCATAAACTCACTAAGTTGCGAGTTGTTAATTAATAAAAGATCACTGATTGAATAATTAATCACTTAAAACCTTATTTGAGGCATAATTAAACTAAAAAACTTACTAACTTAACCTAAATCACAAAACTAGCTACCTAATAAATGCCTAAATAACTAATATTACACTAACACCAATAAGTCACAGTAACCTATGCACTAATCCAAATATCATAAATCGTCTTTAATCACAATAACAACAAACTTTTCATAAAATCACGACAATGCGCGCGCGGCTCGTCTTGTGATAAAAAAAGTAGGCGTGTGCTCTCCTCAAAGGGCGCCGCTATGCACTGACTGACATAGTTACCGAGTCAAGGACTTCCGAAAAAATTCCGCTCACACACACACTCGCAATTTTCTATGCACCACTAATGCATTATTTGCGTAAGTAATATTACTTTTTCTTTATAATTGTAGTATTTTGTGGGAGTGTGCGGGGCGCGTCAGAGTGGGATCGTATGACACCTTTCTCTGTCTTTCAAGCGTATTGAGACGTTGAGAATAGAATCGTAGGTTTTTGCACAGGTTCCTGACCTTACAATGTTTACCTATTATTACGGACTCCGATCTACATCATGTTGAAAAATAAGAAAATGAAAAATAATTTCCTGTGGCTAAAGTAGTCATTGGATTTGATTGATTTTTTGTATACGGGTCAAGAGCATGCCTTTCTTTACGTGGTTTAGAGGAATGTCAATCGTCCTGCTCCACATTGTATAAGTATGTTTATCAGTTGTCTAGTACCCATAACACAAGCTCTGCTTAGCTTGGGACTAGATGGCGTTGTGTGATAGTTGTGGAATATTATTATTATTATTCCCTTTATTTATTTTGTCACAAACTTATTACATTTTTAAATATTCTTTACAAAAAAAAAACAATAAAAAAACATTTAAAAATATAAAAAATTGTAGCCCACCGGTATCGGGAACAGGGTCCAAGCTACCGGCGGTAAGGGCTCCAGAGAAAGGAACCTCCTAACAATGCGTGCCGTGTCCAGGAGTACCGCTCTCTGTATCAAGCCCTTGATCCAGCTGCCTAACGAGAGCCTCCTCAGGTGTTGGTCGAGGCTCTTGGCTATTAAGCCATTGGCTGAAACGACTATCGGTACAATGATCGCTGAGTCCACATCCCACATGTCGACAACCTCGTGAGCCAAGTCAAGATACTTGATTTGCTTATCTTTCTCGGCTTTCACGAGGTTCTCGTCATGCGGGACGGTTATGTCAACGATCATTGCGCGCCGCTCTGATCGATCCACCACCACTATATCAGGTTTATTAGCTATAATAGTCCTGTCAGTGATGATGGATTGATCCCAGTACAGTGTGATATGGCCATTTTCGAGAACTGGGTCGGGCACATATCTGTAGTACGGCACTTCTGATTCCACAAGGTTGTACTGCAGAGCAAGTTGCTGATGGATAATCCTGGCTACAAGGTTGTGTCTATGTAAATATTCTCCGTTAGCCAGACGAGAACACCCGGAGATAATGTGACGGATTGATTCACCCGGACGGTGGCATGCCCGACATATGTCAACCGTACCGTCCTTCACAATAAATCTCCGGTAGTTATTGGTCATCATAACTTCGTCCATAATTGCACAGACAAAACCTTCGGTTTCTCCGAAGAGTTCCCCGGAACGTAGCCAGGCCACGGACGCTAGGAAGTCTACATCAGGCCCGTGTAGGGCCCGGAAAAAGCGTCCGTGAAGCTCCTTACTTTGCCATACCTCCATGCGGTCGTTAGTGTCAAGCACTACAGGTTTGCGCCAATTCTCTTTAGCCAAGGAGAGCGCGGTAAGGCCCCTGTCCACTGCTACAACATCTCGATGCATCCCCACGTCGGTTTCTAGGAAATATTCCCTGAGACTGCATATCTCACGATTATGAAGAGTCTTAGCATTTAAAAAGCCTCGACCTCCACACTTCCGTGGGATATACAGTCTCATAACCGAAGAACGTGGGTGATGCATTCGATATGTCGCCAACAATGTACGGACCCGCCTATCCAGGGCGTCTAGCTCTGTTTGAGTCCATTTGAGTATACCGAAAGAGTACATCAAAACCGGCATGACCCAACCGTTGAAGGCTCGCACTTTATTTCCGCCTGATAAAAGACTATTAAATACTTTTCTCAGGCGGCCAAAGAAGCGCTCCTTCAACGATTGTTTCATGTCGGTAACGTTGATGCCCAGTGCTTCCGACATACCCAAATACTTATAGGTTTCGGTTGCTGAGAGGGATCTAAGATTTATGGAATCTGTGAGCTGGGTTCCCACAGATTCCACAATCCCCCCTCGCTTTACATGCATGACCGCACATTTGTCCACACCGAATTCCATCCTGATGGCGTTACTGAAAGTTTCAGTGACCTTCAATAGCTCCATCAGTTGCAAATCGTTGGGGGCAAAGAGTTTCAGGTCATCCATGTAAAGGAGGTGAGATATAACCTGACCACCTCTTTTCAACCGATAGCCTAGACCTGAATCCTCCAGCAGCGTGCTAAGAGGATTCAAGGCTAAGCAGAACCAAAGTGGACTCAAACTGTCGCCCTGAAATATACCCCGCTCTATTCTTACCGGCTCACTATTCCTATGGATTTGCCGACATCCTGGATAGCGAAGGACTGTTCTCCATTGCCTCATACACGACATCAGGAAGGTGCGCAGGGTTGTATCAATTTTATACAACTCTAGCACCCTTATGAGCCATGTATGTGGCACCGAGTCATAGGCCTTCTTATAGTCTATCCAACATGTCGACAGATCCTTTCGGAAACGGCGAACCTGTTGACTAATGGCCATATCAATGAGGAGTAACTCCTTAGTACCACGGGACCCGTTCTTACATCCATTTTGAGAAGCAGACATAATAGAATTCTCGTTAATATGTTTATTTATTTTAGCTCTCAAAATGGAGGTAAGAACTTTATAGACCGTTGGAAGACACGTAATCGGTCTATAATTTTTGGGTTCCGCAGTACTACCCGATTTATGGAGCAGGTGAGTTATTCCAGTCGTCAGGAACTCTGGTAGCGACCCTGACTCTAAGGCTAACTGGAATAGGGTTGCCAAGCAAGCATGCGATCTTGTGAACCATTTAATCCAGAAGTTGTGCAGTCCGTCCGGCCCTGGTGATTTCCAATTTGGCAACGGACGAACTGCACAACCTACATCTTGGGGGCTGATCGTTATTGCCCCCATTTCTGTTATTGGATCGCATGCTCGCTCGACGTCCCGAGTCCACTCACCCTCGGTATGACTGACAGGTACCGACCAGATGTTACGCCAAAATGAACACATGGCGTTATCATCCGGTAGGCACGTGTCAGTCACACCTTGGTCCGGTCGCTCCCATGCTCTGTAAACCCAGCTTTCATCGCTTTGGAAGGTGCGATTTAGAGTGTACCGTTCCACCCGACGCTTATACCTACGAATACGGTTTGCCCATGCATACACTTTCTGCTTCCAGAAGTCGATGCGCTCTGTGACACGGGACATGTAGTCTTGAGGACTGATATCAGTCCCCGTAAACGCCCGTCTCACAAAGCGCATCACTCGAGGGCGGTTGTTGCCCTCCCGGAAGCAGATTAGTTTGCCGATGAACGCCCTGGCCCCAGCAATGCGTCGTTCAATCCTATACTGCCATGCCGGTACGGCTGGTTTCGGTCGTGTAGCTCTGTCATCCGGAAATTTGACATGAGCTACACGACATGCCGTTACAGCCGCGCAATAGAGGATTGAATGAGCATCACTGAGGTTATCGCAGTTATCAAAATAGCTTGACAACTGCGAATCCAGAACAGCCACCAGCGCCCTATTTCTGTTATGCATGGGCAAACGAGGTAAGCGTGGTCTAAGTTCGGGTGTCATGAACTTATATTCTCTGATCGCACCCTCCAAAGTACTCCTCATTTCCTCACTGCACTGGATACTTACGTTAGCAACCATGTCATTACTCACGTCGTTTTCACAAATAAGTGGCGTGGTAGACTGTGGTTGTACCACAACCTGCGACGGCGTAGCAATGACATGGTTACTCTGCATTTCAGTCCGCAAGCGATCAAGTACGGTGTCATCCAACATACGATTACGCTGGATGACTCGCACCTGATCCGACAGTCGTTGTGCCGATACGTTGACAGCCGGCTCAAGTACCTGAAACAGAGAGAGCATCCGAACACGGTACGCGGTCAGGTTGTTTCCTCCCTCTGTAGCCCCATAGTATGAGCGCATGACGTTCTCGTTGATGGATTGCGTCCATCGCATGCGCTGCACACTTCCGCCGGGAGCTGGGACCCTATCAGAAGCCGGTGGGCCTCGAGGTCCTAAGCCGTCCGGCGGCCGGCGTCCTCTCCGTCGCCGAGCAGGTGGTGGTGTCGGGGACAGCGAGAAATACTTGTCGCTCGAGCTCGACGCGACTGCCGCGGTCGGTGTCACAGCACTCACGATGGGGCTGGGTTCCGGCGGCGGCAAGGCGGAGCTGAGCGACGAGTCCGGGGATGGTGGGCGTGCACGTCTTGCTGCAGCTGCAGATCTTGTCAACATATCTTGATCATACTTTAACAATTTTCTTATATTTTTTATACGGAATTTACATAACTGTAAATTTGTTTCTAATTTAATTTTGCACAAATAATGTAATCCTGGTGACAATAGAACGTAATCGTGCTTGGGCTCAATTCATGCATGACTATCATCTATTATATCTATATCTATTTTTACTACTAAAAGAGGATAAATACTTTCGTAAAACAACAGTAATTCAGAACAATAATAAAGTAATAATTCCGAACAACTTCCTCTCTTCTTATTCTTATTATTATTATTTCCTTTATTCACTTTCTAACATATTTAATACATTTTTAAATATTTATTACAAAAAAGCATATAAAAAACATTTAAAAATATAAAAAATAGTAGCCCACCGGCATTGGGAACAGGGTCCGAGCTACCGGTAGTCAGGGCTCTTGAGAGAGGAACCTCCTGACAATACGCGCCGTGTCCAGAAGTACTGCCTTCTGAATCAAGCCCTTGATCCAGCTACCAAGCGAGAGCCTCCTTAGATGTTCGTCGAGGCTCTTGGCTATTAGACCATTGGCAGACACGACTATCGGCACAATGACTGCTGTATTCACGTGCCACATGTCGACAACCTCGCGAGCCAGATCTAGATACTTGTATTGTTTATCTTTCTCTGCTTTCACGAGGTTCTCGTCATGCGGAACCGTGATATCAACAATCATTGCGCGACGCTCCGATCGATCCATCACCACAATGTCAGGCTTATTGGCAACAATGGGCCTGTCAGTGATGATAGGTCGATCCCAATACAACGAAATATTACCATTTTCGAGAACTGGGTCGGGCGCATACTTATAGTATGGCACTTCTGTTTCCACAAGGTTGTATTTCAAAGCAAGTTGCTGGTGGATAATCCTGGCAACGAGGTTGTGTCTATGCAAGTATTCTCCATTAGCCAGACGAGAACACCCAGAAATAATGTGTCGGATCGATTCTCCAGGACGGTGGCATGCCCGACATATGTCAACCGTGCCATCCTTCACAATGTATTTCCGGTAGTTATTCGTCATCATAACTTCGTCCATTATTGCACAGACAAAACCTTCGGTTTCCCCGAAAAGGTCACCGAAACGCAGCCAGGATACAGACGTTAAGAAGTCTACATCGGGCCCATGTAGGGCCCGGTAAAAGCGTCCGTGCAGCTCCTTGCTCTGCCATACCTCCTTGCGGTCATTAGTGTCTAATACTTTAGGTTTGCGCCAGTTCTCGTTAGCCAAGGAGAGCGGGGTAAGGCCTTTGTCCACTGAGACCACATCTCGGTGCATCCCCACGTCGGCTTTTAGGAAGTATTCCCTGAGACTGCATACCTCACGGTTGTGTAGGGTCTTAGCATTTAAGAAACCACGACCTCCACACTTCCGTGGGATATACAATCTCATCACCGACGAACGTGGGTGATGCATCCGATTTGCAGTCAATAGCGAGCGGACCCTCCTATCTAGGGCATCAAGTTCTGTCTGAGTCCATTTGAGTATGCCGAAAGAATGCATCAAAACCGGCATGACCCAACTGTTGAAGGCGCGCACCTTGTTTCCACCTGACAAAAGACTGCTCAGCACCTTGTTCAGGCGGCCAAAGAAACGTTCCTTCAACGATTGTTTCATGTCGGCAATATTGATACCTAATGCTTCCGACATACCCAAATACTTGTAAGTTTCTGTTGACGAGAGTGATCTAAGTTGTAGGGAATCCGAGAGTTGAGTTCCCACGGATTCCATAATCTCCCCTCGCTTCACATGCATGACTGCACATTTGTCCATTCCAAATTCCATTCTGATGCCACTACTGAAAGTTTCTGTTACCTTCAGTAGCTTCATCAGTTGCAAATTGTTGGGGGCAAAGAGTTTCAGATCATCCATGTAAAGAAGGTGAGATATAACCTGACCACCTCTCCTCAACCGATAGCCTAAACCTGAACCCTCTAGCAGTGTGCTAAGAGGGTTCAAGGCTAGGCAAAACCACAATGGACTCAGACTATCACCCTGGAATATACCACGCTCGATCCTTATCGGTTCACTGTTCCCTCCGATCTGTCGACATCCTGGATAGCGAAGGACTGTTCTCCAGTTCCCCATACATGACATCAGGAAGGTACGCAGAGTTGCATCTACTTTGTACAATTCCAGCACCCTCATGAGCCATGTATGAGGCACAGAGTCATAGGCCTTCTTATAATCTATCCAACATGTAGACAGATCCTTTCGGGAGCGGCGAACCTGTTGGCTAATGGTCATATCAATGAGGAGCAGCTCCTTAGTACCACAGGACCCGTTCCTACATCCATTCTGAGAGGCAGACATGATAGAGTTAGTTTCGATGTGTTGGTTGATTTTCACTCTCAAAATGGACGTAAGAACTTTATAGACGGTTGGTAAACAAGTAATTGGTCTATAATTTTTGGGTTCCGCAGTACTACCTGATTTATGGAGCAGGTGGGTAATTCCTGTCGTCAAGAACTGGGGTAGCGACCCTGACTCTAAGGCTGATTGAAACTGGGACGCCAAGCGAGCGTGCGACCTTTGAAACCACTTTATCCAAAAGTTGTGCAGTTCGTCCGGCCCTGGAGATTTCCAGTTAGGTAACGGACGGACTGCACGAGCTACGTCTTGGGGACTGATGATGATTGCCCCCATTTCTGTTATAGGATCACACGCTTGTTTAACCTCCCGGGTCCAATCACCCTCAGTGTGACTGACAGGCACCGACCAGATGTTGCGCCAGAATGTCGTCATGGCATCATCATCCGGCAGACGCGTGTCAATCACACCTTGGTCTGGTCGGTCCCAAGCTCTATATACCCACCTTTCATCACTTCGGAAAGTGCGATTCTGTGTGTACCGCTCCACTCGTCGCTTGTACCGACGAATACGGCTTGCCCATGCACAGATTTTCTGCTTTAGGAAGTCGATGCGCTCTGTGACGCAGGACAAATAATCAGGAAAACTAATATCTGTTCCCGAGAACGCCCGCCTCACAAAGCGCATCACTCTAGGGCGAGTATTGCCCTCCCTGAAGCAGATCAACTTGCCGATGAGTGCTCTAGCCTCACCGATACGCCGCTCAATTCTGCACTGCCAGGCTGGAACAGCTAAATTTGGTCGTGCAGCTCTGTCGTTGTTAGGAAATTTAACGTGAGCTACACGACATGCCGCTACAGCTGCACAATACAAAATTGAGTGAGTATCAGCGAGGTCTTTGCTGCTGTCAAAGTAATTTGACAGTTGCGAATCTAGAGCACACATCAGCGCCCTGTTTTTCTTGTGCATGGGTAAACGGGGTAAACGTGGTCTAAGGTCAGGTGGTGTGGAACGGTACTCCCGAAATGCACCCTCCAAAGCGCTCCTCAATTGAACGTTGCACTGGGTACTCACGGAAATAACTTCATCATCATCCTCTTCACCACCGCGTTCGGATCGTGGCAGAGCACTGGAAACATTTTCCAACTGCACCGCGATCATTGGTGAAGCTGGCTTGACTTGGTTACTCCGTGATTCAGAGCGTAGTCGATCAAGTACGGAATCATCCAACATATGGTTATGCTGGATGACCCGCACCTGATCCGACAATCGTTGCGCCGACACGCTGATAGCTGGCTCAAGCACCTGGAACAGAGAGAGCATCCGACCACGGTACGCAGTCAAGTTACTTTACTTTACTTTTTTACTTTTACTTTTTTTTACTATTATTATTATTATTATATTATGAGTCATAAAAGAATAAACGAACATAAGTAGCGGTATGAAGGTGGTCCCTTAGGTACCTACTACAGACGTCTACAAATATACTGAACTCGGAAAGAAGTACGAATAATTATAATTTTGTTCTTTTGATGTTGTTCCAAAAGAAAACACTTTTGAAGTATTATTATTTTACAAACAGCATAAATTATACTAATTTATGTAAATAGATTAAACATAGAAAAGTATGGCGGAGTTTCTTTTCCGAAAAACAAATTGATATCAAATATTTGATTGTTTGCTTTTACTTCAAAAGTAATAAAAATTGCTCCTTCGTCGGACCTTCGATGATAGTCATGCATGAATTGAGCCCAAGCACGATTACGTTCTATTGTCACCAGGATTACATTATTTGTGCAAAATTAAATTAGAAACAAATTTACAGTTATGTAAATTCCGTATAAAAAATTAAATCAATCGGCTGTTGTTTTTCTGGAAAACGTTGCGTTGGAAGGCCTCCCACTAGGTGGACCGATGACCTGGTGAAGGTTGCGGGTGCTGGATGCGAGACGCTCGGGACCGGTCGAATTGTGAACGTCCTCCCTATTTTTCGCCTGTTTAAAGTAACTACTTTTTGTTTGAATTCCCAGAATTAAATGAAACACTTCCAATATACATAGTACTAGTGCAGTGTAGCAAATCATCCCTGTCAACGATATTTGTTCTAATTGGTTTATTATTCCAGATAAAATAAAACTTCTGAACTGTAATAATTACAATGCCAGCAAGCATGCTTTGCTTCCAAGTATAAATTTTCATACCCATTTTAATTTGCATAGGTACTACTAAAAGAGGATAAATACTTTCGTAAAACAACAGTAATTCAGAACAATAATAAAGTAATAATTCCGAACAACTTCCTCTCTTCATATTATTTATTTATTTACACAACGACGCAGTGAAATAATTGGTATTACTTCATAACTCGAATCCAAACATTTGTTTCGTACTGCTGTTATTTCCATCTACATATATTCGAGCTGCAAGTATAACTCCATTATAAAACTACTACAACTATTATACATATAGGAAAAGTAAAAAAATGTTCAAGTTGTATCTCAAATTAATAGAACTATAGTCATCATCTGCCTAGCCTTCTCCCAACTATGTTGCGGTCGGCTTCCAGTCTAACCGGATGCAGCTAAGTACCAGTATGATACATGGAGCGACTGCCTATCTGACCTTCACAACCCACTAAATACTGGATAATACTGACTTTCAGGACACAGACTATCTGTAACAACTGCCAAAGATCTTTAAATGGCATCCGGGACTAACAGCGTAACGTGCTTTCCGAGGCACGGAGGAAACTTGGTATATAGTGGGCGGTCACCCTTCCATAGACCAACCTAGGCAAGCGCGGCTCAACCTAAAGATCGACCCGAGTTGCAGTTATTATTAAACCACGAGATCCTCCTAAATTAATAGAACTATAGTGTAATCGCAATCGCAGCGTAACTTGTACAGTCGAACAAGCTAATAAGTATACAGCGAGCCAACTTGCATTTACTCGTAAGATTATAAAGATACATTTAGAGACTGATGCCGAACGATACAGCGTTTGACATCAGTCGCTTAACGCTTTATACAACAAAATTGCAATCAATATTTTCAATGTACAAGAATTATACCGATTTCTGACTATGTCTAGTCGAGTGCTATTATATGGCGATATCTTATGAAGTTATGATAAAATTAGCACACAGTCGTAGCATGTTCAGCGGCACTTCTGTTGTTGTTTATTTGCTTTCTTGATTTATTTAAATACTTGTGAGTCACCTCGGGGCAAATTTAACGTTTAAGCCTAGATATTGTAAATTGTTGCTTAGTGGAAAACACAAAATACTACTCGAGATGCATTTATAGTCCGGTCAAATTAGACCAAAGAATAGGGGTAAGGTTACATTAATTCACACCCAGCTGGAAATTGGTTGGATTGTTCAAAACACCATTATTAATTAAATTTGAAAAGTCCTCATCGATCCGACGCAACACCAGGAATAAAAATTTCTCGGGACCAGAGGTCACTAAAACGGATTTTTCGCGATTTTCAGAAAATCAGAAAGTATTGTTATAAAATTGCCGAGGCATAATTATACATCCAACAATAATGTACAAAAATGTTCCAACACTTTCATTTCTAAGATTCACCGTTTTTGAAATATAATATCGATTCAAAAAGTTGAAAGAGTTGTAATCGTCATAATATGTATAAGTACGCCACGTATATATACTACGCGCTTAGATTACAACTCTTTCAACTTTTCTGAATTGTTAAATCTCAAAAACAGTGGCTCTTAGTAATATAGTACATTACTGCCGCGGTCTATAATGACTACTTTGCTGGTCGCGCTGATGATGGCCGACAGCGCAGCGTAGCGCAGCTCCAGGCCGACACAGCGCGGTCAGCGTGCAGCACTTGATGGACGACCTGAGATAAAGGCCGAGACCGTAGGCCGAGGCCTTTACAGCGAGGACAGCAAGGGCTGCAATGATGGCCAAGCTGAAAGGCCTAGAGCGTAGCTAGGCTAGCTCGAGGCAATCATAGCGTGACCAGCGAAGCAGTCATTGTGGGCCAAGGTTTGTATAGTGCTTTACTCAAAAATGCAAGTACCTAATCTAAATAAAACCAGCAAGTAATTTAAATAAAAAATATATTAATTAACTAGACTTTTAATTAAAATGACAATTATGAAAAGTACAGTTACTAAAATTCAACACCGACTTTCCCGGTTTGATATTACTGATAGTTTGCGATAATTCTAATGCGGTGTTTGACTGCTGGATTATTTCTTCATTTATTACTTCATTTAAATCTTTTTTTTTTTACCTTTAGACGTACAAACAGCTGTGTTTTAAATAAAATCTTTTTGGAATTGATTTTTTAAAACGTTGAAACGTCAAAATAGCGGCCGGCAAAACATTGCCGGCCTGTTAGAGCGGCCAGCAAAACTTTGCCGGCCGCGCCTTGAAACAGACCGGCAAGGTCGACTTTGCTCAAACAAGTTTGTCAAAATAATGACAACATTACATGCATTTTTGAGTAAAAGTGTTTTTATAGACTATTATCATAACATATTTATTAGTTACCTGATCTATTATTTTGTCTATGCAAATTTTATGATAAAACTTACCGTTTTGCTGAAAATCGCTAAAAAACCGTTTATGTGACCTTTGACCCCGAGTACTTTTTTCCAGGTGTCGTATCGATGAGGACTTTTTACATAATTTCATTTATAAAAGTGTTTTTCAGCTGGGTAGGAATTAAATTGACCGAACTATTCAAAATCAAAATATTTTTATTTCATATAGGCCTACATGGGCACTTATAAAACGTCGACAAAAAGGTGCACTATTAATTAAACTATAATAATAATAATAATAATAATGATTTATTTCTCTCAAAAAGGTACAGACAATGGTTCGTATTATATCAAATCAAATTAAATTTGTAACCTTTGTGAGAGCTGGAGTCTATAGTGGGTTCGGGACCTGTATGACAGATCTCCAGGCTCTCACCCTCTTAAGCAATAGTGTTAAGTAGGTACTAATTTGAACACATCAAGGCAAAATCTGCGAGTTTGTAGAAAACTACTTGTGTGATGAAGAAAAATATTGGGGTATTGTGAATAGTCAATGTTTCCATGTGTGCGTTAAATAAACCAATATGTAGGGTATGTGAAACCAAATTGTATTTCTTTATATGACGACAAATGCATTGAATTGATTCTGCTCCAGTACCTTTTCCCCGTGACCTCCTCTGACTCACGTCGCGTTTCCGGGCGCGTTTCACAAACTTTTATCGTCATCATAAAAACATTCCCTGCGCTCTTCGCTACAGTTCATTTGAATGATGATGTGACGTCACAGGGTACTTGTTGATACCCCAGTTTATCGAAGATCAATATTAAATGTGCAGCTCATTGTACCCTCGTTAAGTTAAGAGTAATATTTACGAGTGGAGGGCACTTGACTCGGCTGTTAAACTCATGGGCTGGTAGAAATGTTGATTTATAGAGATGATGAATAAAGCTATGAAACTTTATATGTTTACTTATTTTGGTTTGAATCTATGAAGTAACGTAAGTAGTAAGTAAGTTATTTAACGCCATGAGAACTAAGGAAACGCCCTGATTTTATTATAAACATTTTGTACTTTGTGTCGATAGCTAACTGTGTGGTATTTAATAACATTTTGTGTTACACAGTCACTATGTTTTCCAAGACACAATCAACCCGTGGTTAATGAAATTAAGTTGGTAGAACTGTTTAGTTAGAAGCCCAAGCGACAAACATGTTGGCGGTTATAATGGGTAGAAACGAAAGAAGAAAATAAGAGCATGTTAAGCATACTATCGATGCGCACACTCGTCGCTTGACGCAAGTCTTGTTCAAGCTGGGAACAGGGGCGTAAGTGTACAGTGATCTCAGATTGGGCGACTCAAAGCCGCCTGAACTCCACGCGCCGCCGGCGCTCACCAGTGACACAATATTCCCAGTATTGTATAGTATTGTATTGTCAACAACATCGTAAACATGGAGGTTGTATGTTTGCGTGTTTATGACGCGATATCAGAGAACTGTTGTAAGCTATGACTGCTTAATAGATTGTAGCCCTTAATAGAGTGAGGCAAAAAAGAAAGTAAGTTAGTGTAATTAAATGTAGTGTAATAACAGTTTGAACAATCAGTCCTATCATGTAAAATCACCGTAGTAAACATAGTGGGGCGATATTTTTTCCCAAATGCTAGATTATATTCAGTCTTCATATTATATTACCTGAATATCAGTAAATTGAACTTAGTCTCGATGTAAGATAAATTATAGCTTCTTTTGTTCTATATAAATATGAAACAATTGCGAAATTGCAAGGTTATATTGAAAGTTTCCAACTCGATTTTGAAAATCATTTTCTCAACCCAATAGAGAATAGTTTCATTCCCATTTTATTGATGTCCTCTGTATAACATGTGCAGTTCTGTTATGAACATTATCTATCTATCTATTGATTTATATATATAAGGCAAAACTGGTTGTCTGAGGATCAACGCACAGGCCAAACCCTTTTTTTTTGGCCTTCCGCTCTTTAGCAGAGCGAGTGTCAGACTTCTACTGACTAAAAACTACCCATTTTCCTTCTTAGCCCTTTATGTCAAGGCCGCGGTATCTTTTGCGAACAACCCGCAGCCCCGACGGGGGGCCAAACCCATAGGGCTATAACCTTAAAATGTTGCACACGTTTTCCTCTTAATAAGACGTAAGCAACCAAAAGGAAGGATTTTTCAAAATTCAGCCACAAGAGGGTGAAAGAGAGGGGTTAAGGTTGTATGGAAAATCGACATTTTTGATATTTCTGACAACCACGCAGGCGAAGCCGTTGGCTAAAGCTAGTTACATATTTACTGGCTTGCTTGAACAACTAAGAAAAGTTGCTTAACTCAACATTTTATTATGCTCTCCGAAGCACGTCAAGTATCCACTCTGTGTTCAGTATAATTCACCACTTCCCCATTCTAGATTTACAACATAAGTAATGATCAATGCGGTAGCCATCTATATAATTTATCACCCATTATCACTACTCTTTAGGACCAATAAATCATAGCACATTAGCTATCACCGGGGGCAGATCGTTCCATCATCGGCTCCGTTTTACGTCACCACATTTGTCAATAGCTGGCGCCTGTGCATTGTTAGGCGCAATAGACTATACACAATACCACAGATTAGTCAATACCAGGTGAAACATAATTGCATGCGCAATAACGTTTTATCTGTCATGACATTTTTGAACTATCTAAAAGAAACTGAAATGCCTCAATCCTGATGAATCTCCGCTTAAAAGTTCAAGGTGAATCTCCTCTCAAAAGGCCCTTTCATACTGAGAAGCAATCTAAAGATACGTTCACACTGCGCTGTAGACACAGTGTCCGCTGGCCACGTGAGCCACGCGTGCACTCGCCTCGTGTGCGGTGTCAATGCAGTGCCATGAATACTAGACGAGCCACCACACAAGATAGTTGAACAGATACAAGGCTCTGAGACGCTACTGTCAAGGTATGCATTTCTTCCCGTCGGGGTTGCGGGTGGTTAAAAGAAATACCGCGGCCTCTTCACTAAGGGTTAAGAAGGAACATGGGTGATTTTTAGTCAGTAGAAGTCTGACACTCCCTACCGCTTTGCCCGGGATGATTTCAAATACTCCAAAAAAAAATGCATTTCTTAAACTTAGTCAGTATTGCTAAACATGTTAGATATGATCCTACAGTTACTTAAACTTAGTCAGTATTGCTAAACATGTTAGATATGATCCTACAGTTACTTAAACTTAGTCAGTATTGCTAAACATGTTAGATATGATCCTACAGTTACTTAAACTTAGTCAGTATTGCTAAACATGTTAGATAATTATGATCCTACAGTTACTTAAACTTAGTCAGTATTGCTAAACATGTTAGATATGATCCTACAGTTACTTAAACTGAGTCAGTATAATTGCTAAACATGTTAGATATGATCCTACAGTTACTTAAACTTAGTCAGTATTGCTAAACATGTTAGATATGATCCTACAGTTACTTAAAATAAAGTCTATTACTTATGCACAAGTCACTGAGGTTAGACTTAAGTTTTGCGTAATAGCTCAGATTATCTGGGTCAGTTATCAGTGCTGGATCTGCCAATTTAAACCACATAAAATGATAGCCTTATTCTACATACAAAAATAAATATAAGGCACCCAATACTCCTCAAGGTAATTTAGTCTTGAGCAAGTAGTACAGACTTTCATAGGTTCTTCGTATGGATTCCAATCAGCGTGTTATATTGATAAAGTCCTCCTACGCAGTTCACATCGCAGTGAAGTAGTTCAGTCTAGCCTTGTTTGTTCACAGGCCCAATATCAGCGAACAAATAAATGAGAACGATCCACCGATGAGGTCAACTTTCGGCACAAATCAACGACCTTTTTGTGAAATAGGTGACTTAATACCTAAATGTGGTTACTGGTTAGCGTTATTTTGTGTTGTGAAGTTTCTAACTTAACCTAGTCAGTTGACAGAGTGACGTTTTGTAATAAAAAGACATTCCCAAAAAAAAACTTACAAAGAAACGTACGTGTGTTTGTTCAACTAATTGATAGACAGGGGCAAACCACAAACACTAGTGTCGGCCTATCTATCAGTTACTCATAAATACTATATAACAAACCACAAACACTAGCGTCGGCCTATCTATCAGTTACTCATAAATACTATATAACAAACCACAAACACTAGCGTCGGCCTATCTATCAGTTACTAATAAATACTATAATTATAACAAACCACAAACACTAGCGTCGGCCTATCTATCAGTTACTCATCTATATAATAAAAGAAAGTCGTGTTAGTTACACTATTTATAAGTCAAGAACGGCTGAACCGATTTGGCTGGAAATTGGTGGGGAGGTAGCTTAAAACCAGGAGACGGACATAGGATAGTTTTTGTTCTTTTTTTTTGGGTAAGTAGATAGTTAGGTTGTAGGTAGGTAGATAGGTAGTAGGTAGGTAGGTAGGTAGTAGGTAGGTAGGTAGTAGGTAGGAAGGTAGTAGGTAGGTAGGTAGTAGGTAGGTAGGTAGGTAGGTAGTAGGTAGGTAGTAGGTAGGTAGGTAGTAGGTAGGAAGGTAGTAGGTAGGTAGGTAGTAGGTAGGTAGGTAGGTAGGTAGTAGGTAGGTAGGTAGTAGGTAGGTAGGTAGTAGGTAGGTAGGTAGTAGGTAGGTAGGTAGTAGGTAGGTAGGTAGTAGGTAGGTAGGCAGTAGGTAGGTAGGTAGTAGGTAGGTAGGTAGGTAGGTAGTGTAGGTAGGTAGGTAGGTAGGTAGGTAGTAGGTAGGTAGGTAGTAGGTAGGTAGGTAGTAGGTAGGTAGGCAGTAGGTAGGTAGGTAGTAGGTAGGTAGGTAGGTAGGTAGGTAGTGTAGGTAGGTAGGTAGGTAGGTAGGTAGGTAGGTAGTAGGTAGTAGGTACGTAGTAGGTAGGTAGTAAGTACGTAGTAGGTAGTTAGTAGGCAGGTAGTTGGTGGGAAAAAGGGCATTGCAAGGCATGCGGGTTCAGCTAGTAAATACTATATAACAAACCACAAACACTAGCGTCGGCCTATCTATCAGTTACTCATAAATACTATATAACAAAAAATTAAATGGACTTCAACAAAAAATAAAACTCCCAAAAAGTGAAAAATAAACTTTAGAAGCAAAAATCAGCTTCTGAAGTCGTAGCAAGAAATAACGTAATCAAACAACAGTCGTTAGTTTTTATTTTTCACCTTTTAGTGGTTCACATATGCTTACCCCTTTAGACCGTACTGGCGTGATGTTATGCTATGAATTGATTTAAAAAATAGACAGACATCGATCCCAGTCCATTTGCTATCAATTATTGAGGAGTTCCGTTCCCTATCCTGAAGTTCTTCATAAGATCTTCACCAAATTGAAATGGGACCACTGAGAAAGTACTCTTCCAAAAACTACCCAAATCGCTTTAAGAGTGCCTATAAAATATGAAGAGTTCTCTCTATTTCTCCAGGATCCCATCATCAGATCCTGATTTCATGATCATGGGGTCATCTGGGAAGTATACCCTTTCAAACAAAATAAAAATATCCAAATCAGTCCATACATCGTCGAGTAATCGGGGAACATACAAAAAAAAATAGATTCTGACGAATTGATAACCTCTTCCTTTTTGAAGTCGGTTAAAAACAACAACTTATCACCCCGTTTTTTTTATTTTTTATCACCCCGTTGTTAACCCTTCTTCCACAAATCCTAACTATCTCTGTATCGCAGGCGGTGTGTGTGGGGGGGAGTGTTGACCTCACACGAACCCCACGTATCAGCTCGTTAGCTCGAGGTGGGGCGGCGTGGTGACGTGAGGATATTGATACAGAAGTTTCAGAACACAAACTGATTGACGAAGGTTTAATACAAAAACTAACTTTACTACAAATACATAAACCTTGTGGCCGATGAGATTTTCCATTGGTGAAACTGATGAATTTTTGAGATAGTTCTTCAGTTTGTCCAGCTTTTATTTCTCCTCGTTTGGGAATAAATTTAAAAAAATCTCCATAATGCTCACTTCGTTATACATACTCTTGAGCAAACATTCTTCTAACGGATAGAAATAGACTGTGTCTTGTTTTTCAGTATTCGAATTTCTGATGTTTACCCTAAGTTTGTTTGTAGCATCAGTAAAAAAAATCACCATCATTCTCCTGCTCTTACCCCAATTTTGAAAATGTGCGCCGTCACCAAATAGGTGTCGGCGCAACACGTCTTTTTCTTCCATACTTCTGTAGTTCTCGTCATGTCAGCAGTCACCTCTTTTCTTGCCATGTCATCCTTCACACAGTTCATCCATCGTTTCTTTGGTCTTCCTCTACTCTTATACCCCATCTACATTCATACTTAACATTTTCCTCACAACACTTTCTTCATTCCTTCGCATCACATGTCCATACCACGCCAATCGATTACCACACAACTTTTCATTCAACGGCGCCACTTTCAGACTATTTCATTGTCTATTTCACTTACACTTTCGCATCAGTAAAAAAATACGAGAGTGTTATGAGTGAACAATAATTTCTAAAAGCTCCCTATTTATCATTCTACTCTAACGTTGTATGCCCCCTAATGCGAGGAAGCGACCGCTTGTGAACTTTGAGCAGAGTGAGCCTTCTGCTCTACATACTGTATCATGTGGATCACGACGGCTACCTGTTGCCGCTCCTCATTACCGAATTAATTCCAACACAAACAATACGCCGCCATGACCGTGATCAACTCAACACTGATATGTGACTATTACATCATGCGTGACGTCAATCAGGTATTTATCTTGTAGGATATGAAATTATAATAAAGTATTGACAATTTTAAAGACATCGGTAAGTTTTGGTTTTGGTGTAGGGGTCGTAAGCGCCAGTGCTGAATATGGGGCCTAATTCGATTACCAGGTTGACCACGTGTTATTGTTTTGTATATCAGAGATTACTCAGAAGGCATAGCATGAGTTACAAGCAACATAAAAATACCGCTAAAATATAAGTTTTTTTTATGTTCTGTTGTCTTTCGATACCATAATTATTCAGGCCTAATATTACATTTCACGTACCGTAAGACTTACATCCAGTGCCTTCATATTTAGTGAACGCTTTGGTCATGGCATTCGTTCACTAGTGAATGACAGGCGGATACAAACCGTTCACATAACTTCACATTTCTCCTCATCGAAGGGAAATTGAACTGAAGCTCCGCTATATTACGAAAACTTTTTAAACAGAATCTACGTATTATGTAGATATTTGCATGCATATTAAAGCTGAAAGAAATTCACCAGATTTTGTTACAAAAATATATATTTCTGTGTAAGTTCTCAAATTATACAGAAATATATAGTTTACTATCAGAAGACGTATCAATGTAACACTGTTAACTGTGCTATCAATCTACAACTGTTGAGCCTGTTGAACCCGAAAGGCAATTAGACGTCGCTGTGCTTTAAAACAACTGGCAACTGTGCGTTACATGAATAATTCACATACACACACACCCACACACACACACACACACACACAATCTTTAAGTATACTCTCTTTTTAATTTCTTATTTTTGTTAGACTAGACCTAGTATTCGAAACTAAACTTTAACATTTTGAAAATACTGTGTTAATATATCATGCTATACAAAATACGGAGGGGCGGAGTCTTCTACTACAGGCATTATTTGTCTAAAAGAAGATTCCGAACACAAAAATTGTAAACCAATTATTTGACACAATAAATTTTATTATTATTATTATTATTATGAACAGGAAGAGTAATGTCATTAATGCTGGCGTGCTATGTAACCTACACTCTTACCGCACGAAACAATAACACAGCTTTTAGATGATCGTATCGGGGCTGCGGGTTGTTTGAAAGAGATACCGCGGCCTCTGATATAAAGGATATGAAGGAACATGGGTGGTTTTTAGTCAGTTTAAGTCTGACACTCCCTACCGCTTCGCCCAGAGCGGGAGGAGACATTTGATGATTTTTTTACCTTTCAAAAAATACTTTTTTTTTTGGGTTTTTAGTCTAAATAACTTATGTTCTATGTCTTACTGCCACTCAGAGAGCTTTAATGATTACTTAGGCCATCACTAAGTAAAGTTTTTGACAGCAGTTTTGTCATACAAATGTATGTCAAATCTTTACTAAGTGACGGTTTAAGTAATCATTAAATATCTCTGAGTACCGCAGTGAGTGCCAGAATTATATACATAACAAATTGTATAAATGTGTACAGAAATCAACACTGTCAGCATTCATTTGAGCCATGTGTTGTTGGTAATTGCTTGTTACAATGGGTTCCCTTTGTACTGTGAGCGCTAACGACCTGCACACACATCTGAATTGGTTTATTTCGATATCGTTGTTATAATCACGTTTTGTGTTTCATTCAATTGCAGCCTTTTATTATGGTACTTCAATAAAAGTTTTTAAAATAGAATTCTATAGTAATAACTTAACAGTCTGCCCAAGACTCATCATACGTAAGTATGATAATAAATTCACTAAATCAAGTGAATATTCTTTCCGCATGTACTGGAGTTGTTCTCATCATCACCTTCGCTGGAAGCCTGGTTCCATCCACAACTAAGTATAAAAGTGCTCTTTTTTATGCTGTGGTTCCCTGAAGTTCTCATATTAAACATAATTATGATAAATCAGCAATGTTCTCATAAATAATACATTATTCGAGTCCCACACAACAAGATCAGGTTCAACATTCAAGTATTATATTTAAATAAATAAGTCGCTCTAAGCACCTCATAGCTTATGAATGCCAAAGAAAACGGTTCTGCGAACGCTCCTGTAAGGAAATATTTTAATGAACGCTGTAAATGACAGCGAGGAATATTTATTTTAATTAAACGTTACGAATAATCGAGGGCCTTCCTGTTCCTGTTTACTGACAAGTACAAATAGGCACAACGGCTCCAAGTGTTATTAGACAATTAATCAATAAACAACTTAGGTAGAACCGACCGCAGTATCTCTTTCGAACAACCAGCAGCCTCGACGGGATCCGCAGCCCCAACAGGCCTATTCAACCCCTTTTTTTTTTGGTGGGTGTATAATCATCGAATAACCCCTCCCGCTCTTGGGCAGAGCGAAAGGGAGTGTCAGACTTCTACTGACTAAAAACCACCCATGTTCCTTCTTCGCCCTCTATGTCGAAGCCGCGATAACCAGTGGACTACCGGCGGTTTCAACCCCTTACAACCCTTTTTTCGCATTAAAAATCAGCCTACGTCCTTTCTCAGGCTCTCGACTCTCTGTGTACCAAATTCGATTTAAATCGGTTTAGTAGTTATGGCGTGAAAGCGCGACAAACAGACAGAGTTACTATCGCATTTATAATATTATATAGTAAGGATTGAATTTAAGTGGTAAGTCTCAGGAGTTCCTCTCAGTTACCATCATTCCTGCTACCAGGCATCCCCGTTGCGTGGACATGAGTAGTACAAAATCTTAACATTAGTATGTTGTAATTATGTGTATGTTACAGATGTAAGGGGATCTCTCGGAGTTGTAGCTGCTGTACAAACTGTACGTCTTAGTGTAAGCCCCGAGAGCTCGCCTCATACAGTGCGCTGCAACTTAGTGTAAGCTGTAGCTCAAATAGCTGTTACATATGACCCGACAGATGAAGCCCCTGGAACTACTCGAGCTTACAAACAAGCCAGATGCAATTACGTGTGTGTGTTATATCTATAGCATTTATATCTGCAGCCCAAGTCCAAGCCATCCTTTAGCAAAAGATGTAGACTTGCCAAATCAAAATTGTATTTAAATTATTACCTGAACTTAACTGGACAATGAATCGAATCATTTATCAGAAACCACTTTTTACCCGACTACGGCGAAGCCAAAAGGAAGGGTAATGATTTTGGTAGTCTATGTATGTATGTATGTACTGAACGGATTTTAATAAATGAGGTCTCAATAGTTTCGTAAGAATTATTATAGAGGTCAGTCGTAGTCGCATGCCACCTTGCTAATGGCAACAGCTGACTACTGTATCAATGAGAACGCCATGAAGGAGCATCAGGTATCAGTGGCATGCGACTGCGGCGTTCCTCTATACTAATTTTACTTATATTTAAATAAAAATATACAAATTCAATATATGAATGTCAGACAAGAACTATTTTCTTGTTTTCTACTTTTAAGACCGCGGTTTGTATTCGGCTTTTAGTTTTTAAAGTTATTTTATTTTTTGTTTTAGTACCAACTTAGTATTATCGAGTCCTTGAACAAATAAATTCGCAGAAAACTGTTAGAAAGTACAAAAAATGTGAGCTCACCGCCGCGCGCCGCCGCCGCGCCGCGACGCCATTTCTATGTTATATACTACATAGTTGTGATACTCTACTTAGCTTTGAGGTTAAGTACAAACTAGAGAACGTTTTATATTTTTTTAAATCATAAATATATAATAAATATTTTCCTCTCCGACTTAGACATAAAATTATTTAACTTGTGACTTTGATAAAATAACTAAAATATTCGTGTTTGAAATTATTTTTACACTCTCAAGTACGTGCTAGTTTGTTTAGGTACACTTATATATATATTGTTACTTACGGAATATCTTCCGTGATTTTCGATTAATTATTTCTCCAATATTTCGACGCTATTACCACAATATATAAGTTTAGTTTTAAACCGCAAATCTTAAAGCAATGTTCAAGTATCTCGTACATACACTTACGTACTCGT
Organism: Diarsia rubi; assembly: GCA_932274075.1. Taxonomy (NCBI): domain Eukaryota; kingdom Metazoa; phylum Arthropoda; class Insecta; order Lepidoptera; family Noctuidae; genus Diarsia; species Diarsia rubi. The sequence goes on from OW026427.1 coordinate 20,026,357, forward strand.
ACGTCATCGGACACTTGAATAGTGTTGTGAGTGTAGTACGACGTAAATTGCCTGGTGTAGCTATTGTTATTTACTAAGAAACACTTATCATTATCTGGAAACCCTAAATCAAGCAGTGACTCCACAACCCAGTGAACTCTATTTCAAGTTGTCCCCCGAAGCTCGGCGCTGAATACATTTGTAAAGTTGTTTCAAATTGCTCTCGTTCACCCGTTCAGGCGGTAGATCGCTTGATAATATCTGAAACATTGCGGATTGCCCTACTTTATCTAATAAAACTGAACGTTAACTCATAATACAAGTTAGACAATTTTACATCAGAGCTTCCATTAATTTAGTTCACGTTTCTGTCTATTTGTATGTACAGAGGTCCTAATTTGCTAAGTAGAGTATAAACTAAAACCAGAGTTTTGAACTGTCGAACTAGTTTGTTAGTTAAACATCGTGTTATTAGTGGCATATTCTAGCACTTCGTTTACCTTCAACTAGTTTAGAAGTATAGTTAAACTGACCTTCATCAGTCAGTGAGGTGCACACAGTTATTAAATGCCAGTTCCATTTCCCGTGCGTTTATTAACTTATGTGTGTCTGATTAATACTAAGAAGACCATTACCCAGAAATATACCGAGACATGATGACAGTGATTCGCACAAGAAGTTGACGTTGTTCCTTGTAGAGAAATACTTAGATTAATAAAAAATAAATAAATACTTGATTTAAAATTACTTTAATTTTGTCCTCCTTGGGTCTGCCTTTGCATGTATTAAGCTCTATAAAGGTCGCTCACTTTAACACATTGTCCAGCGTTTAGCATGGTTCTTATACAGGGTGTAAACTAACCCTTCACACATACGAGTACGTCAACCTAGCATTCTGTACATCAAACTAAGTACCCCTCAGCAGAAAAAAAATTGCTGGGAAACGATTTTTTTTTGGGGCAAAAATTACATTTTACGTTAAAACTCAATGAAGCACTCTTAAAAAATTGTGCTAGTGGATGTTTGGATAGTAAACGGGTCATGAAGGTAATTTTAGTAAAGTTATAACCTGAAAGACCAGTATTTACAAAAACTGCTGTGCAAAATTTGGAACTTTGACCCCCAATATCTCCGTACGGCGATGCGCCATCGTTTCATGGTGGACATCCCACCCATTCGCACTAAACGTTTTGGGAACACTTTCATTGTGCGTACAGCTAAGGAGTGGAATTCCCTGCCGGAGTCTGTATTTCCTGATAAGTATAACCTAGGGGTCTTCAAGTCAAGAGTGAATAGGTTACTTCTAGGTCAGCGTGCTACATCTTCGACCACATCGTCACTTAACATCAGATGAGATAGTGGTCAAACGCGAGCCTACCTGCAATAAAAAAAAAAAAAAAAAAAAAGTAACTAGGACCCCCCAGGTATGGTCTAGAACAAAAAAAATATCGCATTGGTAAGGAGAACACGCGCCATTTGTTTGCGTTAAGGGACACCCTTTATAGCTTCCCGAGTTACATTCCACCCGCGCATATTTCGCGACAAACTGCTACAGTAGCAAGAAGTATTGCTTACGACAATAACCGAACGCGCACTACAGTGCAAGTCAGTGAGATTTAATAGCAGTGAATTGCCGTCGAGCCAGTCCGTAACTAGGCTATTCGCACAACAAATGTAGGTTCGAATAAGTATCGATTCATTCAGAGAAGAATAGGTAAAAACGAACTTTGATGTGTCATTGTCATAGTTGCTCTTCGTTCAGAAAGAAAAGTAAAGGTTTAACACATAATGCCCATTTCGAGAGTAAGTGACGTGTATTAGATACTTTACAAACAGTCGGTCGCCCCAGCCGCGTCGCTTGTCTCCATACTAACGACTAATTTAATCTGAAACGAATCTTGTTTCATTTATAATCTTCAAAATCTCATCGACTGTGCTCTTGCGATCCGATTACGATTAACAAAAGTAAGAATTTGTTGTGCAACCCAAAGGCTATGTCCTCCGTAGACAATATTAAAAGATATTCATGAGAATGTGCAAATTTACCGCAAAACGTGAATGTAAACTAACTCCTTTAGTTGTACTTGCCTTAAAACTGTCTCCCTGTTACTTTCTGACCTGGAACGATCTATTTCAAATAAATGCGTTTCAAAAACTCAAACTGAGTTTGGCTGACACTTTCTGTTCGTTTTGGGTTTCTGTTATGTGATGCCAGTCTACGCATGTCTACCTACCCTACATGAAGTTAATAAAATAAGAGCAGACATAACTCCATTTAATGGGCTGAGTGACACATGTCCTAAATGTGATGTAGTGGTCAGAACGTGCACTTGTTTACGACATGGCCTGTTTTCGTCGTAAGACGGACGGACAGCGAGTTAGCCCATCACTCACCGTCCACAAGCCCGCGTCTACGGTGGCCGGAGGTCATCACAAGACCCCCGACGCCCGGAGCGCCTCCCGGGGCGGCTGGGACGAGAGGTTCTCTCCCTCTCGCGTTCCGCCACCTCCTTCGCTAGCATCACTGCTTCGCAGAAGGAGGCGACGGCGTCCCATTCCTCCTCGCCCCGGACCATGGCTTGCACCAGGGCCGGGCGCGAGAGGTCGCCGCCGCCGATCGCCGCTACGAGAACACGGCGGGGCTCCGCCCAAGCGGGGCACACCTCCACTGTGTGTTCCACCGTGTCCTCCGGCCAATCCTCACAATGGTGGCATCCGGGCGTTTCCTCCCGCCTGATTCGGTGCAGGTACCTCCCGAAACAACCGTGTCCGGTGAGGACCAGCGTCAGACGGAAGGTGAGGGCGCCGCGCCGTGGCGTCTCTCAAGCCACTCCTCAAAGAGGGGACTTACCGCCACTATCGTGGCGTGCCCTGCACGGGGTTGCGACAGTCGCTGTCTCCATGTCGCCATGAGATCGCACCGGAGGTCTGTCCGTCGCGCAGCAATTTGTCGCGGCAGCGGAGTGGCCCCCCTGGCTCAAGCCTCTGCGCGCCATTGATGCAGGCGCGCGAGGACTATCGCCTCTAGATCCCACGGCGGCAATCCGGCAAGGTGGTACGCCGCTTCGCGGGAGATCGTGCGGTACCCCCGTACCATCCTCACGGCCATGACCTTTTGGGGCACGTTCAGGTAGTGGGCGGCCCGCTTCCTCAAAGCAGGCGCCCACACCGGGGCCCCGTAAAGGGCCATGGACCGCACGATCCCCGCATAGAGCCTCCGGCAGGAGGCGTTTGGTCCCCCCAGATTGGGCAAGAGCCACCTAAAGGCAGCCCCGGCCCGCTCCAGTCTGGGAGACAAACGTCAGAAATGCTCTACGAAGTTCCACCGGCTGTCGAGGACGAGTCCACGCCGATGGGAACCCCTCCCAACATTAACTGGGATCCCGACGGCAGCGCATTCTCACGTCCATGGAAGCCCATGGCCTCCGACTTGTGAAGCGCCACCTCGAGACCCAGCTGCCGGATCTTCTCTACGACTATCGCAACCCCGCGTGTCAAATTATCGGCCGCCGCCTCGTACGACCCACACTGAGCTAGCACCAGCGTATCGTCCGCGTAGCAGACTACGCTGACGCCGCTAGGGAGGTCGGCACGCAGCACCCAGTCGTAACCGATGTTCCACAAGGGCGGCCCCAGAACCGATCCCTGTGGAACACCGCACGACATCTCTCGCCGGTTCCACTGTCCGTCTTGACCAGGGTAGATGACAGCCCTGTCTGTCAAATAGTCCCCGACCACAAGACGAAAGTAGGTCGGCACCCGGTGATACCGGAGTGCCACCCTAATGCAGTCGCTCTTTCTTCTTTCTCGTATAATCATCGAATAACCCCTCCCGCTCTTGGGCAGAGCGAAAGGGAGTGTCAGACTTCTACTGACTAAAAACCACCCATGTTCCTTCTTCGCCCTCTATGTCGAGGCTGCGATAACCAGTGGACTACCCGCGGCTTACTCCTCTTGGTTATGAATTACAATACGCGATCAGTGACATCGTGACCGACTCACACATAAAGCGGACGGTCAATGTATTGCAAACGTTTGGTTTTCTGTGGTTCACGTGATTTTGAAGTAACGTAGTTCTTCCATTATTCAATTAATTGCAGGATCAGCAATTAATTGATTAATAGAATTGCCTAAAAATATGGTTGAAAATATTTACCGAAAATGTTTATGTTTATAAAAGAATACTTATTTATTTATAAAATATCACTTTGATATGCATGTATGTATTGAAGGAATGGAAACGGAAAACTTATGGGGGCTACATAATTTAAGTACAAAAAACTAGGTTTAGTGTGAGGTATGCAAAACAGTCACCATTATGGTTGTTTACGATTACTGACCATTTCACAAATACGTTTGAAACAACACTGTCGTTAAAAGTAGGTTTAGGAGTCACAGCCACGCCCACTAAGTCATTCAAGTGGCTCTTTAACCTAACTTTTTTTGTCACAAACACAAACAGTCGAAACTGGTCCAAGTTCACGAAAACTGTTATAGAAATAATTTATTTCCTTTGAGTATTTGACATCTCCAGTATTTAGAGTATTTTTGTAAGAACATACGTCCTTGCTCTATGATTGATAAGGAATAATTCCCTGCACCACACACGGACAAATGTACATAGTTGACAATGAAACAAAACTTCCGTAAGAATTTCGCAAAATAGATTCTACTAATTCAAATCAATTAATAGCGAATTTATGATAAACTTCTGCCTAGCCTTTTCCCAACTAAATTGGGGTCGGCTTCCAGTCTAACCGGATGCAGCTGAATACCGGTATTTTACATGGAGCTACTGCCTATCTGACCTCCACAACCCAGTTCATACTGGGTATGCGTAGTACCCCTTTGGTAAGACTGGTTGTCAGAGTTTCAGGTCACTGACTACTTGTAACGACTGCCAAAGATATATATGGCAGCCGGGATTAATAGCTTAACTTGCTTTCCGAGGCACAGAGGAAAAAGTAATGGGAGGTCACCCATCCACAGACCAACCTAGGCAGGCGCGGCTTAACCTAAAGATCAACCCGAGTGGCAGTTATTATTAAACCACGAGCTCCTCAGCGAATTCATGATTAACGATAAATAATCAGTCGCAGATAAGTCATCAGATCAAACCGCGTGCGACCGTCACTTGTCGAGAGCTCTGAACATAGAGAATAGTAAGTATAGCTCTGAACTATTCGCGTTCATTGCCGGATCAGAGTCACTCCCCCCCCCCTACCTCACACCACCACACGCGATGTACGCGATGTACGCAGATCATAAACTAAACTATTCCACCACTTAATTGGTCCGATCGGATTCCTTCCTTTGTTCTAAGTGGGACTTTGGTACAGCTAATGAAACGCAAACGTTTGAAAGAGGCAACAGAATAGGTTCATGATATTTTACAAAACTTGTATTGAAATTAAACGGCAATATATTCTAGATCCTCGAACAAGTTGAAAACATGTATATTGTACAATGAGCTGCTATTATAATAATATAACTTTGTTTAAATAAGCTTATTATAAAAGCAGGATTACGTCTATTTCCGCACATAAATGCAAGAACATTATCTACAGGAAGACTTTTATTGGCTCTTTAGTCGAAAACCAAGACTATTTCATGTACATAATGGTAGAATCATGAGCAACAATTATAACTGAATGTTGGTATGAAATTATGAAACCCGTGGGAATATTCCGCTTTTTTTGTTTAGATTATTCAACGCATCTTCTGCCAGCAATTTCTGTACTTTGTTGGCGTTGGTTCTCTGACTTGCTCAGCCCAGTGACTAGACTATTTGTGGGACTTACAAAGTTTTCCTTCTGGCTATTTGTTACGACGCGACGGTCAACAATCTAAGTGACAGCTGGGAACAACTGTATATCATAGTTTACTTTAAGAGGTATAAACTAAATGTTTGGGCCCCATCCCTGGTACGATCTCGGTTAGCTTTGCTTAACCTTAAAGATCTATCGTCGTATACGTAGCCCCAAGCTCATCACTAGCAATATTAACATAATCGATCGATCATCGATTGCCCATTGATTCCTGAGCTGTTGAGTAGTTTAGGATTGGTTACGCACTGCAAAATGTTTCGCAAACCTAGTTTGTTGCATGTCCCTCACTCCAAGTCCGCGTACAGGCAGAGTTCATTTCTGATCCGTGCTAGCAGAAGTTTTAACAAACTGATTAGTGATTATGATTTAGACATATTTAACACCAGTGTGTCTCGGCTTAAGAAAGTGTTGGTGAAAAAAAATTTTGTCGGAAAGGAATGTTAAATAACTGTTTGTGCGGTTCTTAGTTTATATTCATCGATCGTGTTACTTTGTTTGTTTATTGTTACCTTTTTTGTTGTTTTTTTCTTTGTTTTCGTGTTTTATCTGTGGAAACCTGTAATTTGCCTTAAATGTTTATTAATTAAGTACATTGTCTGTATTAGCTGTAAGTTTACCAAAAAGAATAAAATAAAATAATGTATTTCACATCTCAATGTGAGATGTGCGGGTAATGTATGAGATCAACTACCTCGATAGTAATCGATCAACACATGCTTGTATGCATGTATTCACAGGATCTTCGTTTATCTATGTGAGAGCTTATCTCACTTAGCGACGCGCCTCCTCCGTGCGGGCTCCCTACACAACGAGGGGCTCGCATAAGTCGCATAGTTCTAGATAATCCGCGCTGTGTGCCGCTAGACCTCGACTATTGAAGTGGTCGTAACTCAACATACAATGTTAATGATATGTTTATGAGTATAGCCAACGACCAACAACCACGAACGAAAATGTACGATAACATATTTTTTTGGAAGAAGACCGTTTCCTGATCGCATAGGCCAGTGATGCAACAATCAACTGACATCAAGTCAACTGCGGTCTTCTTTCTAAGAGAAACAGCTTAGCGTTGATGACTTAGACGGAACCCGGGGTAAATTATATGTGTATCCACCTATTCATAACACTTTAGATTAAGTAGTAAAGTTACATAATCATTCAAGTTTCCGTCATTAGGGTAAAGCTGCATTTTTATTATAAACTAACGCAAATTGTCACATTCAGTGCTATGGAGCAATATCCAGATCGCTCTGACACATTTAACCCACACACTGTAAAGTATCCGCAACTGAACACAAACACAATCAAGTTTAATGAAACTAGTTGTGAACACTTGCACCGGACCGTGGCGAGTGTGGCGAGTGTGGCGAGTGTGGCGACCGCGCGCTGGTTGAGCACATGTCGCGACTTGCGCACAACTCGCAGCTTATTTACACGGATAGCTTCGCTTAGCGACACTTATTAAAACAATATGACATTACGGACAATACGCGACTTAAGGTGAATCAACAAGGTAGTCCGAAAAATTCAAATTTTCTTACGTTTTTTGTAGAGATATAGTCATTAAAATCATGAACACATTCCACTTGAATTGGTTTAATTTCATTGAGTGACTATTTGATGAAAACGGCATTCAAGGAAGTTATATGAACTGAGAGGGTTGTATTGGTGATTTTAATCATTATAACTCTGTGAAGTGACATTGGTTACGGCCGCTAATCCTATTGTGTATGTAACATACAAACTGACACTGACCGGCAAAAAAACGAAAGAAAAATCGGGCCACTTTGTCGGATTCACTTCTATTACAACAGCCTGCTCACAGCGTGCCACCCTAGCCAGCCAATGACAGCTAACCATAGCCATGCCACTTTAGCAAACCTTAGCCATGCCACTCTAGCAAACCATAGCCATGCCACTCTAGCCAGCCAATGACAGGCAACCACTAGCGAGCCAATCACAGTCAAGCGAAGACACCGCCATAACTACCGGATGCCTCCGGTGGGGATATAAGTCTATGTAATGCCCTGTAAGCTCAGTTTCGAGGTCTTGTCGCGCTCGATTGTGAAACTTGTAAGTGGAGACTCTGCCCGAATAAAATAATTAATCAGTTCCCGTCTATTTTTTGCCACTGTCGTTACACTCAGAAGTGGGATCGAATAAAAAAACCTACGATAAAACGACGCTCTGCTACATTTAAAAGTCAACGGTCACCTACTGCGGAGGACGAGGTCTGAAAATTCAAACGAAGAACGTTGATGCACACCGCCTGCAAGGAAAATATTGTCTCCCATCCCAGTATCACAGGGCACAAATTGAAAAAGCAGGCTACAATCTGGATGGAACACGAAGCGTCTACCCTCAGTATTTATTTATTTATTTATTGTCACACCAACGACTTATTCACTAAATCATTACATAAAAATAATCTAATTTAACAGCATTGCGGTGAATTCGTCACTTATAGGTGTGCACAGCACTTGTATAAAAGATCAATAATAAAAAATGAATTGAAAATATATGAAAATAACAAAATTAAAATTTATAAAGTTTACATTGGATTTAAAATGTCAAGTAGTTTTTAAATTAAAATACAGTATAATTCTAAATTTTTTAAAACATCATTTAAATTGGAAAAGAAAAACAATTATTAAATAAAAATATAAAAATTATCAAATAAATTAGGACATAGTTATTACATTAATTAAATATAATGAAAATTAAAAGAATAGATTAAAATTTGAGTTAAAAAATTAAATTAAATTAAATTGTACAATAATAATCACATTGAATGGAGTCACGCAAATACACAAGTTAACATTTTGTAAAAGAAATAAACAAACAGATCGATCAAGAACTGAGTACGTATCGTCTGAATTCATTCAGACTGTTCGAAAATATGTCCAAGTAGTTAGTGCGCGTGCTCAGCTTATTGTAGCTAGACAGCAAACGGTATAGAGGAGCTGAACGACCAAGATTTGTTCTATTTTTAGGCATTTGAAATGTTTCTGTTTTAAAATTGGATCTGTATGAGGTACGGCGGGACACATTTAGACTGATCTCCGAAACTAACTCTGGTACATTCGCCAAGTTGTGGAGGGTCTTATAAAGAAAGATTAAATCTGAGCAACTTCTTCGTTGCTCCAAAGAGCGCATCCTGAAATGACAGAGCCTTTGAGGATAATCAGCTTCCCGATCACAAGTCTGTGATCTGTAGCGGAGGTACCTCGTAAACTTTTTTTGGATGCACTCTATTCTGTCGATGTGGACACGATACGCGGGATTCCATACAGGAGATGCATATTCCAGTATACTCCTCACCAGAGAGTTATAGAGAACCTTAAGGGTGCCGGTTGACCGGAATTCCTTGCAAGTTCTTTTTACGAATCCCGCCATTTTGTTTGCTTTGGCGACAACAGTGTCAAAGTGATTTATAAAGGATAGTTGACTATCAAGTTGGACTCCCAAATCACGAATGGTATCGACTTTCTGAAGAGTTATGCCGTTTAAGTGATATGCTGAAGGCTGAATCAACTTTTTCCGTGTAAATGTTATATGATAACACTTTACAGCATTGAGAGTCATCATGTTACTATGACACCACTGATGAATTGCGTCCAAGTCCTCCTGTAGCAAAGCAATGTCGGTGCTTGATTCAATTTCCTTGTATAGTTTTAGATCATCCGCAAACATAGAGCATTTTGAGTTTTTAATGGAGTGTATGATGTCGTTCACAAATACCAGGAAAAGAATAGGACCAAGATGCGATCCCTGTGGCACCCCAGATGTTGAGTTATAAAGTGGCGACTGATAACCCTTTAAAATTACTCTCTGTTGCCGTTCCGAGAGATATGACTCAAACCAGCGCAGCAAATGACCATGCATGCCAAAGTTCGCAAGTTTTTGAAGTAGAAGCACATGATTTACTTTGTCGAACGCGCTACTGAAGTCAGTGTAAATTGAGTCCACTTGCACACCGGAGTCTACGGATCTGCTGATATCATTAATGTAGTGGACTAAGTTAGTGGTAGTAGATTTATTGGTACAGAAACCGTGCTGTTGCGTAGCCAATTGAGTTTTAATGAGCGAAGTTAATACAGGACAAACTAATGATTCGAACAGTTTCGAGAAAATTGAAAGAAGAGATATAGGCCGATAATTTTTAACATCATTGGGCTCCCCTTTTTTAAGTATTGGAACAACGTGTGCGATTTTCCACTGCGTGGGAAACTTGGAAGACATAAGGGACTTATTAAAAATAAGTTTGAGCGGTAATGATAAATATTTGGCACATTGCTTTATAAAATGCGGCGGTAAGCCATCAGGCCCTGGACCTTTGCAGATATATATTTTTTTTAATTCTTTGAGTACGTCTCGCTCTGTGAAATAATGGCTACCTAGCGCAAGCTCAGGGTACTCTTTTGACTCTGTTTGTACCGTGACTGTACCAGCTGGAGATGCAAAAGTGGCAGAAAAGTGTGAGGCAAACAGTTTACTCACTTCTTCTCCAGAAGTTGTCACTTTCCCGTTCCAGTACATCTCAGATGGAATGTCATTAGACTTGGCTTTTTTAGCCTTTACGAATGACCAGAATGCCTTCGGATTCAGTCGGATGTTATCTTCAGTATTATTGACGAATCTGCTGTAGCACTTTTTGATCATGTGTTTGGAACGTTCCTCCAATATACGGTATTCATATTTGTCCCTGGGATTTTTGTATTTCTTAAAACGAATTCTTAATTTTTCCTTTTCGTTGAGGAGTCTGATCAAACATTTTGAAAACCATATAGGAAATTTGTTATTGCGTCTATTATGTCTAGGAACACATTCATCTACTATTTGATTCAGTTGTGCGTACAACGTGTCTACCATTAAGTCCACATCCGCCAGATCCGAAAACAAACCCGCCCAATCGATGCTCCTCAACCTCTCATTTACGAGTGCATAGTTGGCTTTCCAGAAGTTATATTTGAGAGAACTCTTACTTTTCAATATTGCGGGTGAAATATTCTTGATGGTGATGTCAAGAGGAGGGTGATGAACATCGACCAGCGACATTGGATTTTTACACTCACTGACAGATCCACCGTGGAAGTTACATAAAATAAGGTCTAAAGTTCTGTTGTAACAGTTCCTAACAGTGTTAATTTGCTTAATGCTATTTGACGACATAAAATCAACCAGTGAGTAGCCTAACCTGTTCGCAAAGATCCTAGCACTTGTACATGGTGAGCTGGAGAGAGTACTGTCCGTGCTCCAGTCGATGAACCCGAGATTGAAGTCCCCAGCAATTATTACATCTCCTCCCGTTGATTCAATCACTGCATCCACGTTGTCCAGGATCAAATTAAGTGGGCCATGTTGCACAGGTGGAGGCAAATAGGCCGCACAGATGTATAGGTTGCCCTTTCTGCTATCGGTTTTGAGCTTGACCCACAGATCTTCAGCATCTGATTCCCATTTTGCTACGCGTGTTGATTCCATCGCCCTAGAAACAGCGATCAGTACACCTCCGCCTTTTTTGCTGCCAAGAGGAGTAGAAGCTCTGTCTCTACGATAAATGATATATCGGGAGTCGAATAATTCGCCATCATTTACGCTGTCATCAAGCCATGTCTCTGTTCCAATTATCACATCATAGTTATTAAGTTGCGCGGCTAGCCCGAGATTATGCAATTTGGTCTTAATACCTCTGAAGTTCTGATAGTAGATGGTGAATTCTGACAGCAAGATCACGGTCTTTGTGCGCCTTCGGTCCCTTTATAGTAAAGAGACAGCCTCCAGGCTTTTTATTTGCTTAGCTTGTTGACCATCTTCCTTCCTTATCAAGATTTTGCCATCTCGAACCTAAACATATTTGTATCCTTTTTCTCTCGCGACTTTTCTGGCAGCCGCGTGAATTTTTTTGTTTAGGGGTGACAGGTGCTCTGATACGAAGACAGGCTTAACTAAGTTGCCGTACCCAAGGTGTTGCGAGTTAAGTTTTTTGTCGGGGTACGCTTTGTTATAATTCATCACTGAGGTTAGAATGGTATCCCTCAGCAGCATGCTACGCAGCTTGACAACTACAGCTCTGGGGTTATTGCTTTCTGGGTCTAGTTTCCTTACCCAGTATCGCATCGTTCATTCCATAATTTGACCTTGAAAACGAAGACTGCGGCCAGTAACCACCTGTGAGACACTTTGAGTTACAAGAAGTATCCATCTCTCTGCCAGCAACGGTTCTACGGTAAATTAAGACTACCTAAAGGTTGTCAACAGCGGGCCCAAGGACATGGAAGGAAGGAACCGTCCTACTTCACGCTAAGAGCTGCCAGGAACCATGCATAAATAACAAGGTCAGTCAACATGCCAATATTTGCAAATTAGCCAAATATATGAGCCAAATGTGTTTTACCATGGAGTGCCCCATGAGTTGATAATTATGCGAATCGTAGACAAAATAATTTGGTAAGCCCGATAAGTAAATCTAATCATAGTCAGTTAATCAGTATATTATTATCTCGGTACAAAAATTGTTTTACGAGTACTAGTTGTGTACTAAGGAGTTAAAAACTGAAGATGTACATATTTAGTTTAAGTGCGCATTAGATTATTCAACAATAACAATTCCAAAGTAAATCATGTAGATCAGATTTAAAAAGCTACAATAATTTTATTAAACTATTATCAGAGGTATAGATAGCATTCCTTGGCGATCTCTTGCTTCCGTCAGCCGATATTCAAACAGTTTTAGACTTATTGGATAAAGTTCTTGACAAATTGAAAACGAGGAACTTAAAATTAAATATGATTAACTGCTAATTTTTACATATTCCTTATTTAGGGTATAAAACATCATGACGCGATGGCATTCAACCAGGTGAATTTATCGTCTTAATTTCTCATCCCGAGTAATGTAAACGAAGTGCGTCAGTTTATTCTATCTAGTTATTAAAGAAAGTCCATTCATAACTTATCAATAATAGCTCGCCCGTATAACAAACTTACAAAAAAAAAGTACGATGTGGGTATGAGGCAAGTCACATAAATCTTGTTATGGAAATAAAAAAAAAAATGTTATAGGTCGGTATTAGTGATTATGTAGGTACGATCCTAGTTTTCCAACAGAAATTCACACGTATTGCAGATATTGCACGTATCTTTTATAAAGTAGATTGACGGTAGTTTGCGCCCTGTCATTTAGTTTAGTCGCGTTACATGATTTTGGGCTTGAATCCCTTGCAGTGATAAAATTGTTGCTAAGATTTCGTATTATGACGTGTTATGTAAAAATGTCCATGTAATTCGGACTGTACTGCAGTACGCGATACAGTGACTAAACATGACCTTATGCCATGTATTGCCCGATATTACTATTCACTATGGTGACCGATGAGCCAAAGCCCAAGCAAGCTAAAACGAAAAGCAAAAGTCAAAGTCTATGCCTATCTTAGGTAAGTAGATCGTTCGATAGATGCCGTTTATTGTGTACCATTTAGAGGTGAACGATTTGTTCAGTACTGTGCAATGACAAGATGAAAAGCCGAAAAGTAGTATTGTTTTATTACGAAGTGGATGTACAGATACCTATAGTGAGTAATTGTGTAATCGTTGATGGTAGGCTATAACGTAAACAAACTTCGCGCGATGGAAAATATTACAAAATGCATCATGACAATAACAAGGAGTAAAACGAAGTTCTGAATTTTATAAATATCAACACAATTTCTGATTTCCAAAAATAACCCGATTTATAAGTAAATATTATTATGTGATGTCATGTTTACATTGTGCGTCCTGTAAAGGGGATAATGTAGGAAAGAGGGTTAATGACATCCAATTCTAAATCTAACTTGTTTTTAAATTATGTGTGTGAGTACTTGTATGTGTGCGTGCGTCTTAATGGTATGATGTAATTAACTTGAATTGTTTCTTCCGTTTCTTCAAACGATAGTTTGGCAAAACAGTTTATTTATATTTTCTTACATGAAAAGTGTTTCATGTTTTTAATGTCGCAGATAATATGGAGTTCTTATAATACTGTTAATATTACAACGGGGTACCTATAAGCCTTACGATTTATCCCAGATCGGGTTTCAAAACCAGTGCAATCTAGGCGCGGTAGGGTTATCTCAGATTAGAATAGCTGGAAAGAAATGGGACGTAACTTAGATACAAGGTGAAAAATGATAATTCAAATTCAAATTCAAACTCTTTAATTCAGACAAGTGTCCATAGTGTTAGTAACAACAAAATTTCTTAACGACTAGGGTTAGTAAACTTAGTAATGCGAAAGAAAAAAAAAAGGAAAGGAAATATGTTAGTAGTGTGATTTACAAAAAAAACTATGATTATGTACTTTGGTGCCAGGTGATGACTACTGGCGGCAACAAGGTTTGATGCTTTTAACATCACGCATTTAATACCCAATGGGTTAGGCAGAGGTATACTCATGAGTACACACACATTTCGCCAGTAAATTGAAATGAATTAAAAAATGTTTATTCATGGTTACATCCGTGTTACAAGGTATATTACTTCTGCCAAAGTTTAGTATCCGCTGTAACATATCGTAGCAGTGCTTTTGTCTGATAGCACCAGTAGTGTGAACGAACAATTGAAAACCGAAGATTTCATAAATCTCCTGAGAAGTCTATTGCCCCATTTTAACTTGTTTTTTCTGAGCTGACTTGTAATCACTGTTTTCTTGTTTCCATTGCGGGAGCAATTGTTCCAGGACGGCCGAATGTTACAACAGCCTGCTCACAGCGTGCTACCATAGCCAGCCAATGACAGCTAAACATAGCCATGCCACTCTAGCAAACCATAGCCATGCCACTCTAGCCAGCCAATGACAGGCAACCACTAGCGAGGCGAGCCAATTACAGTCAAGCGAAGACACCGCCATAACTACCGGATGCCTCCGGTGGGGATATAAGTCTATATAATGCCCTGTAAGCTCAGGTCTTGAGGTCTTGTCGCGCTCGATTGTGAAACTTGTAAGTGGAGACTCTGCCCGAATAAAATAATTAATCAGTTCCTGTCTATTTTTTACCACTGTCGTTACACTTCAAAGTTCTGATTTGCCTCCAGTGATTTTGGGGGTCTGTGACAATGTGTGGGGGTATGGGACAAAGGATGACAATCGAAGTAATGAGTAAGCTGCGGTGCCACCTCTGTATCTGTATGTATGACTCAGACTTGCACAGAGTCTTACGTGTGGGCTCTGTCGTGGCTAATTATAGAAATATAATTGTGCTCTGTTGATTCGGAATGCTTAGAGTGCGAAATCAAGTCGAGCTAAGCTGAATTTTGTAAGTTACTTGCAACTTAAAGGCTGCAGGTTAGCCTTTTCCGATAATTCGAACATAAGTAATATTTATCTTCCACTAACTTTTATCAGCGCAATAGAAAACGGAAAAAGTCTCCAAAAGCTTAGTACTTAGAGATGGATGGAGTCCTCAGGGGAGGAGAGGAGGAGAGCGAGAGGTGAGGGGGGGGGGGGGCTCGGGACATTTGCATAAAGTTAAGCAGCCGATGTTTTAATCAGACATTTTACTACGCAACGTTTAACAACAAGACACGCCAAATTCAACTTTATTGCGTCTGCGACAAGATTTTATTTGCTACGGGGAATTAATCTGTATTTAAATAACTGGATAATTTGTCGTTAGGGATAGGACATTTGAGGTTTTTGTATTCTTTCTAAAGATTGTTACTTTTCAGGGAACAAAAGTTGTCCTGAATTCACTGAAGTGTTAAGATCTGCCGCAAGAGGGCGCGTTAGTGACGATCACTGAGTCTGACGTATAACTCAACAAGTTATTGTTCTTGTTCTGTCAAGCGAACAAAATCAAATACAAAGACATCAATAGTAAAATACAACATTTCGTTTCCAACGTGATTTTAGCGATTTTCTGTGCGAAACATTATTGTTCAATATATTCTCGGGTGCTCTTCAAATGGTAGAGAGCCGCGCTGTGCACCCAGCGGCCAATTATATTACACACACACACTGTGTCTGTGACACCGATGGCGTCACACTTGCATGACAAAACATCTGGTTTTTTCAGTATCAACCGGCCACACAGCCACACCTCGAGCTGCTTCTAATAATAAAAACTCAATAACACTTTGTTCTATACGGGAATTGAAACCGGACTTCTTGCTCAGCAGGAGTAACGCTTCTGACCACCAGAGCAAACAGGTGCCTCTTCGAATATTTCGTGGTATAATTAGAATATACAGTTCGTTTCACCTCTTTGGTTCACTCTTGAATTCCATTACTTCTCTCTAGCGTTTTACCACGTACGGCGGCGGCGATCAGCGACCACTGTATTGTGAACCTTACCGCTCTGGTATACGGGAGTTATTTGTTTGAAGTGTGGTTTAATTTACATGTAAATAACACCGAGCGATTTATATCAATAGGGTATTGATAAGAGACTTATGAATTATTATGATGGCGGCATTCATAGCACGTAGGCGGCGGCGTAGCACCGCTACGTGACTACGAATCTCGTAGCACCGCGTAGCCGTCGTCCACACAGATGACGTCATCCTGTACTTCGATATTGTTCGTGTCTTTAGTTTAGGATACCTTTTATCTTGAACATTTCGAAGCGATTCCATCGAATGCTATATTTTTCTACGTATAATATCTCTCAGGCATTCCGACTTACGTAAAGATGAAGGTCGTACGAGTATTACTTACAGACTTGTATAAGTCTAATATTGCCGACTTAGCTCCGTGAGCTGAGCGTTTCATTAGGAACTGCTCGGACGATGTAATGTGTGTGACGTCACTTGTGACATCACACAGCACATGTTTCACTTTCGTAACTAGATATTAGTTTATTAAATCTTGTACTTACTAAATATTTGTGCTCTTTGGTAGTAAATTTTTGTTTCTGACTTATTAGTGGTTGACTGCCTCTTTGGGGTAGTAGATGCAAGCGCGACTGTTGAGTATGGGGTACTTCGTTCGACTCCCTGGTCGTGTCATTGACTTTTTGCATCAAGAGTTTATCAGTAGCAGCCACGGAGTCTGAATTTGTGTCCGGTTGATGGTAATAGGCTCGCCCCATATTACATGAGACTTAAACATAACTGGTGAAACGTGGGTGTACTATTAGGAACACCTCTACCTATCCCTTCGGGGATTACAGGCGTGATGTTATTTATGTGTGTAGTGCTTGTAGTACTAGTATGTGTTTTGTCTTTTCATATTAATTTAGTAATCGATACTGGTTAGAAAAAAACTTATTCTTAGATACATTTTTTTCTCTTCAAACTCACATATACACAAATACCCCGAAATATATTATTGAACCCGCAACACGTCGCTCATCAGTCAACTGCTTGAGCCACTGCGCCAACAGTGCCGTCAAAATAATACAATTAAATAGTCAAAGTTGTACACAATATATCGAAGTTTTGTATATACTATACCTGTACATCAATAGATCAGTCTCTTTGTTATCTTGCACAATAATGAACTAAACAAACAGTTAGTGTTGGGTACAATACCCGCGGGAAATCACTGCAGACGTCTGATCTCACCGCACGCATCTCCCGCAACGACGGCGACGCACAGTTGCGGAGATCAACCGTCTCCTTGTGAGAAGCTTATTAACATAATTATTGAATGTTTTCTTTACAATATAAACAAACGAGAATTCTTTTGGCAGGTTTGTTAAACACAATAACATTTAAAATATTTAAGAGAGAATGTCGGTCTGAATTTGTGTTGAGTAGTTTGTTATTCCGAATACATAATGGGGCAAAGAGAGTTTATAAATCGTATTGTTCTTCTTAGCGTGTCGATGACCATCTTAATTGTGACGGTTCAGAACTGAGTTGACTATAAAACAATGGTTCAAACAAACATAAATACTGATTTTCACGAATTAATAATTTTTAATTTTTGTTATATCAAATCAATAAAAATTTACGAATATAAAACGCGTCAAAGATTAGAGTGGGGGTATGTGACGTCACACACCGCTAAAAAATGTCATACTAACGTCTTAGAATAAGACGTCATACGAGTTTTCAAAGCACTGTATCGTCTTCATTGTTTGTTTAGGTGAAATGTAAAAAAAAATGTTTCCAATATTTTTTGTAAATCTAACTGACGGACTAATTACATTTATTTTGTTAACTATCCTATTCTCCAAGAACGATGGAATAAAAATATTCTAGAACACACATTGAATGCATTGATTTTGTATGCCACATTATACTTCGTGAACTAGAACACCATCCCTAGCATGTCGTCAATCTGTTTATGAGAATAAGCTTTTGTCAGTGAGACATTTACTGTTCGTACAATTTTCTGTTTAGAAGTGCCGACTGACTGAACTAATTCGAGCACTTCAAGAAACTGAACGCGACCAGCGCAGGGCGTTAGAACTATCACCACTGCCGATACTCCACAGCAATGAAGACGCTTGTATACAGTTCAGTTTATTTACTTAACCTTCTGTTCAGCGTTTATTGAATTTGCTTTGTACTCCGCGCATCACATCGTTACAAACGCTCAAAGTACCGCAGCAGCACTCTGTATGGTAACATATCTGAAACAAATCGTTTTTGAAGTCTTATTACTAACGCCGACCAAACGGAACATTTCCGTGCCACGAATATAATATGTAAATATCGCTCCGGTAGCTATCTTATAGCCAAACCTAAGTTTAGCTAACACAGTTTTCTCTGCTATGTACGTTTTTGTTGAAAAAAAACTACGAAACTATTTTCTGGTAGCAATTTAACGTTCCCCAGAAACTTTTTTAAGCAATTAATCCTGGCTGTCATTAGCAGATGTTTGAAAGTCTAGTTTTGTTGAGGGGTATTGTGCTGTACTGCAACTTGGCTGCATCCAGTTACAGCGAAAAGTCACCCCAACAAAGTTAGGAAAATATTAAGCAGATGAGGCATGATAGCATTATAAAAATCATGAAACACTATGGTCTACAGTTATATTAGAGGGAGCTATTAGAGCTATTAACGAATGAGCGGATCATAAATCATTAACTTTTGTAGTTGAAACAGTCTGATTTGTTGAAACTAAGTTTAACCCGTAGGTAAATGATGGCCACAGAGCCGACGAGTTGGTGAACACTGCATAACGTTGTATAGTGATTGCTTTTGCGAATCCTAATTAATTGATAAAGTTAAACGACTAATTGCCGGATTGCCTATTTATACGAGTTCACTATAGTATATTTTATATAAATGTTGTTGAATGGTGGGTAATCATATTGACTGGCCTGTTGGTCTAGTGGTTGACCCTAACTGCTATGCTGGAGGTTGTGGGTTCGATTCCCACCCAGGACAAATGTTTGTGTGATGAGCACGATCATTTGTTCTGTGTCTGGGTGTAATTTATCTATAAAAGGTATTTAAAAATATATAAGTATGTTTATCAGTTGTCTAGTACCCATAACACAAGCTCTGCTTAGCTTGGGACTAGATGGCGTTGTGTGATAGTTGTGGAATATTATTATTATATTATTATTATATCAAATGGTAGGAATACGCGCGGATTATTAATATTATGTTTTTTTTTTCATTTCGCACAATGTTTTCTGTAAAAGATTAACTGGTTTTAGAACGGACAACCGACTTCAGTGCAATATTTTTCTACGATTTATTGGTGCGTACCTTTCATTAAAACAGTATCTAAGTACAAAGATAATTCTATTCTCTTATCAAGTGACAATTTGAAACGTCTCCCTTCAGACGTTCAGTTCTTCCTAGAAATCTCAGACAATACTTCAGACAATCTTCTAGATTTCCACAGAGTTATGACTCCGACTATTTTAAATGGCTGTGTTTTGGGACTGAACTCAGCTGAACTGCAAGTTTTCTCACAAATTCCCGGGTTATAGGTTCGGAACGACGTTTTATCGCTGCTTCTACTTCCTGAGGTGTGTTCACGCGAAGTTAGCTGGCGACGACGGGGTGAATTCGAATTTCGTAAAACAAGGTATCATGCGTAGTGTAGAGATTTAAAAAAGTTACATGTTGGTACTGTATACCTACACACACAAACTCACGCGTTTTCCCATGGCAGTAGGCAGAAACCATAGACCGCGACCTGCTACGATCTTTACATACTACTTTTGCCTCTTCCACGTTGATATAATAAGCGTATTTCACAGAAACATAAAGAAGAAACTAAACGAATTCCTTAGTCACGTGCATTAAATTCGAAACAAGCAGGATTTTAAAAGTAAATAGAGTTTCCAGTAATTAAATGTACCTCGGACAGACACTTCTTTTCTTGCCATATCATCCTTCCAACACGCCATCCGTTATTTTTTGACTATTCTTTTTCAAATAATAAAATCTTTTATACTAAAAAAAAACAGTGAGATTTCACGCTTATTATGTAGCTAAAATCCCCCAGTACGCGGGGCGCAGAGAAACAAATTGCACTGTGGTATATAGTACGCACCACGTCTGTTATTGTACTGTAAACTGTTATGTCTCACTGCCACTGACTGTAACCGTAACTCCTGTCACATGCTGTGAGCCTAGTACTGATGGTATAGAAACGTTATAGACGGTCTGTTATTCAAACCCAAAATGTTTTAAGAAAAATAATTACTTTAGACAATTTGAACCACAAATCATCAGAATACACAGCGCTTCTGGAATTTAAAACAGCTATTTTCGTCTACTCGCAATATCGTCATAGATAGAATTAACATTACTACCCAAAATTGAAATAGTAAAACTAGCCATGCGGAATTCGAAACACCAGCTTCTTAAATCGATTATTTTATGTTTGTTGTTGTAAGTAAGTTAACAGAGGAAAAAACGTAGTAATATTCGCTTAACCTATTCTATTTATCTTCGGGGACGCCGGCAGACACCAGACAGGCGATCAGTCCTTTCGTTGTGGATTATTTCGCCCAGTTCCCCATTTTGGTGGATCCCCTTCATGGGTTACTGGTGGTCGGCATCGCGAATCTTCCTGTTGCCTTGCAGAAGCTCACCAGTTGTTCGGTGGAGATTTCTGCGAGCTTCTCTTCATTAATCTCATCTGTTCCTAGGATTTCCCATCTGAGTGGCCCATACATTGTGCATTCCGCCACAAGGTGGAAACTTGTTTCTTCTGCTTCTCCACATGCTGGGCATATGGGATCTTCCTTTACTTTCATAATCGTCAGATGTCTATTGAGTCCACAGTGTCCTGTTGCGACCCCTACTACTAGTCTTATGTTTCCCCTGCTCATTCTGAGTAACTTGTGGGATTTCTTTTCATCATATGACTTTAAGAAGATTTTTGATTGTCGACAACCTTCTGTTGCGTTCCATCTTCTATTTGACTCTCTTGTAGTTATTCTATGGATGATTCCTTTTGTTATATTATGTGGGATCGGTAACCTGGGCTCTGGTCCCACAAAGGTTTCATCTGCTCCTTTTCTGGCTAATTCATCTGCTATCTCATTCCCTTCGTGTCCTTGATGACCAGGGACCCATGCGACTGTTACTTCTGCTTTTTCCGCTAGTTGGTTGAGTGCTTCCTTGCACTCTTTAACCAGTGCAGATGTGACTTCCACTTTGTTCAGTGCTTTGAGTGCTGCTTGACTATCACTGTATATAACTATTTTGGAAAGATCACCTGTAAGGGCGTTTCCAATTATTCTGGTACATTCCATAATGGCATGTATTTCTGTCTGGAACACACTTGCGCCTGTTCCTAGTGAGAATGATCTATTTATTTCCAGTCTTGGTATGTGTATCCCAGAGCCGGATAGCTTAGTTGATTCTTTCCTTGATCCATCTGTATAGCAGACCGCTATAGATGGATCACTCTCGATTGTCCATTCTTCTCTTGAGCCTATATGTATTCTATACTTTTTGTCGAAGATCTTCTCTTTTTTGATTAAGTCATTGTTGGCCATAATCATTGATAGATTGTCTTCGTACAGATTTGCTATCTCCGAGTGACCTTTGTCCATAAAATTGCCTTTCCAGAGGTTCAAGCTTTTCAGTTTGAACCACTGCTCCAAGGCTCTTTTCTTGACTTGTAGACTAAGCGGTATCATTCCTAGTATGACATCCAGGGCCGCTGAGGGAGTCGTCCTCATTGCCCCAGAGATCATTAACCCGGCCATTCTTTGAACTTTTACTAGCTCTGTGCTGTTACTCTTGATTTGTGTTCTGTGCCACCATACTATTGCTCCGTGTATAACTCTGGGTATGATGATGGCATTGTATATCCAGGCTACTATGGCCGGTTTCATTCCCCAGGTTCGACCTATAGCTCTTCTGCATTGTAGTAATGCAATTTTTGCTTTCTCACATGTTTCTTTTATATGCGTCTTGTATGACATGGTTTTGTCTAAGATCACTCCTAAGTATTTTATTTCCTTAGTTACTTCTATCCGTTCACCGTCTATGTATATTGGTGATAACTCCGTGTATTTCTTTCTTTTTGTAAAAAGGACTAACTTCGTTTTAGTGGGGTTGAGGTTCAGTCCCCTTTCCCTACACCATTCGAGGGTAGCCCTAATTCCTTTCTTCATTACGTCACTCATGGTGCTAAGTACTTTTCCAGTAATTAATAGCACTCCATCGTCCGAGTATGCTTGTATATATATGTGCATCTTGTTTAGCTTCTTAAGCAAGTCGTCAAGTACCAAACACCATAGGAGCGGCGAGATGCAGCCTCCCTGGGGAAAGCCCCTCACCGCTCTCACTGTGATGGTATTGTTACCTAATTCGGCCTGAATTGCTCTGTGTCTTAGTACGATTTCTATCCATCTTGACATGTAGCTTGCTATGCCTTCTCTTTGTAAAGCGGCCTTGATCGCTGTGGAGTTGGCTTTGTCAAAAGCTCCCTCCACGTCGAAAAAGCAGCCCAATGCAAAGTCTTTGTTTTCTAACGCTCTTTCGATTCTTACCGCTATGTTATGGAGAGCTGTCTCCGTGGACTTGCCCTCCATATATGCATGTTGATTCCTCTGTAGCGGCGTGTCACTTTTTTCCACTTTGTTTCTAATGTGTCTGTCTATTATTTTCTCTAGGGTTTTCAGCACGAAAGACGAGAGACTGATGCACCTAAAAGATTTTGCTTCCTGGTACGTCGTCCTCCCAGGCTTGGGGATGAAGACTACTCTAACTTTTCTCCAATTTTCAGGTATATAGCCTGTGGCCACACTACTTCTGAATAGAGCTAGTAGATCTTTGTTAATATACTTGTATGCCTGCTGTAATATCTTCGGGAGTACACCGTCCGGGCCAGGTGCTTTGTATGGTTGGAAGGATGATATACTCCAATCTATTTGGTCTTCTGTAATGATTTCCTCGACCTCAGATTGTGTCACTTCGTCTTGGTTTTCGGTCATCATTGTTTCTTCTTGATAGGTTTCACATCCGGGGAAGTGACTTCCCATCATTTCGTTTAGTATCTTTTTTGGGTCGGATATGATCTCTTCCCCTATCTTTAGGCTTCCTAGTTTGCATGCTTTGTCTTTCGACAACACCTTGACTATTCGCGCAGTATCAGTGTGTCTACTGATATTTTCACAGTAGGCGTTCCATCCTGATCTGCTTTCTTTCCTGCACATTTGTCCTAGTTTGTTCCTTAGTTCTCTATATTTGTCCCAGTTCTCATCGCCCCCTTTTCTGAGGGCAGTTCTAAGAGCTCGACGCGTGCTTTTTCTGATCTTCCTTAGTGTTTTGTTCCACCATGGTTGGCCTTTACCTAATTTTAGTTCCTTAAGAGGGCATGCGCAGTGGTAGGCTTCTATTAATGCCTCCTCTAGACGCTTGGCTTCCTTTTCGAGTTCCTCTGCTGTTTCGTAGCTTTGTTTTTGGCTAGGAGACCATGTCTTTATTTTTGAGTCAAAAATTTCCCAGGAGGCTTTCTTTGCGTTTCTGATCATTACCTTCTCCATCTCACAGTCAAGACTGAAGGTGATTCTACGGTGATCCGAGTAAGAATCCTCCTCGTCGACTCTCCAGTCTTTTATGTGTTTGCTTATCCTGCTGGATGCCATCGTAATATCCAGCACCTCAGTTCTTGACCTGGTTATAAAGGTGGGTATGTTACCTACATTTAGTATTTCTAAATTACTGCTTATAATAAAGTCTAGTAGCAAGTCACCTTTTTTGTTGCAGTCTGTGCTACCCCAAGCCACATGATGTGAGTTGGCGTCGCACCCCACAATAATCGGAATATTCTTACCTCCATACTTGTTTATCGCCCGTTCCAGTTCTGGTGTTGGCGGCTTGTAGTTGGTCTCACTTGGAATGTATGCTGACATTATGGCTGCTCTGCATTTCCCTCCACTTGATGGGGAAAAGTCAAATTCTGCCACAATCAGGTCTCTGTAACATTCCACTTCGATTAGTCCTAATGTTTTAGCTCTGCTACTGGCAAAAATGCATGTTCTGGGATTCGACTCACCTCCCTTAAGGTAGATGGTGTCTCCTCCCATACACCCCATGCCGACCACTCTTCCTTTATGGATGTATGGTTCTTGTAGCAGAGCTATATCTATATTATTCGCAGCCATGTATCTATATTATATGGCAGAGTTCTGCCGTAGCCTCGCGGCAATGGTGCAAATTCAACTGAAGTACCCTGAGGTGTTGTGTGTTTTTGTTTTTTGTGTTCATGAGTGTGTGTTGTTTGAAGTGTGTGTGTATGTTTGTAGAGTTGTTTGTTTGTTTGTTTGTTGTTGTTGTTCGAAGTTGTGTCTGTTTCTTTGTGTTGTGTGTTTGTGTGTGTGTTAGTCCGACTCGCTCCCCGAATGGTCAGTCCGCCTCGCCGCCTTGGTTCGAGTGCTTGTGCTCTCCCCTATGGTGGTCGTTGTTGGTACTGGCCTCGGCTCGCTAGTAGACTTATGCAGAGTGTTGGACGCCCCACCGATGTCCCTCTGGTCAGGCCCTAGAGATCTCGCTGAGAGCTCTTCGTCTCTGCACGAACTTCCAGGGCCCGTCCTTTCGGTCTGTGCGGCGTCCGTCTGAGTGGCCTTGTCTGTGTGTGTCGGGCTCTTCAGTAGACTTTGTGGCTTCTGCTTTAGTAG
This sequence comes from Diarsia rubi, assembly GCA_932274075.1. NCBI lineage: Eukaryota > Metazoa > Arthropoda > Insecta > Lepidoptera > Noctuidae > Diarsia > Diarsia rubi. The sequence continues at coordinate 20,051,198 of OW026427.1, forward strand.
CTTGGCTTGGACCTGAGTGGCTTGAAAATTGAGCCAGACGTACCCAGGTTCGTCGCCGATTACATCCTGCGGGACCCCCAGCACGAGGCGCATACCCAGGGGCTGCATTTCCCTGTGAAGGAGGGTCCACTCGGATATCTTCAGTTCCGTCCTGTAGTCGTTCTGGCACTTAATCAGCCTAAGGGGGTCCGCCGGCATCTTTCTGCTGGTAGGAACCCAGATGGCTACCCTACATCTGCTCAAAATTGTACACCTTATAGGGACTTCGTTGTATGTACCGAAGTCACAGCTCAGTATCCAGTCCCTTGCTTCCACCGTCATTGGTGTCACAAGGAAGAATCCTTCCGACACCAACCCCGAGGTCGCAAAGGACAGACACCTGCCCGGGACTCCTCCATACGCCGCCGCCTCTATAAGGTCCGCCATTTTGTCCTTAATTAGGGTCGCCGCAGCGTCGTCCAGCTTGACACCGTCTTCTCTGTGTACCGTAACAGCGAGCTCGTTCTGCTCCCTAGCGGAGCTTCGCGAGAACCCTGTTCGACTCTGACCAAGATTCGGTCGTTTTGCCGTTGGACGCTGAGACGGTCCTTCACTAGGATCCGTGGATGGACGACCACCCATTTCATACCGAGTATCAAATTCCGTGTCTCGGAAACCAGGAAGCCGCTGGTCATTTAAAGTAGTGAAAAGACAGACAGATGTATGCTGATGACCTTGTACAATAGAGCTTGCAACGTATGATTCAAATATCTGTTAGTTTCGAATCCGTCGGATATGGCGGATATTATGAAGGTTATTGCTCCTCTCTAATCGAAAGCTTTTAGCTCTTGGTTTTAGTGCTATTTGTTCGATATTTATTGTTATTGTTTCAAAGTCTCGTTATTAGCCGCCGCGGTTCCGTGTGCAGCTCTAATTAAATATATTTAAGACTTCAGTAAATAAATTACAAATAGGTATTACCTAAGTATTACGTAACGAAATTAATTTACGTTCGGCCTAGATCCCAACATGTTAAAGTGGGCGACTACGAAGGAGGCCTTTGTCCAACAGTGGGATGGTGCAAGCTGGCAGTACCTACCTTACCAAGTACAAGTATGTAAATAAACTCAGACCGATTGCCATGGGGCAGAAACTGCAGGACGCAATTTGCTACCATCATAATATACGAGTATTTGAGCCGAAAATCCCATAAACTCTTTTCAACATTCATATTCAATTCCAGAAGTGTCTAATTTCAAGCTATATCAGTATCACCAGAGCATTTCACGTACCTTTTTATTAACTTGCTCTCAATAACATTTCCGCGAACAGATTTAATTTCTGCTGCTAATAACGACGGGAGGTCGAGTTTCACCCTTGTTGAAACACGAGAATTGTGCAATTAGGTTTTTATATGAACTCCAACTATACCTATTTCCATGAAAATAGAAACCGACGCCATTTTATCATCAAGCAACCATAATATCGCCGTGTGTTACCGGTGATGCCATGCTTGCACGGTGATGCCATGCTTGCACGGATACATGCACATTTAAAACTGTCACAAATCGTATCTATATTATTATATTATGAAGGTTTTGTCATTCCATGTTGTCGCCAATAAATCACAGAACGATGAATGAGTGGCAGAAGAAAGCGACCGAAAAGAATTCTACCAAAGGCATTTCCATGGAATATAAACGGTGCCTGGAAGGGCCACACGAGAATTTATTAAATTCTAAAGGGTTTATTAGAAAAGACCCAAAGTGTGTGTACCCCTTCATGCCAGTGCGTTTGGGATTAAATACTTCATTTGAGGACTGTCGTAGATGCTAAGGTATATCTTTTTATTATAAGTTCAAACATGTTTAATGTCCCATCATTGCAGACTAACTTCAGCACGTGACTAGGACTGTTTTGTGTTCAGAAATTGTGCTATGACATAAAAACCTACCTGGGATAAAAACGTGTCAAGTTGCCAAAATAGGAAAGATTTAAAAAAAAATCTTTACCTAAAGAGGAAAATTACATTGTTATTAGATATCACGAGCTTAAACACAAAGCCTCCCACAACGATGCGACGATTTCTTTAAATATTAATTTAATGCTCCATCGCTGGCTCATGTCACACTACTATTACCGTAGATGTTACGCAATGGATAGGCAAATACCGGAAACTTTTCGAGGTATTCACTCTATATCCCATCTGATTAGGGAATTGTGATTTCTTTGAATTATGTATACGTATGTGTTGTTATATGACGTGAAACACGGCCAAAGTGACTGTTTTGTTCGTATAATATGCTTCTTTATAAAATTTTCTCAGCGGAAGCCTACCAATGTGTGTGATTTAATGGTTTCCCTTTGTCGGTAGGTAGTACTCACTCGATGTGTGGGAGTTACTCATATGTATATTATTTACCTAGTAGTAAAGCTTTGCAACATTGCTCACAGAACGGATGGCCGATGTGGAGCGGCGACCGCGAGCCGGAAGACGTTGCGTTGGAAGGCCTCCCACTAGGTGGACCGATGACCTAGTGAAGTTGCGGGGACCCGCTGGGTGCGAGACGCACGGGACCGGTCAATGTGGCGACACCTGGGGGAGGCCTATGTCCAGCAGTGGACGTCTTTTGGCTGAAATGATGATGATGATGATAAGAGCCTTAGACGATAAGAGTTTAAAAATATAATTACGTAATAGTAATCCATCGTCATTAACCTTGTTATTTTGATTGATTTTAGGATAATTACATGTAACGCTTTCTGGTTCTATGTCGGTTCAGATAATTTCAATCAGTTTATATTTATTTTAATTCAATGAGCACATAATAAGTCATCTAATACATAAAAAGGCAGAAGTATAAGAACCACTCAGCAAAAAAAAACATTTACTGGCAGTAGCGACTTGCGACTTGCGACCAAGTCGTCGAACCGTTGCGCCGCCGACGACACAAATCTCCGCTCAGTACGACTATTTGCTCCCAACAAAGATTTATACAGCATTAGATGTATACGGCACGGTGACGATTGAATCAGATTGTGTTACCAACCGCACTTAAAAGCGAACAACAAAAACCAATCTTGCTACCACGGAATAAAGGCGCTGCTAATGTTAACATGTATGTGGTTGAGATTACCTATGTTGAGGGCGAGAAGACAAAAAGACTATTGCTTCGTTATTCAGAGGAAAATTAATGGAAGGAGTAGCGTTTGTTCTGGTCCTCGCTGTACAGTTGCATTGTGTCTTTTAAAGTAACCCGCAATTTTGGAGAATTGAACAAAAAGGTTGCGTGTTATACTAGTTAAATATATATTTTTAACGACGGTGTTATAAGCTTGACGTGTGTGTGTGTGTGTGTTTGTGTGTGTGTGTGTGTGTCTGTTTGTGGCATCGTAACTCCCGAGCGCATGAACATGAACCAATTGATTTAGTATTTTTCATTTGAATGGTGAATATTAATCATCTGAAGTGATTGAAGGTAGCATTATCACTTTGAACCCTGGTAACGATAAGTTCAGTCAGCCGGTAGTCAGTCCTCGCTCAAAACTCTTACTATACTTACTTTTAGTTCTAGACCATACCTGGGAACCCCCCTAGTTACGGAGATATTGGGGCTCAAAGTTCCAAATTTTTCCAAGCTGTATTTGTAAATACTAGTTTTTCAGGTTATAACTTTACTTAAATTACTTCCATGACCCTTTTACTATTCAAAGCATCCACTAGCACAACGTTTTAAGAGTGCTACATTGAGTTTTACCGTAAAATGATATTTTTTACCCCAAAAAAAAACATTTCCCAGCAAAAATATTTGCGTAGGGGTACTTAGTTTGATGTACAGAATGCTTGTTTGACGTATGTGTGAAGGGTTAATTTACACCCTGTAGGTAACTTATAGTTTTTAACTACATTGTTAATGAAATAAATACCGAAATATACCTAGTGGCATAAATTCTTGCCTCTTATAAAACATCATCCATCCATCAGCCTCGTTACCAAATGTCTCGTTCACACGATCACTCCACACTCCACATAAAGTAGTGTCAACAATAGAAACTCCCGCGGTATGCACACCGACAGTCGGCCTCCCGCACATTAGGACTGCTATGCTAAGTGGGGACTAGTCGTAGGTACAGGTGGGTGTAATCGACCTCGCTATTGCTGTGCCATTCTTGACAACAAACCCCAAATAAAAACTTCAGTCAGGTTGCATTGTAACTGCTGTCATATAGACAAACACAGACCTTAGGGCTTAACAAAGCGACCATCGCTTGCAAATCGTTTTAAATTTTCATAACGTTTTCAACAGGTTTCGCTAAAAGGTTAATGGTACCTATTTCGAAAGCTTACCTCAGTCCAAACATTTATTTATATATTTATTTATTTTTAAAGAAAGCGTACAGACTAATAATAATTTTAAATATCATACATAAGTAGGGACATTTGCTAATTACAAGCTTCCACATGTATAAATCTACTTAGTTACAAGTTAATTGCGTTGACCATTTGAGCGATTCGATTTACATACTTACTCGATAATGATCTTAAAATGTTACTTCCAGAAATGACAAAAAACATTAAATCAGAGAGCAGTAAAGCAGTTACGAGGTCGAGTGTACACTGTACATCCCACCTGTGCAATGATTGTCACGGCTCAATGAATTCACAGCTATTCACAGAGATCCGCTCAGCAGTTAGACACACAGCTATGTAAAACTGCTAGCTAGTTCTGCATAGCTGTGCACTTTACTTTGTAATATTTATAACCATATCCACACTAAGATTCCATGCTGAATTACGGTGCAATCTCATAACAGGGCGGGAGACCTCCTAGTCTGCAGCCAAGCTGTGGGCCATTATGGGCTGCTTGTATGTACTAAGCAGGACAATCCCAAACTAACTAACAATATCATGGTTACACAACAAAACGATTAGAATATAATAGGATCATTGATAACAATAAACCAATCAGATATTAACAGATAATGTTTTCTAATAATGCGGCTTTTACCGAAATACAATGAATCATTTGTTATTAAATACAATACCACATATTATTATATTGTGTGTATCAATATACATATAATGATATCTAATGGCATCAGTATAATTCGAGCTCATATTTGTGTCTGTAATACAATATTAGCAACGTGACGTACATATTGCTGTGTGAGGGGAAAACTAAAATGAAACATGGAGGCTTTCTAAATATTAGCACGTGTATTTTAATAACCGTTGTGGTATTCTCATACGCATCCACACTTATATTATAAATAGAAAAGTAACTCTAGCCGTCTCACCTTTCACACATTATGGCTGAACGGATGAAGCACTGAAGTAAACTAGGGTTACCTGAAAAGAGGAGGAATTGCATTAAATCAGAATAGTTTGTTCCCGTGGGATGATTTACGTCACACTATCTAATTGCCCCAGTGTAATAAACATTACTAAATCACTTTTGAAAATAATGGTGACAAATATATCTACAGTAAATAAATCTGAATAAGATAGTTATTATTCACGAGGCTATGCTTCAAAAACAAATGCTGGCGCACATTATTTGTAGTTTAATTAATATTTGAAATTGTGATTAGATAAAGTTCTATTGATACTTGCTATTTAACGTTGCACTAATTTTCTCAACAATACTGGTAATAATAACAGCTGGTCGTTCCCGGGGGTGAAGTTGGCGGAGGGGGAGGGGTGGTAGTAAGAGGTTCTTCCGCAAGTGAGAACTTCAAAACTTGATAGTAAAGATGTCACCGATCGACGTCCTTACTCTACATTTTTGGACGGCATAACATTACATAAGTCAGTGCTAGTTGATATACGTATCATTTGCCAAAGTTAATTCAATTTGATTTTGTCCAGTACATAAAACAATGTCAATGATCTAACAAAAGTTTGAATCGTTTGGATTCTGATGTGCCCTCATAAACTTGGTAATATGTAACAGTTTTTACACTGAGATGAGTGAGCCAGAAACTGTCAGAGTTATAGCCCTGTCTGACGTAATAACAAGAAGGAACTATTTAAGTTTTTGAGATCTAAAGCGTTTTATATGTATTGATTACGATATTAAAAGCGCCGCCGACCAGTCTACTAACTAAATATACCTATACACAAGAGTGTGTATAGCACACTGAGACGTATCATGTCGACGTAGCTATTATATAAATGTGTGATTGTTGGCGCGACCTGTGGCTTCAGTCTCGCGGGACTCACATCGGGATTTATCGTTGATATTAAGTTAATATTGTCTGTTAGCAGATACTGATGCTACGTATGTGTGTGTAGTCTATGGGATGCTCCTATAATATATTAAGGTACCTTAAATCCTTTTTTTAGAGTTTCATACCTCAAAATTGAAAAACGGAACCCTTATATGATCACTTTGTTATACGTCTGTCAAACCCCTTTTTTTCAGGAACGCGTGGAGGTATCAAGCCGATATTTATATCAAATACTCAGAACTACTTTCCCGTAAATATGTGAAAAAAAACAACACAATCAATAGATACAGCCGTTTAATGCTGCAAAATCTTCGTCACTCGCAAGGCAATCAAAACCAGGGTACTTCCCGTGAACTCAGGATCTTGAAATTTGGAACGAAGCAACGTCTTATAGCACAGATATAGGAAAATTGCGATAAGCATAAATTTTACTTATATACCTACAGGTTTGAACGGAACCCTTGGTGAGTCCGACTCGCACTTCGCCAGTTTTTTTCTAAAGCCAATGTAAAAGGAAATCACATAAATAAATAAATATTAAAACGAAAACTCAAGACAGTAATAAAGACGGTAAAAAGCATAATAGCTACCGGAAAAGACTTTCCTGTAAGGCGGAGTCCCGGACATAGATAACATTAAATATATTCCTTTCTTACAAATTTGTCCCAATATCAAGGTTTCCGTACGGAATACATTTCCTCTCATAATGTTCCCGGACGTTCCCCGCAGCAGTTTCACAGAATCTAATGGTTTCATAGGGAATAATAAATGACTCCAAGTTACATCACCGTGGGTTGTGAACCCCTGGCGGGAGTTTTTGTAGCTATGCTGCTTTACGACACGGTAATTGGATACAGAATGTGTGAGCAGTATGTACGCAATATCATTATAAACAAAGTTTTTATGTTCGCGAAAATACGGAGTTACACACTCTCATTTTTTAACCGACTTAAAAAAGGAGGAGGTTCTCAATTCGTCTGTATGTTATTTTTGTATGTATCATTAATGAACCGATTTAAAAACCTATTTTTGTATTCGATAGAGTATACTTCTGAAGTGGTCCCATTGTGACCAAATCAGGATCTGATGATGGAAACCCTGAAAAATTGAGGGCAACCCTGTCGCCACTTCGCTCCCCTTCGAGACCGGAGGTCGATAGCAGGCTGCGCTGACGTTCGTGCTCGGGGTCACCAGTTTGGGGAGTATGAGGAACTTGAACCTCCGACCAGACGGGTGTTCTGTCTGGTAGGCTAACTGCCCGACATATGTAAGTCTTATTTGTAGGATTTTGTATATAGGCTAATATCGCGGATAACTTTGATAGCGCGATGTAGGAATAGCCAATTAGTTCGCATGTGCAGCGATACATGTCGCTGTCGCAACAGTTTACTATTATACTTACTTATTGGGGTACAAAGCAGTGTACTCGTATCTTCCATGATTTCAAATAATGGTGAACTCCCGTTTTATGATCATCATCATTTCTGCCCAAAGACGTCCACTGCTAGACATAGGCCTCCCCCAGGTGTCACCACATTGACCGGGCCCGTGCGTCTTGCATCAAATCGAATGCGCGACGAACGCAGGTCATCGAATTAAAAAAAAAAAGATGCTGTTTCGCAATCGTGGCACTCGGAAAATATCCCGTAAGTGGCAGTGTAAGCTTGAATCTACAAGGTTCTATCGACTTTCTTAATGGTAAACAATTCAAGTAAATTGATTTACTATGTTACAACAGCCTGCTCACAGCCTGCCACCCTAGCCAGTCAATGACAGCTAACCATAGCCATGCCACTCTAGCAAACCATAGCCATGCCACTCTAGCAAACCATAGCCATGCCACTCTAGCCAGCCTATGACAGGCAACCATAGTCAAGCGACTCTAGCAACGAGTAGCGAGCCAATCACAGTCAAGCGAAGACACCGCCATAACTACCGGATGCCTCCGGTGGGGATGTAAGTCTATATAATGCCCTGTAAGCTCAGTTTCGAGGTCTTGTCGCGCTCGATTGTGAAACTTGTAAGTGGAGACTCTGCCCGAATAAAATAATTAATCAGTTCCTGTCTATTTTTTACCACTGTCGTTACACTCAGAAGTGGGATCGAATAAAAAAAAACCTACAATAAAACGACGCTCTGCTACATTTAAAAGTCAACGGTCACCTACTGTGGAGGACGAGGTCTGAAAATTCAAACGAAGAACGTTGATGCACACCGCCTGCAAGGAAAATATTGTCTCCCATCCCAGTATCACAGGACACAAATTGAAAAAGCAGGCCACAATCTGGATGGAGCACGAAGCGCCTACCCTCAGTATCGCATCGTTCATTCCATAATTTGACCTTGAAAACGAAGACTGCGGCCAGTAACCACCTGTGAGACACTTTGAGTTACAAGAACTATCCATCTCTCTGCCAGCAACGGTTCTACGGTAAATTAAGACTACCTAAAGGTTGTCAACGGCAACCAAGGACATGGAAGGAAGGAACCGTCCTACTTCACGCTGAGAGCTGCCAGGAACCATGCATAAATAACAAGGTCAGTAAACATGCCAATATTTGCCAAATTAGCCAAATGTCATTAGCCAAATATTTAAGCCAAATGTGTTTTACCATGGAGTGCCCCATGAGTTGATAATTATGCGAATCGTAGACAAAATAATTTGGTAAGCCCGCTACGTAAATCTAATCATAGTCAGTTAATCAGTATATTACCTCGGTACAAAAAATATTTTACGAGTAGGTACTAGTTGTGTACTAAGGAGTTAAGAACTTAAGTTGTACATATTTAGTTCAAGTGCGCATTAGATTATCCAACAATAACAATTCCAAAGTAAATCATGTAGATCAGATACTTATAAATAGCTACAATAATTTTATTAATCTATTATCAGAGATATAGATAGCATTCCTTGGCGATCTCTTGCTACCGCCTGCCGATATTCAAACAGTTTTAGACTTATTGGATAAAGTTCTTGACAAATTGAAAACGAGGAACTTAAAATTAAATATGAGGAATTGTTATTGACATATTTCTTAATTAGGGTATCATGACTGTGATGGCATTCAACCAAGTTAAAAAAAAAAAAAAAATATTGTATTGTAAGTTAATTTAAGTTGATCGTCTTAATTTCTCATCCCGAGTAATGTAAACGAAGTGCGTCAGTTTATCTAGGTCTATCTAGTTATTAAAGAAAGTCCATTCATAACTTAGCAATAATAGCTCGACCGTATAACAAACTTACAAAAAAAAATACGATGTGGGTATGAGGCAAGTCACATAAATCTTGTTATGGAAAAAAAAAATGTTATAGGTCGGTATTAGTGATTATTTAGGTACGATCCTAGTTTTCCAACAGAAATTCACACGTATTGCAGGTATCTTTTATAAAGTAGATTGACGGTAGTTTGCGCCCTGTCTTTTAGTTTAGTCGCGTTACAAGTCAGAAAGAGTGTTTATCATGATTTTGGGCTTGAATCCCTTGCAGTGATGAAATTGTTGCTAAGATTTCGTATTATGTGTTATGTAAAAATGTCCATGTAATTCGGAATGTACTGCAGTACGCGATACAATGACTAAACATGATCTTATGCCATGTATTGCCCGATATTACTATTCACTATGGTGACCGATGAGCCAAAGCCCAAGCAAGCTAAAACTAAAGCCAAAGTCATAGTCTATGTACTTTGGTTCTGCCTTAAGTAAGTAGATCGTTCGATAGATGCCGTTTATTGTGTACCATTTAGAAGTGAAGTGTGTTCAGTACTGTGCAATGACAAGATGAAAAGCCGAAAAGTAGTATTGTTTTACTGCGAAGTGGATGTACAAATACCTATAGTGAGTAATTGTGTAATCGTTGATGGTAGGCTATAACGTAAACAAAGCTTTACGGTACCAGATTAGTTGTGTGAGTTGTGACAAACTTCGCGCGATGGAAAATATTACAAAATGCATCATGACAATAACAAGGAGTAAAACGAAGTTCTGAATTTTATAAATATCAACAAAATTTCTGATTTCTAAAAATAACCCGATTTATAAGTAAATATTATTATGTGACGACATGTTTACATTGTGCGTACTGTAAAGGGGATAATGTAAGAAAAAGGGTTATGACATCCAATTCTAAATCTAACTTAGCTCTGATAATACATGATGTCCTGAAACGAGGCTGCGCCTGTGGGTATCTTGGGGGCCAGAGTTGCATTAATTTAACATTAGTACTTAATAGCTTTAAACACATAAAATTATTGGAAAAATAGAAAAACGTATTCGTGTGTAGTGTGTTAGTGTGTATAAGCAATGAAGTTTTGCCATCGACACGCTAAGAATTATATATGTGTGAGTGCATGTGTGTGTGCGTGCGTCTTAATGGTATGATGTAATTAACTTAAATTGGTTCTTCCGTTTCTTCATCCGATAGTTTGGCAAAACAGTTTATCTTTTCTCACATGAAGTGTTTCATGTTTTTAATGTCGCAGATATTAAGGAGTTCTTATAATACTGTTAATATTACAACCGGGTACCTATAAGCCTTACGATTTATCCCAGATCGGGTTTCTAAACCAGTGCAATCTAGGCGCGGTAGGGTTATCTCAGATTAGAATAGCTGGAAAGAAATGGGACGTAACTTAGATACAAGGTGAAAAATGATAATTCAAATTCAAACTCTTTAATTCAGACAAGTGTCCATAGTGTTAGTAACAACAAAATAACTTAACGACTAGGGTTAGTAAACTTAGTAACAAGGCAAAAACAAAAAAAAGGAAAGGAAATATGTTAATAGTGTGATTTACAAAAAAAAACTATGATTATGTACTTTGGCGCCAGGCGATGACTACTGGCGGCAACAAGGTTTAATGCTTTTAACATCACGCATGTAATACCCAATGGGTTAGGCAGAGGTATACTCATGAGTACACACACATTTCGCTAGTAAATTGAAATTAATTAAAAAGTGTTTATTCATGGTTACATCCGTGTTACAAGGTATATTACTTCTGCCATACTGTAAACAGTTATATTTAATTTAAATGTAACAACTTGTTAGTACGTTTCCATCAATATCAACGACACTTTTACCTACAACTAAACACATTTATTGAAAACAAAAGTTGACTATAACGTAATGCTATAACATTTAAGTTGCGTTAAAACACTTCAATTAATAGCGGTGAAGCCGCAAACATAAGCTAGTATGGCATAAATATATACTTATACAACAATAAATAATCATAAATGGAATCTACACATCTCTTCTAATGAGGTTTTAACATAGGTGTTAAAAACAAACTTCCCTAATTTATTTTTAAAAGACATTTTTGTGGTACAGCTATTTTCTAAATCGTAAGGTATGTCGTTAAAAATTGTTGGTACTAAGCATTTCCTACATCATTGTCCATAATAATTAGTACAAGTAGGTACCTACTGCAAATCTTCTTATGCATTTATTCCTTTTCCTTCAGCTTAAAGTCCTATGCTATAGGGGGCGAGCCAGGTTAACTCTTGTTTGTTAGAGGATTTGTTTTCTGGCCATATTATGTGATATTGAGGAGTTAGGTAATGATTGACATAAACTAAGAAGTATGAAAGGTCATATTATATGATACAACGGGTTTACAGGTTTAGTATCCGCTGTAACATATCGTAGCAGTGCTTTTGTCTGATAGCACCAGTAGTGTGAACGAATAATTGAAAACCGAAGATTTCATAAATCTGAGAGGTCTATTGCCCCATTTTAACTTGGTATTTCTGAGCTGACTTGTAATCACTGTTTTCTTGTTTCCATTGCGGGAGCAATTGTTTCAGGACGGCCGAATGTTACAACAGCCTGCTCACAGCCTGCCACCCTAGCCAGTCAATGACAGCTAACCATAGCCATGCCACTCTAGCAAACCATAGCCATGCCACTCTAGCCAGCCTATGACAGGCAACCATAGTCAAGCGACTCTAGCAACGAGTAGCGAGCTAATCACAGTCAAGCGAAGACACCGCCATAACTACCGGATGCCTCCGGTGGGGATGTAAGTCTATATAATGCCCTGTAAGCTCAGTTTCGAGGTCTTGTCGCGCTCGATTGTGAAACTTGTAAGTGGAGACTCTGCCCGAATAAAATAATTAATCAGTTCCTGTCTATTTTTTACCACTGTCGTTACAACTAGCATGGTTTTCTCTTACACGGACGATAATTATCAGACCGTGACAAACCAAATTTCGACTGTTGACAGCTGCTGTTGTTGCTCAGTACTTTCATTTATTATGGCATTCTTTTATTACGACATATTTTTATTTTGATAACATCCCATCTCTCGACACAGCTACAATGTACGGTAATACTGTTGTGTTAATTTACTGCATATTGCCTGTCCGGCGATATTGTTGATATATTAATATACCACATTATAATCTGTGTAATTAGTCGATGTCCGTTGTCGTCCCATACAACGAATTAATTGTACACCGAAATATACTAGCTATAACCTCCTTGGTCAAGTGACCGAGGGGGTCATAGCTGGTCAGAGCGCAATGTTTTCGATAAATGTGTTTAACAGTTCTAATAAACAACTATCATCATTGGTGTGTTACACCATCTTTACACAGCCTTAATACAATGATACAAGCACCTGTCCACCTGGGTGTACCACGGGCAACTATTTGTGCCCGTGGTCCACCTGAATGTCCATATGTTTTTATCGTAGAATTACGAAAGAATAATAGTGACAATAAATTTTATACCATACCTACCCTAAAAAGCTTATTTTATTCACGCAAAACAGTGAATAAAAAGGCCTTTTATTCACTGTTTTGTTTTTATTCACTATTTTGGTGTTTGAATTTGGAACACAAAAATATATCCGGTCTCTATTTCAATGCTTACACAAACTCCTTGCGCTAAGATTCGAAATTCTTTGGTGCAAATAAATTCTCGAGATTTGATTGGTCGATATTTGCGACAAGGAGTTTGGCATTAGATTAAAATATTGTTTCACAAGTTGACCACCCTAATGATAATAATTAGAAAATTACGCTTAATTTCAGTCATTGCTCTAATTTTAATGTCCATGTCAATTAATGTAACAATTCTTATTTCTTGATTAAATTTCTATTTTCGCTTAAATTATATCTTTTCTCGTAGTCATGGTATAAAGTATAGTATGCAACTCCTGAATAAAGTACGAATTTATATCGAGGGCCATGAATCACTCGCGTCGTTCAGGATTCAAACAGTTGAATCACTCGCTGCGTTCGTGATTCAATCATTAGAATCCTTCACTTGCTCGTGACTCATCTACGGCCCTCGCTTTAAATCCGTCCTTTATTCACTAGTTGCATAATATACTATTAAAGCCAGTGTGAAAATGATGTCATCTATTTAGTGGTACCTCATTATACGTTAGGCATCAAAAAACTATTAATGAAATTAATTATCTAGGCAAAAATATGGTATGCATTTAAAAGTCAAAGTCGCATGAAATACCAGGAAGTCAGAAACATGAAGTAGGTATTGTGTTAATAGGAATCTCATTCGCCTTTCTAATACCATGTATTTTTCAGTAATTTTTCAGTAATGTGATTTACTGCGAAATAATTCAAAATCTAAGACTATCATTCTGTATTGTAGTATCTCAAATACATTTGATGAAACAAACCACTCCAACAAACTCTCAAAACTTTTGAATCTCTCACTTGTCTATAAATAGCTCAGTAATGGAACAAAACGCTGACTTTTTCTCATTGCGGTTTGAACTGTTCTCTCAGGAGCGATCGCTGCGTAACCGCCGCGTAATATATGCATTAGCTTTTGTTGCCAAACTTGCCAATTAGTGGACGAACTGAACAACCAAATACGATAATTGAGGAAGAATAAGACAGCTGATGTGTGTTGTGTGGAATAGGAAATTATACTAAGTAGAAAACATAATTTGTTTTGTATTAATAAGTCAAGACAGTCATATGAAGGTATTTAGTGTACACGTGTAACTCCCAGGAGGACAGTAATAAAAGATAATTAATTGTGTCTGCCAATGACTATGATTTTGAGAATCATGAGATTCTCAAAATCATAGTCATTAAATACTAAAATAACCAATTGAATATCGTCCCAGTAGCGTGTCTACTTTGCTAATGTAACTTTTAGCCGGCGTCATCCCACTGCTGGATAATGATCGACCTCATGATATTCATATCTTTCAATTCAGGGCTCATGTGGCTCACTTGTCGTTTGATTTTCTAGCTCGTTCCGCCATTTTCTACGATATTTGTCGTGACTTACTGGCTGTGCCGTAAGCCTATTTTAATTTTGGAATGCCCAATCCCTCCCTGAAGCAAATAAAAATACAATATTTTATTAGAGTCTTGAGTATCACAACGTCTACAGCTTACTGAATGTTTACCGCGAGATGTTGGGACGGTGGCTGTGTACAAACTGGGCGTGTCGCAGAGTTAATGGCAGTACCTCAGTGGACTCAGTGAGGATCAGCGAGCCAGGAGCGATCGCTTCTTGCTGGAAATATCATTGACGAGATAAAAAGGACATAAGAAGGTTTATTTTCAGATATTAAGCAACAAACTGTTGTCAAATGCATGAATATTTAAGAAGCAAAAGCGGACAAATTAATTCAACGTACGGTGTATAATGACAGTTTATTTATTTACAAACTCTAAATACGTACCTTCTGGGTAGGTACGGTTCATAATCTCGCTCAACTGTTTAAATATACGTGAAGTAAAACTTAATTAGCTGTAACTTAAGTAATCAACCGGTTTTAACTGAAAGGGTATAATTTTAACACCCAAATTTTTACACTCATAATTTTTACAATTGAATTTGATTTTTTTGATTTTGACACAAGTGTTCATTAGCCATATCCTACCTATAAGGCATGCAAATTTTCCCATAATATTACACAAGTTTATCCTGTAAAATATTCAGTGTCAGAATAGTACGCTTTTTAAAGTAACAGTGTATTGACATTGATTTTATATAAATATTAAAATAATTTATCTCCAGGTATGAGCCCATCCCGTTATGATAGACAATCACACACAGATTTGACCAAACGATAAGGTTCAGGTTTATGTTTTCAATGACATTATTGGCCGTGGCTTAAGATATCAGTTTCACGTCGTAAACACGCTGCACGTTGATCCCGGTGACGTAATAGGGTAGTCGACAAAAAAAAATCTAATTAGTCCGTCAGATAGATTTTCAACAAAAATTATTGGACACACATTTTTTTTCCTTTTTCACGTAAACAATACAGTGCTACGAAAAGTCGTGTAACGTCACAGTTTGGTACATTTTTCACCAGAAAGTGACGTCACCCCCCCCCCCCCCGCGATCTTTGACACGTTTTATTTTCGTATTTTTTTTGTTAATTTGATAAATCGTAAAGCATGTATCCAATATTTTTCGATAAACGAAATGAAGGACTACACAAAATCATATATTTTTAGTCAGTCAACTACTGTATTATATCACCGCACCAGCCCCGGGATCCAATGACGACGTACGAAACTGTTTTCAGTGATCGCGGAACTGAATGTAATTGTTGTACCATGTGCCAGTTGTCCGATTTGCGGATGACATAGTCATTTTTGCGGAAAACCTGGAGGACCTAACAGCTATGATCGGAGAGCTTTATGATGCATCAGTGATTGTTGGGCTAAAGATGAACACATCGAAAACTAAAATAATGTACAACGATTCCGACATAGATCACATTATTGTGCATCGGAATGTCATAGGAAGAGTCAAAATCAAAATCAAAATCAAAAGTCATTTATTCAAATTAGGCTGATAATCAGCACTTTTCGAACGTCAAAATTTACTTTACTCTACTTATTTACAAGAGACAGTCCCCCAAAACGCCCACCCTTCGGCACTTCCTAGTGTTTAGCTGGAAAGAAGAAGTGACGGAACAAACTCCCCAGCCACTCATTCTGTCTGTTATGTTGGTTAGAAGAACCAGACTCGATAAAAGTCAATGAATATGTCTACTTCGGACAAAACCTCAAGGTTTGTCAACCTTGCCAAATTCGGACAAAATAGCGAGATTGAGCGCCGCATCCGCCTAGGCTGGGGAGCTTTTGGCAAACTGTCCGAAGTGTTCAAGAGCACAAGCATTCCCATTAACCTCAAGCGTCGGGCATTTGAACAATGTGTCCTACCAGTTATGGTCTACGGAGCCGAGTCATGGACGCTGACAAAACAGGTGATGCACAAGCTCCAAGTCACCCAAATAGCCATGGAACGGGCTATGTTAGGCATCTCTCTACGTGATCGAATCATGAACACAGAGATCCGGAAGAGAACGAAATTGGTTGACATAGCCCATGTGATCGCTAGCCGAAAATGGAAGTGGGCGGGCATATATGCCGTAGACAGGACAACAGCTGGGGTAGTCGAAACGTCTACAGCTTACTGAATGTTTACCGCGAGATGTTGGGACGGTGGCTGTGTACAAACTGGGCGTGTCGCAGAGTTAATGGCAGTACCTCAGTGGACTCAGTGAGGATCAGCGAGCCAGGAGCGATCGCTTCTTGCTGGAAATATCATTGACGAGATAAAAAGGACATAAGAAGGTTTATTTTCAGATATTAAGCAACAAACTGTTGTCAAATGCATGAATATTTAAGAAGCAAAAGCGGACAAATTAATTCAACGTACGGTGTATAATGACAGTTTATTTATTTTGTAACGACAGTGGTAAAAAATAGACAGGAACTGATTCATTATTTTATTCGGACAGAGTCTCGACTTACAGGTTTCACAATCGAGCGCGACAAGACCTCGAAACTGAGCTTACAGGGCATTATATAGACTGATATCCCCACCGGAGGCATCCGGTGGTTATGGCGGTGTCTTCGCTTGACTGTGATTGGCTCGCGAGTCGTTGCCCGTCATTGGCTGGCTAGAGTGGCATGGCTATGGTATGCTAGAGTGGCATGGCTATGGTTTGCTAGAGTGGCATGGTTATGGTTAGCTGTCATTGGCTGGCTAGGGTGGCACGCTGTGAGCAGGCTGTTGTAACATTCGGCCGTCCTGGAACAATTGCTCCCGCAATGGAAACAAGAAAACAGTGATTACAAGTCAGCTCAGAAAAACCAAGTTAAAATGGGGCAATAGACCTCTCAGGAGATTTATGAAATCTTCGGTTTTCAATTGTTCGTTCACACTACTGCAGACAAAAGCACTGCTACGATATGTTACAGCGGATACTAAACCTATAAACCCGTTGTATCATATAATATGACCTTTCACACTTCTTAGTTTATGTCAATCATTACCTAACTCCTCAATATCATTTAATATGGGCCAGAAAACCAATCTTCTAACAAACAAGAGTTAACCTGGCTAGCCCCCTATAGCATGGAACTTTAAGCTGAAGGAAAAGGAATAAATGCATAAGAAAATTTGTAATAGGTACCCACTTGTACTAATTATTATGGACAAAGATGTAGGAAATGCTTAGTACCAACAATTTTTAACGACATACCTTACGATTTAGAAAATAGCTGTACCACGCAAATGTCTTTTAAAAATAAATTAGGGAAGTTTGTTTTTAACACCTATGTAAAAACCTCATTACAAGAGATGTGTAGATTCCATTTATGATTATTTATTGTTGTATAAGTATATATTCATGCCATACTACCTTATGTTTGCGGCTTCACCGCTATTAATTGAAGTGTTTTAACGCAACTTAAATGTTATAGCATTACGTTATAGTCAACTTTTGTGTTCAATAAATGTGTTTAGTTGTAGGTAAAAGTGTCGTTGTTATTGATGGAAACGCCTACTAACAATTTGTTACATTTAAATTAAATATAACTATTTTACAGTATGGCAGAAGTAATATACCTTGTAACACGGATGTAACCATGAATAAGCACTTTTTAATTCATTTCAATTTACTAGCGAAATGTGTGTGTACTCATGAGTATACCTCTGCCTAACCCATTGGGTATTACATGCGTGATGTTAAAAGCATTTAAGCCGCCAGTAGTCATCGCCTGGCGCCAAAGTACATAATCATAGTTTTTTTTTTTGTAAATCACACTATTAACATATTTCCTTTCCTTTTTTTTTTTTTTTTTGCCTTGTTACTAAGTTTACTAACCCTAGGCGTTAAGTTATTTTGTTGTTACTAACACTATGGACACTTGTCTGAATTAAAGAGTTTGAATTTGAATTATCATTTTTCACCTTGTATCTAAGTTACGTCCCATTTCTTTCCAGCTATTCTAATCTGAGATAACCCTACCGCGCCTAGATTGCACTGGTTTAGAAACCCGATCTGGGATAAATCGTAAGACTTATAGGTACCCGGTTGTAATATTAACAGTATTATAAGAACTCCATAATATCTGCGATATTAAAAACATGAAAAACTTTTCATGTAAGAAAAGATAAATCAACTGTTTTGCCAAACTATCGGATGAAGAAACGGAAGAACCAATTTAAGTTAATTACATCATACCATTAAACGCACGCACACACACATGCACTCACACATATATAATTCTTAGCGTGTCGATGGCAAAACTTCATTACTTATACACACTAACACACTATACACGAATACGTTTTTCTATTTTTCCAATATAATTTTATGTGTTTAAAGCTATTAAGTACTAATGTTACGTTAATGCAACTCTGGCCCCCAAGATATCCACAGGCGCAGCCTCGTTTCTGGACATCATGTATTATCAGAGCTAAGTTAGATTTAGAATTGGATGTCATAACCCTCTTTCCTACATTATCCCCTTTACAGTACGCACAATGTAAACATGACGTCACATAATAATATTTACTTCTAAATCGGGTTATTTTTGGAAATCAGAAATTTTGTTGATATTTATAAAATTCAGAACTTCGTTTTACTCCTTGTTATTGTCATGATGCATTTTGTAATATTTTCCATCGCGCGAAGTTTGTCACAACTCACACAACTAATCTGGTACCGTAAAGGTTTGTTTACGTTATAGCCTACCATCAACGATTACACAATTACGCACTATAGGTATCTGTACATCCACTTCGCAGTAAAACAATACTACTTTTCGGCTTTTCATCTTGTCATTGCACAGTACTGAACTAATCGTTTACTTCTAAATGGTACACAATAAACGGCATCTATCAAACGATCTACTTACCTAAGGCAGAACCAAAGATAGGCATAGACTTTGACTTTGGCTTCAGTTTTAGCTTGCTTGGGCTTTGGCTCATCGGTCACCATAGTGAATAGTAATATCGGGCAATACATGGCATAAGATCATGTTTAGTCATTGTATCGCGTACTGCAGTACATTCCGAATTACATGGACATTTTTACATAACACATAATACGAAATTTTAGCAACAATTTCATCACTGCAAGGGATTCAAGCCCAAAATCGTGATAAACACTCTTTCTGACTTGTAACGCGACTAAACTAAAAGACAGGGCGCAAACTACTGTCAATCTACTTTATAAAAGATACCTGCAATACGTATGAATTTCTGTTGGAAAACTAGGATCGTACCTAAATAATCACTAATACCTATAACATTTTTTATTTTATTTACATAACATGATTATGTGACTTGCCTCATACCCACATCGTATTCTTTTTTGTTAGTTTGTTATACGGGCGAGCTATTATTGCTAAATTATGAATGGACTTTCTTTATTAACTAGATACCTAAAACTAGATAGAATAAACTGACGCACTTCGTTTACATTACTCGGGATGAGAAATTAAGACGATCAACTTAAATTAACCTGGTTGAATGCCATAAGATGATGTTTTATACCGTAATTAAGAAATATATGTAAAAATTAACAGTTCCTCATATTTAATTTTAAGTTCCTCGTTTTCAATTTGTCAAGAACTATATCCAATAAGTCTAAAACTGTTTGAATATCGGCTGGCGGTAGCAAGAGATCGCCAAGGAATGCTATCTATATCTCTGATAATAGTTTAATAAAATTATTGTAGCTATTTATAAGTATCTGATCTACATGATTTACTTTGGAATTGTTATTGTTGGATAATCTAATGCGCACTTGAACTAAATATGTACATCTAAAGTTCTCAACTCCTTAGTACACAACTAGTAACTACTCGTAAAACATTTTTTGTACCGAGATAATATACTGATTATGTGACTGATTATATTTACTTATCGGGCTTACCAAATTATTTTGTCTACGATTCGCATAATTATCAACTCATGGGGCACTCCATGGTAAAACACATTTGGCTTATATATTTGGCTAATGGCATTTGGCTAATTTGGCAAATATTGGCATGTTTACTGACCTTGTTATTTATGCATGGTTCCTGGCAGCTCTCAGCGTGAAGTAGGACGGTTCCTTCCTTCCATGTTCTTGGTTGCTGTTGACAAGCTTTAGGTAGTCTTAATTTACCGTAGAACCGTTGCTGGCAGAGAGATGGATACTTCTTGTAACTCAAAGTGTCTCACAGGTGGTTACTGACCGCAGTCTTCGTTTTCAAGGTCAAATTATGGAATGACCAATGCGATACAGAGGGTAGGCGCTTCGTGTTCCATCCAGATTGTGGCCTGCTTTTTCAATTTGTGCCCTGTGATACTGGGATGGGAGACAATATTTTCCTTGCAGGCGGTGTGCATCAACGTTCTTCGTTTGAATTTTCAGACCTCGTCCTCCACAGTAGGTGACCGTTGACTTTTAAGTAGCAGAGCGTCGTTTTATCGTAGGTTTTTTTTTTATTCGATACCACTTCTGACTGTAACGACAGTGGTAAAAAATAGACAGGAACTGATTCATTATTTTATTCGGACAGAGTCTCGACTTACAGGTTTCACAATCGAGCGCGACAAGACCTCGAAACTGAGCTTACAGGGCATTATATAGACTGATATCCCCACCGGAGGCATCCGGTGGTTATGGCGGTGTCTTCGCTTGACTGTGATTGGCTCGCGAGTCGTTGCCCGTCATTGGCTGGCTAGAGTGGCATGGCTATGGTATGCTAGAGTGGCATGGCTATGGTTTGCTAGAGTGGCATGGTTATGGTTAGCTGTCATTGGCTGGCTAGGGTGGCACGCTGTGAGCAGGCTGTTGTAACAATTTACAAACTCTAAATACGTACCTTCTGGGTAGGTACGGTTCATAATCTCGCTCAACTGTTTAAATATACGTGAAGTAAAACTTAATTAGCTGTAACTTAAGTAATCAACCGGTTTTAACTGAAAGGGTATAATTTTAACACCCAAATTTTTACACTCATAATTTTTACAATTGAATTTGATTTTTTTGATTTTGACACAAGTGTTCATTAGCCATATCCTACCTATAAGGCATGCAAATTTTCCCATAATATTACACAAGTTTATCCTGTAAAATATTCAGTGTCAGAATAGTACGCTTTTTAAAGTAACAGTGTATTGACATTGATTTTATATAAATATTAAAATAATTTATCTCCAGGTATGAGCCCATCCCGTTATGATAGACAATCACACACAGATTTGACCAAACGATAAGGTTCAGGTTTATGTTTTCAATGACATTATTGGCCGTGGCTTAAGATATCAGTTTCACGTCGTAAACACGCTGCACGTTGATCCCGGTGACGTAATAGGGTAGTCGACAAAAAAAAATCTAATTAGTCCGTCAGATAGATTTTCAACAAAAATTATTGGACACACATTTTTTTTCCTTTTTCACGTAAACAATACAGTGCTACGAAAAGTCGTGTAACGTCACAGTTTGGTACATTTTTCACCAGAAAGTGACGTCACCCCCCCCCCCCCCCCGAGATCTTTGACACGTTTTATTTTCGTATTTTTTTTGTTAATTTGATAAATCGTAAAGCATGTATCCAATATTTTTCGATAAACGAACTGAAGGACTACACAAAATCATATATTTTTAGTCAGTCAACTACTGTATTATATCACCGCACCAGCCCCGGGATCCAATGACGACGTACGAAACTGTTTTCAGTGATCGCGGAACTGAATGTAATTGTTGTACCATGTGCCAGTTGTCCGATTTGCGGATGACATAGTCATTTTTGCGGAAAACCTGGAGGACCTAACAGCTATGATCGGAGAGCTTTATGATGCATCAGTGATTGTTGGGCTAAAGATGAACACATCGAAAACTAAAATAATGTACAACGATTCCGACATAGATCACATTATTGTGCATCGGAATGTCATAGGAAGAGTCAAAATCAAAATCAAAAGTCATTTATTCAAATTAGGCTGATAATCAGCACTTTTCGAACGTCAAAATTTACTTTACTCTACTTATTTACAAGAGACAGTCCCCCAAAACACCCACCCTTCGGCACTTCCTAGTGTTTAGCTGGAAAGAAGAAGTGACGGAACAAACTCCCCAGCAACTCATTCTGTCTGTTATGTTGGTTAGAAGAACCAGACTCGATAAAAGTCAATGAATATGTCTACTTCGGACAAAACCTCAAGGTTTGTCAACCTTGCCAAATTCGGACAAAATAGCGAGATTGAGCGCCGCATCCGCCTAGGCTGGGGAGCTTTTGGCAAACTGTCCGAAGTGTTCAAGAGCACAAGCATTCCCATTAACCTCAAGCGTCGGGCATTTGAACAATGTGTCCTACCAGTTATGGTCTACGGAGCCGAGTCATGGACGCTGACAAAACAGGTGATGCACAAGCTCCAAGTCACCCAAATAGCCATGGAACGGGCTATGTTAGGCATCTCTCTACGTGATCGAATCATGAACACAGAGATCCGGAAGAGAACGAAATTGGTCGACATAGCCCATGTGATCGCTAGCCGAAAATGGAAGTGGGCGGGCATTTATGCCGTAGACAGGACAACAGCTGGGGTAGTCGAGTGCTTTAGTGGAGGCCTAGAGTAGGGCATAGAAATGTGGGCAGGCAACCGATGCGTTGGACTGACGACCTTGTTGGAGTGGCCGGAAAGAACTGGATGCGAAAGGCGAAAAACCGGGAAGAATGGCGTGCACTGGAAGAGACCTACACTCAGCATTGGGTGGTGAAAGGTTGAAGAAGAAGAAGAGTGCCAGTTGTGCCACTGGGATTTGTTTATGAGCTGGTAAATATATATTGTAAGGTTTTCTGTTTCGGTAACTCCTCCGAAACGGCTGGACCGATTTGGATGAAACTTTCCATTCGAGAATAGTTTAGATTTATAATTGGATCCGGTAGGTGGCGCTGCTGTCCAAACAGGACGACGTCAGCCAGGTTCGCTAGTATAATACAAATTATATTTATATGCCTACAAGTAAAACACTTCTTATATAGTCAGTTTTATGTTGTTTGACTCATATCTATACTAATATTATAAAGCTGAAGAGTTTGTTTGTTTGTTTGAACGCTAAGATCTCAGGATCTACTGGTTGGAATTGAAAAATTCTTTTGACAGTTCATTTATCGAGGAAGACTTTAGGCTATATAACATCACGCTACAACCAAAATTATTGGAGCATAAATGAAAAATGTTGCATAAACGGGAAACGATATTCCTTATTGAGAGCTTCCGTTGCGTGCGCTGCCAAAATGGTTTAAGTTATGCAAATATGATGTATAAAAGTAATGTTCCTCTTTAAAAGTTCTACAAAAAAGTACGCGACGTATTAAGATTAACTCACTGTAACCATTTTTTACCATTAAAACGTTAGGTTCAATAGAGTTATTTTTTGCGAAGCTTATTTAACCCATATGGTATTAATCTATATTTAAATAAATATGTTTGTTAGAATGTAAATTTAATATAGAATATTTGTGCTTTTTACTCTATACAGTTTAAACAAAAATTTTAGAACATATCGCAATGTAAAAATGTCCGCGCGACAAAATAATTACGCGGTCCGCCCTCGCCTCCCGATGTAGATATGTGGAGATTCTGGCCTCCGGGAAATTCAAATTCAAAATATTGATTGCACCATTATATTTACAAGGTGTTATTGTATATTGTTTTGTGAGCAGTGGTGGCGGCCCCGACTTACGAACAGTTGGTTGTGGGTTCGAACCCAGGCAGGCGCATTACTTTGTGTAATTTATTTCATCACGCGCCACTGCTCTCAAAACGGTGAAGGAAAACATCGTGAGGAAACTTCGATCTTAGAACCAAAATTCGAAGATATGTGACATCTACCAATCCGCACTGGGCCCGCGTGGTGGATTATAGCCCATCCCTCTCCTAGAGAGGAGGCCTGAGTATCTACAGTGGGACCAATATAAGGCTGATGATGATGATATGTACCTATAGTAATTCTCACTTTAATAATATATTCTAAGATAATCTAAACTAATATTTTAGAGAGGAAAGATTAGATTTTTTGTTTGTTACGATTCAACTCAAAAATTACTCTGACGACTTTGAAATTCTTTCCACATTAGAAAACAACACATTAGAAAAAAATATTACTATGTTGGATAGTTGATCTATCAAGGAAGGTTGTAAGCTATATATAATTGTGACGCAGACGATTTTTTTTTTTTTTAGCCTGCTTTGTCCCACTCCAGGGCAAAGGCCTCCATCCACTCTTTCCACTTCTCTCGAACCCGCGCGTCCTCCTTCCAGTTTTGACGGAACCGATCGAGTTCATCCCGCCATCTCCTTCGTGGCCTGCCACGACCCCGTCTCACTGTGTCAGGGCACCAGTTTCCTGCTATTTTGGCCCACAGATTTTCCGGCATGCGGCAGACATGTCCTGCCCAGTCCCATTTGAGTTAAGCAGCCTTTTGGGCCACGTCAGCTATTTTTGTTTTGGAACGCAGCACTGTGTTTTGAACACGATCCGTTAATTTAATACCTAGTATACTGCGCTCCATTGCTCGTTGGCAAACCTTGAGTTTGGACTTCTGGATGTTTGTCAAAGACCAAGTCTGTGCACGATTCTGTTAAATTATGATTCTGTTAAATTGAATAAATACAAAAGAAGTGGATTGTGTTTTACCGCATCAAATCTTTGCTACGTCGAAAGTGGGATACTACATCGTAGCTCCAAATCTTGTTGCTACGCCGTAGACCCATCATAGTTCTACAAGTCTATACTGTGTTGCTACGCCGTAGCGCTACGCCGTAGCAGCTACAATATTTGACTGAAGTCAACTACTCAAATCAATCATCATCATCTGCCTAGCCTTTTCCCAACTATATTGGGGTCGGCTTCCAGTCTAACCGGATGCAGCTGAATACCAGTATTTTACATGGAGCGACTGCCTATCTGACCTCCACAACCCAGTTAATACTAGGTAATACGATACCCTTTGGTAAGACTGGAAGTCAAGGAGTCAACTACTCAAATATGAATATCAATTCTGAATCCGTCCCAGTATTAAAGTTTGTGAAATGTTACTGTAGATGTGTAGATATCCATACGTTTGAAACTCTATTCATGGTTGTGTGAGTATAGGGCCCTGAATGTTCTGTGGAGACAGGAGAGGTAACTAAATTGATCATTTAACCCGCCAAGTGGGTATTATGTGTACTTAATGATATTCATAATATTGCTTTCAATTAGGGCGTTCTCGTAATCTCTGGTTTTGGAACGTTATTTCGTTAAATAATTTAAGCAGGAAATGACAATACATTTAAGAATCTAAACCGAGATGCGATGCTTTCAAAGAAACTGTAGCAAATGAAAACAACACTATAAAGTCATATTGACTAAGTCCACTAGTCCCCTCTCCGTACTATTGATATATTAGTTCAAACACAAAGTATCATCCGTTGCTCGCAGTCTGCGGCTGACCTAATTGTAGCCGAGCGACTGATTGCTCGCTTGAACCGCACAAAAGAACCAAACAATTGCCAATGAGTTCCGAGCGAGCGAAGCGCGAGCGGTGACAGCGGTGAGAGCGGTGAGAGCGGTGAGAACTATTCGCTCAGCGGTGACAGTTGTGGGAACAAGTGTCATTACATTCGTTTTCATGGCTTATTTTCGTTATATTTGTAGTAAGAAGATTGTTTCGAGTTTATCATTTCGTGTTAAATATAATTAAGTATATCTTTTAGGTGCTTATTCTTATTTTTATTTGTGAAAACAATATAAGTAATTGAGCGCATGTAAATGCTTCTAGTAAAGCTACAGGTTATTACTAATTGCAAGCGCGAGATCTTACAATTGTGTTGGTGTCAGTGACAAAGCTAACCTATTAGGTAAGAGTTATTTTCGTTATTCTTATTCTAAAGTAGGCTTCAATTTTCTTTGTGGTTTTTAAAGATTTGTCATCAAATTCAGGCGGGACTGTAGTGCCACTGGTAACAGTATCCAAGCAACTGCTTCTATGTGGTTTCCCCGCAGTCACAGTTGCACGTGAGCGTGAAGTTCGTGGCCGATAGCCTGCATGTCCAACGTGCACGTGCCAAGAAAAAGGACGTGGACATGAGTCTGTGTATAAGTTAGCTAGTCGAAAAGTTTTATAAACATTTGTTACAAATGGAGGTAAAACGTTAAGAAGCTGTACATTTTGTAGGATAATATAAGTAAAAGTAATGCGTGGAAGCAAGTCGGTAACCGAACACAAACATATAAAACTAGTTGTGCAGATGAGCTCCGGTGCTCGCCGCGCGGCGCTCGTTATACGATCGAGACCCGGTTTATAGCTGGATGTTATATTTCTTTATATGCTTTCGTTAAGTTTCCTAGTTTCGACTGTTTGTAACAGAAAATATGTAGGTTAACATGTCGCAGAAACTACTTTAAACCTACATATTTTCAACAATGGTTCTGTTTAGAACGTGTTGGTCAAATGGTCAGTAATCGTAAACAACACAGTTTGGTATACCTCTTACTAAACCCAGTTATACTTAATTGTTATATAGCAAACTTATGATAAGTAACAGCGTTACTCACAGATCTTCGTTTTATTTTCCTTCCGTTTATATTGCATCAATACACCAATACTAATAGTGATCTTTTAAAAGTAAAGACATATAACTTGCTCCTTTCAGAACATAAAAAAGTCAATAAATATATTTTTATAACCTATTTTTACCAACCAAGGACGGCAACCGGCATATCTCAGAACCAAAAATTCGAAGACATGTGACATCTACCAACCCGCACTGGGCCCGCGTGGTGGATTATAGCCCATCCCTCTCCTAGAGAGGCCTGACTCCTTGCAGTGGGAACATTAAAGGCTGATGATGAACCTATTTTTTAGACAACGTAGCTCTTCTATTAATCAGCTAATACAAGTGATGCAAGGTTCAGCATTACTACAAAATATATGAATCACAAAAAGGCAAAGGTTGGTAATACATTGACAGCCCGCATTATGTATGAGTCGATCGAAGAAGTCACTCATCGCGTAATGGATTAGAACGTAAATCACAACTCAGAAACAAGGACGAGTGGATAAGGGGTCACAACTTTATAACATGGGAATAAGGTTTAAATTGGCGTATCGTGACTAGTGCAGCACGATTTATTTTACGAACAATATACAGGTTGTAGGGAAAAGATCCAGTACTGACCACTACATTACGTAAGGAAGTGCATAACTCGGATACGCACGCTCAAGATGAAGATAAAGAAACTGGTAATACAGTTCCAGCATCTCCTTTATAAAGTAGATACCTAACACGGGTGGAAATTTGGTACCTACCTCGTAGCTAAGATAAGGCAGATCGTTATACAGTATCGAACGCTTCCTCTGTTGACCTTTGAAAAAACAGTAATTTACAGACAATCCTACTTTATCCCGCTGCAACTCAATAAAACACAATACGTGCACACAAATCGTGTACATTGAAATAAAATCGCATGTATGCATGTGTGTGCAGGTCGTTAGCGCTCGTTGTACAAAGGGAGGTCATTGTAACAAGCAATTACCAACAACACATGGCTCTAATGAATGCTGACAGCGATGTGTGATTGGCTTGTAACGATTTTTACAATTTAGACACTCCTGTAATCTATCTATCTATCTATACAAAAGGCAAAGCTGATTGACTGAGAATCAACGCACAGGCCAAACCATTTTTTTTTGGTGCGGGAAATCATTAAATGACTCCTCTACCGCTCTGGGCAGAGCGGTAGGGAGTGTCAGACTTCTACTGACTAAAAAGCACCCATTTTCCTTCTTGGCCCTTGTGCCGAGGCCGCGGTATCTCTTTCGAACAAACCGCAGTTAAAGAAAGATTTTTCAAAATTCAACCCCCAAGGGGTGAAATAGGGGACGAAATTTTGTATGAAACCACACGATCGATGCCGCGGGCAAAAGCTAGTGTTCTCTGTGATGTGAGTAATTGTTACTATAAAGTAATAGCTCGGAGCATAGTACAAATATAAAAGCGCAGGAGGAACGGAGTTGATAAGGGTTTATCACAATTCACAAAATTCGAGACTGATAAAAAATGCTTGACGCGAAATTGCTTTAGACCTTGAATATTTTTGATGAAACTATTTTTTTTAAACATGTAAATAAAGGTACGTGAAAATGTGTTTGTCAAAAATAAAGTTTAGTACTCAAATAGTATGAGAAAAAAAACTGTTTGCCGAATAGAAATTGTGACAAATTAATTTATTTTTTATATTTAAATGTAGGGATATCCTTATTAAAGTGTCGGTGAAGTTTTTGTAGTATAGCCGAGCTTGAGTTCGATTTCCGTTCAGTGAGGGTAGATGTGGAAACTACGAGTATATTGCGGTTCGCGTCTGAATGTCGAAGCGAATGTCACCACACTCTGTATGTACTGGCAAAACAGCATCCTATAGTTTGTTTGAAATATAACATACCATCACGCTTGCATTTCTCGATGGGGTAGGAAAAGGTGTATAATAACTAGTCACATGTTTGGCATCTATACAATGTTAACAGTATTTAACTATTTCAATTAACATGACATCACTATAATAGATTGATGTATTATTATTTGGAAAGAGTAGAATTGTTGCATTGTAATCGATATTTAAATAATTATCAGTATTTTTATGTAGTAGCTAACCAAAAGAGGTAAAATCTAAATATTTGTATGGCTGAAATGCCGAATATAGTGAAACCATTTATTATGTATCTCAAAAACTTATGTTCAAAACCTATATTCTTTCTAATAGATCATTTATTAATTCAATCATTCAACAATAGCCTAGTCCTAAGTAAGAAAACCCCAATCACTGTTTGCTCCCCAGGACACCAAAGAATTGAACGGTCACAACTGACAGCATCGATCAGTCGCAGAACATTAGAGTGTTATCGCGATTCAAGGAGTTAATTCATTCAAGAGGAGCGGCAACAGGTAGCTGCGATCCGCTGTGATCCCACACGAGACAGTTCGTGGAGTAGAAGGCTCACTTCTGGAAATGTTCACACGATATGTAACTTACGAAAATAATTAATGATTGTGCGCTCGGCCATCTCGCTCACATATTTTATTACTATTCGTTCACTGACAAACTATTTACGACTTTTTTTGAACGATGGAAAATTATCAAATGACTTCTCTTGCTCTGTACGGAGTAGGTGGGATTATCAGGCTGTTACTAACAAAAACCCATCCATGCTCCTTTTTACGCCGTTTGTGTTCCAGGGCCGCGGCAGCTCTTTCGAACAAATTCCGGATTCTAGTTATAGCCTCATCCTCTGTCCAGAACCATGTTTGCTTAAAATTATGCTTGCAATAGCTTAAAAAAAAAGGTCATCAAGCATTGTACTGACCTCAGTACAATGCTTGATGACCTTTTTTTTAATTTGTCATGGCTTTGATGACCTTTTTTTTTCATTGGTCATGGCTCTGAGATCATGGAGGACCTCAAATCAAATCAAATCAAATCAATTTATTTGCTAAAAGTATTGGTACAATTTCGGTCTTAACAAAAATAATTTAGACCCATAATACTTAGTCATAATAATGTGACATGCAAACATTTGGGTTTTATAATTGTATTAAAGTCATAGGTATGTAACATAGGAGATAGTACATTTCCAAAGTATGAGAGCGTAAATGATAATTGTTAATTGTAATTATTTATTTCCCAGCCTATTATTAAGCGTGCAAATTATTTACTTACATTTTTAATCACAATACATCATAATTTATGTCGACATTATTATACAATTACTATTAATAATATTATTAATTCTTATTAGATTATCTTAATAAATATATAATTATTCATTACTACAACACCTTACAAAACATTTATTAACTAATTTAAAACGAAAAAAAATTATTTATGAACATTATTCAAGAATTCATTAACTGAATAAAATTGTTTTTCTAGAAGCCATAATTTTAACTTAACAATAAATAAATTATTAGTTAAGTCTTTTAAATTCTTTGGAATTTTGTTGTAAATTAGTCCACACATATTATAGGAGTTCTTTTTATACAGAGCAGTCTTTGGCGCTCTAGGCAGAACTATTCTATCTGGATCTCTTATTTTACGAGGGTATCGGTCATCAGCCTTTTTAAATAAATCAAAATACTGCCGAACAAATTTAACACATTCTAAAATGTACATACAGGGTAATGTAAGAAGCTTTAATTTTTGGAACAACGGTTTACAGGATTCCCATGGTGGAATGCCACAAATGGCCCGGATGCATTTCTTTTGTACCCTAAATGCTTTATCCACATCCGTTGAGTTACCCCATAGTATGAGGCCGTATTGTAGAGTGGAAGCAACACAGCCGTGATACGCAGTTAACAAAGTACTCTGCGACGAGGTTTTTCGCAGTGTGTAGAGAACGTAAACGAATTTATTTAACTTTTTACAAACTTTTTCTACATGCGGTTTCCAAGAGAAGTAGCCATCCAGTGCTACTCCCAGAAAAATAGTTTCCTCTGTCTCCAATAGAGGTTGTCCGTTATAATTAATGTCAAGTTTATTCCGCTTACGACCATATGTCCTAAATTGAATAATTTTTGTTTTACTAATATTTACATGTAAATTATTACAGCTTAACTTAATTAATGTCATTTTTGTAATTATTTATGTCAGTATTAATTGGTGATGTCATGATGATTGAAATGTCATCCGCAAATAATGTGCATGGATTGGGTGTGTGTTCAGGAAGGTCATTAATGTACAGTAGGAATAAAGGGGGGCCCAAAATGCTTCCTTGTGGTACACCTGAGTTGTTGTATTTGGGAAGAGATCTTATTCCCTGTAGTTCTTTGTTTCTAGTCATACTTAAAATTTCAACACATTGATTTCTGCCCACTAGATAAGTTTCAAGCCAGCTAAGGGCCGGTCTACGAATGCCATAACGTTCTAACTTCGAAAGCAGTAATCTATGGGACACAAAGTCAAAAGCCTTCGACATATCAAAAAAGATTACAGATACTCTTTTTCCCATGTCTACTTCATCAATTATGTTTTTTACCAGATTAAAGCATGCAAGAGTAGTCGATTTCTTTTTTTGAAAACCGTATTGTTCTTTCTTAAAAATCTGATGTTTCCCGATGAATTCCATGAGACGGTTTTGCATAGCTTTTTCAAAAACTTTAGAAATTATTGGTATAAGGCTTATAGGTCTATAATTATCTATTTTCGACCTGTCGCCTTTTTTATGAAGAGGCTTAACAATCACAGACTTTAGCAACTCTGGGAAGCAACCTTCTGAAAATGACAGATTAATTAAATATGTCAACACAGGAGTTATTTCTTCTGAGCAAGCCTTTAGAATTTTAGTCGAGATCTCATCATGCCCGACTGCTCCTGTGTTGTTTATAGAAAGTATAATTTTTTGTATGTCAATGTAACCATACGGCCGAAGGAACAGACTATCGCACGTGCTAGCTTTGCACGTTTCGCTTATACTATCGTTCTGTTGATTTGTTAAGTCTATCCAGTAGTTATTAAACGAGTCCGCAATTTTTTTTGGGTTGTCTTCTAATTTATTATCTATGTCTAATTTTGTTATCAGTGATAATTTACTCATACCTTCTGATTCTTGCTTTATAAGTGTCCATGCCGCTTTACTTTTATTTTTGGAATACTTTAATATATTGTCATTTGATGTTTTTATAGAACTAGTGATACAACGTCTTAGTAATTTACTGTACTTTTTATTTAACATTTTGTTACTTTCTGACTTATTTCTATAATAAATAAAACGTAATGAGCGTTTACGAATACTGCTGATTCTTAAACCTTTAGTTATCCAGTTAGTTTTCTTACAACTATTTGTCATTTTGAGTTTAACTTTAGGGAAGCATAACTTATAAAATAAAAGGAACAATTCGTGAAAAGATTCATACGCTGAGTTTATATCAAAATGATGATCCTCCTCCATGATCTCAGAGCCATGACCACTATATCGTCGGCAAACCGAAGGTGAATGATGTACTCGCCATTGACGTTGATGACAGTCCTCTCCAACCCAGAAGCTTGAAGACTTCCTTCAGTGCAGCGGTGAACAGTTTCAGAGATATGACGTCTCCCTGTCTCACGCCGCGCTGCAGAAGGATAGGTTCTGAGGTCTGCTGGAGGTTCGCATTTGTAACATTAAGTACGGATACTGTCATCACCGGTAACCAGCTTTCTCTTGACAAAATGTGATGCAGCTCGCGTGTACGATTATGTTCTCGATGGAGGCACGCAGTTAATCCGTGCACTAAGTAACGATATTGTATGCAAGTAAGCCATGAGATGTTTGTAGTTTGTGTACAGATTATGTTCGATTGTTGGGACAGTAGACTGTGAGGATGATCACGACTGGCGGTTTCCTGAACCCTCTGAGAACAATTTTAATATTTCATATAACAAAGTTTTTGAACACGGCTCAAACTCAATGTCCGTATGGTTGTCATGTTGTATCGCGTGAGAGGACGGGCCACTGCGGCCCGCGATGATGCGTTATTACTTGTAGAGAAAATGTGGTAAAAAACTACGTAATTGTCTAGTTATTGTGATCACTATCAAAAGCAGCATTTTTTGTACCGTACGAGGCTATGTACCCTCAGGTAGTTCTGATTTATGTTTGTAGCATGATTCTGATAATTAATTCAATGATTCCCGGAATTCTCTATCGCTTTGCCTCATCTTCGTTTTGTGAATACATTGAAGGTAGTTCTTCATATCCTCGTCATTACCGAGCTATAAAAACAAAATTAATGGAGCGTACAACTGCTATTAATTACCGAATCCAGTCGTCCGGGGACGAAAGAAAAGGCAATACCTTTTATTCTGACTCGCTTTGTGTAACAATGTTCTGCTGACTAACTCGAACACTGGTGATTACTTTCCCACAAATGGTCATACATATGGACACAGGGTTATGTTACAACAGCCTGCTCACAGCCTGCCACCCTAGCCAGCCAATGACAGCTAACCATAGCCTTGCCACTCTAGCAAACCATAGCCATGCCACTCTAGCCAGCCTATGACAGGCAACCATAACCAAGCGACTCTAGCAACCACTAGCGAGCCAATCACAGTCAAGCTAAGACACCGCCATAACTACCGGATGCCTCCGGTGGGGATATAAGTCTATATAATGATGGACACCGCCTGCAAGGAAAATATTGTCTCCCATCCCAGTATCACAAGGCACAAATTGAAAAAGCGGGCGACAATCTGGATGGAACACGAAGCGCCTACCCTCAGTATCACATCGTTCATTCCATAATTTGACCTTGAAAACGAAGACTGCGGCCAGTAACCACCTGTGAGACACTTTGAGTTACAAGAAGTATCCATCTCTCTGCCAGCAACGGTTCTACGGTAAATTAAGACTACCTAAAGATTGTCAACAGCAACCAAGGACATGGAAGGAAGGAACCGACCTACTTCACGCTGAGAGCTGCCAGGAACCATGCATAAATAACAAGGTCAGTAAACATGCCAATATTTGCCAAATTAGCCAAATGCCATTAGCCAAATATATAAGCCAAATGTGTTTTACCATGGAGTGCCCCATGAGTTGATAATTATGCGAATCGTAGACAAAATAATTTGGTAAGCCCGATAAGTAAATCTAATCATAGTCAGCTAATCTGTATAATATTATCCCGGTACAAAAAAATGTTTTACGAGTAGGTACTAGTTGTGTACTAAAGAGTTGAGAACTTAAAATGTACATATTTAGTTCAAGTGCGCATTAGATTATCCAACAATAACAATTCCAAAGTAAATCATGTAGATCAGATACTTATAAATAGCTACAATAATTTTATTAAACTATTATCAGAGATATAGATAGCATTCCTTGGCGATCTCTTGCTACCGCCAGCCGATATTCAAACAGTTTTAGACTTATTGGATAAAGTTCTTGACAAATTGAAAACGAGGAACTTAAAATTAAATATGAGGAACTGCAAATTTTTACATATTTCTTAATTAGGGTATAAAACATCATGACGCGATGGCATTCAACCAGGTGAATTTAAGTTGATCGTCTTAATTTCTCATCCCGAGTAAACGAAGTGCGTCAGTTTATTCTATCTAGTTCTATCTAGTTACTAAAGAAAGTCCATTCATAACTTAGCAATAATAGCTCGCCAGTTTATCAAACTTACAAAAAAAAAAGCACGATGTGGGTATGAGGCAAGTCACATAAATCTTGTTATGGAAAAAAAAAATGTTATAGGTCGGTATTAGTAATTATGTAGGTCTGTACGATCCTAGTTTTCCAACAGAAATTCACACGTATTGCAGGTATTGCACGTATCTTTTATAAAGTAGATTGACGGTAGTTTGCGCCCTGTCTTTTAGTTTAGTCTCGTTACAAGTCAGATAAAGTGTTTATCATGATTTTGGGCTTGAATCCCTTGCGGTGATAAAATTGTTGCTAAGATTTCGTATTATGACATGTTATGTAAAAATTTCCATGTAATTCGGACTGTACTGCAGTACGCGATACAATGACTAATCATGATCTTATGCCATGTATTGCCCGATATTACTTTTCACTTTGGTGACCGATGAGCCAAAGCCCAAGGAAGCTAAAACGAAAAGCCAAAGTCAAAGTCTATGCCTATCTTAGGTAAGTAGATCGTTCGATAGATGCCGTTTATTGTGTACCATTTAGACGTGAACGATTTGTTCAGTACTGTGCAATGACAAGATGAAAAGCCGAAAAGTAGTATTGTTTTACTGCGAAGTGGATGTACAGATACCTATAGTGAGTAATTGTGTAATCGTTGATGGTAGGCTATAACGTAAACAAACCTTTACGGTACCAGATTAGTTGTGTGAGTTGTGTCAAACTTCGCGCGATGGAAAATATTACAAAATGCATCATGACAATAACAAGGAGTAAAACGAAGTTCTGAATTTTATAAATATCAACAAAATTTCTGATTTCCAAAAATAACCCGATTTATAAGTAAATATTATTATGTGACGTCATGTTTACATTGTGCGTACTGTAAAGGGGATAATGTAGGAAAGAGGGTTAACGACATCCAATTCTAAATCTAACTTAGCTCTGATAATACATGACAGTAGCAAACTAAATTTTAATTTTAAAATGGTGATAAAACTGATGTCCTGAAACGAGGCTGCGCCTGTGGGTATCTTGGGGGCCAGAGTTGCATTAACTTAACATTAGTACTTAATAGCTTTAAACACATAAAATTATATTGGAAAAATAGAAAAACGTACCTATTCTTGTGTAGTGTGTTAGTGTGTATAAGTAATGAAGTTTTGCCATAGACACGCTAAGAATTATGTGTGTGAGTATGTACATGGATGTGTGCGTGCGTCTTAATGGTATGATGCAATTAACTTAAATTGTTTCTTCCGTTTCTTCAAACGACAGTTTGGCAAAACAGTTAATTTATATTTTCTTACATGAAAAATGTTTCATGTTTTTAATGTCGCAGATAATATGGAGTTCTTATAATACTGTTAATATTACAACCGGGTACCTATAAGCCTTACGATTTATCCCAGATCGGGTTGCTCCAGGCAACCAGGGCAATCTAGGCGCGGTAGGGTTATCTCAGAAATGGGACGTAACTTAGATACAAGGTGAAAAATGATAATTCAAATTCAAACTCTTTAATTCAGACAAGTGTCCATAGTGTTAGTAACAACAAAATAACTTAACGACTAGGATTAGTAAACTTAGTGATAAGGCAAAAAAAATAAAAAAAAGGAAAGGAAATATGTTAATAGTGTGATTTACAAAAAAAACTATGATTATGTAACTTTGGCGCCAGGCGATGACTACTGGCGGCAACAAGGTTTAATGCTTTTAACATCACGCATGTAATACCCAATGGGTTAGGCAGAGGTACTTATACTCATGAGTATACACACATTTCGCCAGTAAATTGAAATGAATTAAAAAGTGTTTATTCATGGTTACATCCGAGTTACATGGTATATTACTTCTGTCATACTGTAAAACAGTTATATGTTTCCATCAATAACAACGTCACTTTTACCTACAACTAAACACATTTATTGAACACAAAAGTTGACTATAACGTAATGCTATAACATTTAAGTTGCGTTAAAACACTTTAATTAATAGCGGTGAAGCCGAAAACATAAGCTAGTATGGCATAAATATATACTTATACAACAATAATTAATCATAAATGGAATCTACACATCTCTTGTAATGAGGTTTTTACATAGGTGTTAAAAACAAACTTCCCTAATTTATTTTAAAAGACATTTTCGTGGTACAGCTATTTTCTAAATCGTAAGGTATGTCGTTAAAAATTGTTGGTACTAAGCATTTCCTACATCTTTGTCCATAATAATTAGTACAAATGGGTACCTACTACAAATCTTCATAAGCATTTATTCCTTTTACTTCATCTTAAAGTCCCATGCTATAGGGGGCGAGCCAGGTTAACTCTTGTTTGTTAGAAGATTGGTTTTCTGGCCCACATTAAGTGATATTGAGGAGTTAGGTAATGATTGACGTAAACTAAGAAGTGTGAAAGGTCATATTATATGATACAACGGGTTTACAGGTTTAGTATCCGCTGTAACATATCGTAGCAGTGCTTTTGTCTGATAGCACCAGTAGTGTGAACGAATAATTGAAAACCGAAGATTTCATGAATCTGAGAGGTCTATTGCCCCATTTTAACTTGGTTTTTCTGAGCTGACTTGTAATCACTGTTTTCTTGTTTCCATTGCGGGAGCAATTGTTTCAGGACGGCCGAATGTTACAACAGCCTGCTCACAGCCTGCCACCCTAGCCAGCCAATGACAGCTAACCATAGCCTTGCCACTCTAGCAAACCATAGCCATGCCACTCTAGCCAGCCTATGACAGGCAACCATAACCAAGCGACTCTAGCAACCACTAGCGAGCCAATCACAGTCAAGCTAAGACACCGCCATAACTACCGGATGCCTCCGGTGGGGATATAAGTCTATATAATGCCCTGTAAGCTCAGTTTCGAGGTCTTGTCGCGCTCGATTGTGAAACCTGTAAGTCGAGACTCTGTCCGAATAAAATAATGAATCAGTTCCTGTCTATTTTTTACCACTGTCGTTACAGTTAATAAAGGGGCGGTCGATGATCCCAAATTTTAATCACATCGTAAGATTCATTCGATTTCTCGTATCAGTGCTACGCCAGTCTACGCCGTAGCGCGACGGGCTACGAGACCTTGCAGTGTGTGATATCTATTGTGAACAATATTATTGTTGTGTACCAGATGCTTGTTGGAACATTAATAATCAGTTTCCGCGATCACCATAAATAGTGTAAACTGCCGTCCCGGGATTGTCAACACGTTAGTATAAATGAAGTAAACTATTTCATGATCCTTCATTACAGGAGGTCCAATCCCGGGTGTATCATTATGGTATCTAAAGGAATGACAGTTGCACCCTCCAGTTATTTTAATAATATACTTCATTGATCGCAGCGGTTTTTTCAATAGACTTCTGAGGATTATGTTCAGTAATTGGCCATGAATTGATTTTTTTTTTTTTTTTTTTTTTCAAAATATAGACCATTTCAAGGAACTAATTTGCTTATTTTATTTTTTTAGGGGTTGTACATTTTTTTAGAATTTTTTAAATTCGGGGTGCTCTCAATATCACTATGAGGCTGTATGTAGTGCGGTGTTGTGCCACAGACAAATTAAAAAAGAATACAATGTCAATCTAAATCCAGTGACATATCCTTGACAGTTGAGATTGATACAGTGATTCAACAGGAAGGTTTTTAAGTATAATACATGCATAATATAGTAGAGAAAAACACCTGTGCGAAGCCGGGGCGGGTCGCTAGTATATAATAAGTTCATTGATGACAAGAGATAAACCAATCTTATATAAATCAAAACAATGATATAGAATACTTACATTAGAGCCTTTGCTCCTCGTATTTCCGCTATATTGTGTTGAGTGTACAACATCATATACTCAACAATCATAGCATTATTGACCGTAGGTATGTTACGGGAATCCGCCTTAGTATAATTTAAAGAAGCCATTACAATAATTCACAATATTTCACAAAAACAAACTTCAACTTACAAAATGTTGACATTGACAGCCTCGCAACCGAATGTTTTTTTTCAAGAATGATAGAATGACAAAGGAATGTTTTATTATGCTTTGTTGGAGGGTCTGAAAGGTCAAATGAAAGTCATTCGTTAAAACACCTATAACTTTTGAAATTGTATGTATTTTTCAAATCTGGTAACAGGCATGAATTCACCTAAGCTAACCCTCGAAATGGTTTTAAGAAAGCGCTTGAAAAAAAAAATTAGGCATGCCCAATTTCCTACGTAACACAAAACTTCTGCTCGGCTTAATTTACATTATTTGGGAATAGGTTTACAATTCGCATGGATGTGGTTGTTTTTGTGTTGTTTCTGCAGTAGTAATTCTGCAGTAGTTCTTCTTCTTATAGCTTGTCGTATTAATACTCCGCGAGCACGGGCAGGGTAGTGACGATGTCGTCATTGCTAGTTGACGTCACGTACCAACGAAGCCTTTATCTACACCTAGTCTGAACACCAAGCTTACTCCCAGATATATACACACAAATGTGTGCAAATCGGTGCCTGCTTCCAAGTTTTGTGAATTAACCGACATCTTCTGAAATGTGCTTGTTTTTTGCTTTTCAGTTTTGTTCAGTCAGGTTTTTTTAGTTTTTTTTTCTGCTTTTTTTATTAGTATATATTCAATACAAGAAGCACTATAGATATATATAGATATATAGATATATATAGATTCATAACAAGAACTAGTGTACTAGTTCTTGTTATGAATCAATTTTATGCCATTTCTTTCTGGGACGTCGCGTGATGTGACTATAAACGTGTTGGGAACCAAACTACTGAACTGATTTAGATGGAATTTCTTTAGGTTCAACTGGAAAGTATAGCCTTTCAAATAATTGTCATGAATGACAGAGCGGTCAAAAGCTATCTGCTCCATTTTGTGCTTTAAATCCTGTCTGTACATACGAGCATGTCTATGCTAACAGGGTGGAAATCAACTTTGTAAGCAAAAGGTTTGCGAGGATCAAACAAACTTGAGTGGGGTAGTGGTCTTTGGGGAAGACAGATTGACTTGATTAGATTTCTTTTTTACCAAAGTAAGGCAATTTGTTTAGTTTTGTCGTCTCATATTCTTAAAACCTAGGCTCACCTAGGCTTATAAACATAAGTAAACAGGCGTCTCAAGGGAGCTATGATAGCGCACAAGAAAAACTAAACGCGTGTTCCTACTGCTGATTGGAACGTTGTACCGAAGGTAGTGCTCGTAAACCTTCAGGATATCGTCTGCAATATGTATTGGAGAAAATAAATCGTCACAGTTCGTACAGTCCATGACCTCAGGTTATGCGCGTTGAGACACGACTGGAGTCAAGTGTGACGCGCACTTCGTCGCTTTGAAAGTCGCGTCACGATATTTAGTGTTGTGACCTGAAAAACTTCATTTATTTTATTATTACAATGGAAAGAAAACATCCATTTATTTTCGGTGGTTTTTTCGAAGCGAGTCAGTACCTATTTATTCCGAAGATTTTTCTATCAACATCGAACTAGCTCTTCTAATTCAAAACTTTGCCGTGACAAATCTCATGGCTAAACTCCTTATTTAGCAGGGGTTAGACTTTAAGGAAAACTGCTTTTCACACAGCCAGTTACATGTGACACTAGAGTAAACTCACGCACAGCCTGATGATTCTAACACCGGTGCTTTAGTACCGTAAAACAGGGTAAATAGAAACGCACTATAGTGGTGGTAATTCCCTTCTTTGAAGTGTGGCTAGAGAGACGCCACGGCGCTCTCACCTTCTGTCCTGACCGGACACGGTTGTTTCGGGAGGTTCCAGCACCGAATAGAGCGGAAGGAAAACGCCCGCGTCCTCCGGCCGATCTACCGCCGCGGCCGAGGTCTACCCCGCTTGGGCGGAACCCCGTCGTGTTCTCGTAGCGGCGATCGGCGGCGGCAACCTTTCGCGTCCGGCCCTTTTTTTTTTTTTTTTTTTTGGTGGGTGTAAAATCATCGAATAACCCCTCCCGCTCTTGGGCAGAGCGAAAGGGAGTGTCAGACTTCTACTGACTAAAAACCACCCATGTTCCTTCTTCGCCCTCTATGTCGAGGCCGCGATAA
Source organism: Diarsia rubi (assembly GCA_932274075.1). Classification (NCBI taxonomy): domain Eukaryota; kingdom Metazoa; phylum Arthropoda; class Insecta; order Lepidoptera; family Noctuidae; genus Diarsia; species Diarsia rubi. The sequence continues at coordinate 20,091,894 of OW026427.1, forward strand.
CCAGAGGACTACCCGCGGCCCCGACAGGCGTCGGCCCTTTCGGGCCCCTCCCATGTTGCTGACATCTCTCTGAGGCGCGCGTGGAACACGAACGCGCCGTCGACACGGCCTGTTTTCGTCGTGAGACGGACGGACGGCGAGTTAGCCCATCACTCACCGTCCACAGGCCCGCGTCTACGGTGGCCGGAGGTCATCGCGGGACCCCCGACGCCCGGAGCGCCTCCCGCGGCGGCTGGGACGAGAGGTTCTCTCCCTCTCGCGTTCCGCCACCTCCTCCGCCAGCATCACTGCTTCGCAGAAGGAGGCGACGGCGTCCCATTCCTCCTCGCCCCGGACCATGGCTTGCACCAGGGCCGGGCGCGAGAGGTCGCCGCCACCGATCGCCGCTACGAGAACACGGCGGGGCTCCGCCCAAGCGGGGCACACCTCCACTGTGTGCTCCACCGTGTCCTCCGGCCGATCCTCGCAATGGTGGCATCCGGGCGTTTCCTCCCGCCTGATTCGGTGCAGGTACCTCCCGAAACAACCGTGTCCGGTGAGGACCTGCGTCAGACGGAAGGTGAGGGCGCCGTGGCGCCTCTCAAGCCACTCCTCAAAGAGGGGACTTACCTCGCGTCCGGCCCTTGGGCCTCCTTCTGCGAAGCAGTGATGCTAGCGAAGGAGATGGCGAAACGTGAGAGGGAGAGAACTTCTCGTCCCAGCCGACGCGGGAATCGTGAGACGCTCCGGGCGTCGGGGGGGCGTGATGGGTTCCGGCCACCGTAGAAGCGGCCCTGTGGACGGTGAGTAATGGGCTAGCTCGCCTTCCGTTCGTCTTATGACAGGTTGGGTTAGGGTAGGTTATGGTAGGTTGTCAAAAAAATGGTATTATTTTTGTGTTGAGTTAAATAGCTTAATTCTACGTGTATATGGTCACTATACATCTCAGTGCATTCAATTCAGTAGACTAGAAGGCCGTCAATTCATCAAACCTTTTGTATTGGCGATACACACGCGACATGTATTAATATGTATAGGTACTACACTTGTGCGGTGCGTATTCAATTTCACAGTAGAAGGATATCAGTTGGCACTAGGTTTGATCACGTTTTGAGTGTCAGTGGTAGTTATATATTTGTATACTATTATATACATTGTGGCAATTCTTATAGAACAATGTGTTTAACTTTATCCGTCAACACCTCAGGACTGTAAAAGTTTTCTCAGTTATTGGTAATCGTTCAAATAAACCTTAACTACTAAGGTACCAAGCGACCGCTAACGCAAACGTGTTAACCTAGATTAACATATTCATCATATGGATGTTATATTAGCTTCCACTTAAAAAATAATCTGCTCAAATGAATTCTCGTCTCAAACACTTAAGTTCATCTCAACCGTAAAGAGTTCTCTCCAACGTTCTCTTGGATCCGTCCCTCACTCTAACGCAACTGTTGAACTTTACAAACTCCAAACTACAAGTTCTGTTTTTCAATTTTCTCAATTTTTTGCAAACGTTGTGTAGTAGTAGGTTGAGCAGTTGAGCAGTGGGATGCAACGGCCTACGAGTAAATACTTAAGATAATAAGAAAGTAAAGGGTTTGCGAAGTTAATCGCAAAAGGTTTTAAATCGCATTTCTCACATAGTTCAGTATATCAATTTGTCCCCCCCCCCACATGCCATCCCTTCCGCTCCACACGTCCCCCGAGCGCGGCTTTGTGACGCCACCGCGCTGGTATGTGAAACAAATCCAAATTGGACCCAAACTGACCGCCGCTAATGACTCTCACTCAAACCAACAAATTAATTGCATGCGGTGTTAATGGTTTCGACCAAATACTGCATAGCATTTCAATCAATACTATTTATAGCGGAGGAATAGTTTTAAGGAGAAAGTACATAATGTCAGTTCATAATGTTTTCATGTAACTGTTATATTCTGGAACTTAAATGACGCTATCTGGAATGATCTGGCGATGAAATGAAGAAGTAAGCACGTGTCGCCTCGCCTGCGTTTACATTCACTGAGGTCGTCAATCATGTGCCATGCTAGCTGAGCATTTCGAACATTATCTCTGCCGAAACAAGGCAACACTTAAGTATAACCCGTATTGCTTAATAGACGTGCACTAGTACGGGGAACACTACATCACATTCATATCACATTCGTGTCACACTACAGCTTTCTACTTTGAACCGCGCGATATCAACAGGTTGTATCAACGATCACAGCTATACAATCCTTTACATAGCTATCCTTTACATAGCTATACGAACACTATCTATAGCGACACTCAATCTAATACCGCGCCCGGGAGCGATCGCACAGGCCTGAAAATATTACGGACGGTGTGTTAGAACGCGTTCATTTACATGCGCTGTTTTTTCGTTGTTGATAATTTAAAACAGTATTTTAGAATAATTCCAGTGCCACCGTGGTTTAGGAAATAAGAAATTATAATGAAACATTGCGTTTGTTTGTTTGTATGTAAAAGCGCGGTTATAGGGTGAGAATCTGACGGGTCGCGTTTTAACACGGGTGGTTCACACTTACAGGTTTCCGTTTTATGAATACCTGAACCTGAAGTAACACTACACTAACCTGAAGTACTACAAGCTGTGCAAACACTGACTTGACATTAACTGAATTCAGTGCTATTATACAAATAAGCCAAATGAGGACTGTGTGTGTGTGTTGTGTACTGAGAGATATTGCAAGTGATTATGTATCAGGGGTCGTACATCATATTTTGTTTTTGTTTCGGTCATGGATTTCATCTAACATGGATAAAGATTGAGAGATCAGTGTCTTGCTGAGAACTTTTTTTTCAGGGGTTGTGGGTGAGTTTGGTTAACTCACCCACAACCCCTGAAAAAAAAGTTCTCTACACAAATACCCAGACCCGGAACAACTATCTGTAGGTCATACAAATATTTGTTCCGTGCGGGAATCGAACGCGCGACACGCAGCGCAGCAGTCCAATGCTTGAGCCACTGCGCCAACCGTGCCGTCAACGTTTATGAACTCCCTGTGAAACTCCCGTTTGTGAAGATTGCGTTTACTCCGGCTTTGTGTTAAAAGATTTGCCTCAGTATTTTCATAATAACTGTGCTACACTAAATATAAAAACAGCTGTAATACATAAGTTTAAATAACGATATTATTGTAAAACCCAGGGGCAAAATAAGTCTCCTATGAAATACAATCCTACTTGACAGGGGTTGTGGGTGAGTTAACCAAACTCACCCACAACCCCTGAAAAAAAAGAAGCTGACATACATACATACTTACATACATACTTACACGCCAAACACAAAACCCTCCTTCGGGTAGGTAGGCTTCAAGTCGGGTAAAAATAATCAAGTAACAATAATTTTGCAAGTATTGCTATTGTTAGTAACGGGGAAGTCAGCTAGCATACTGTACACATAAAGTGTAAAGTGTCAAACTGAATCCCTTCGCGTGAAACAGGAGCGTCCGAACAAACGCTCGCAGATCCTTTGTTAATGAAACACCTCTCAGTTCTCACGAAATCTACTAATTAATGGGCGACCGAAGATAAATATCGAATTTAGTAACAAAGTGTCCCCAGTGCGCATAGCGCCGATGTCGCGGGGAGTCGGGTAGAACACAAGTAGGATTGTATTTCATAGGAGACTTATTTTGCCCCTGGGTATTACAATAATATCGTTATTTAAACTTATGTATTACAGCTGTTTTTATATTTAGTGTAGCACAGTTATTATGAAAATACTGAGGCAAATCTTTTAACACAAAGCCGGAGTAAACGCAATCTTCACAAACGGGAGTTGCACAGGGAGTTCATAAACGTTGACGGCACGGTTGGCGCAGTGGCTCAAGCATTGGACTGCTGCGCTGCGTGTCGCGGGTTCGATTCCCGCACGGAACAAATATTTGTATGACCTACAGATAGTTGTTCCGGGTCTGGGTATTTGTGTATGTGAGTTTAAATGTTTGTGAACGCACCCACGATACGGCAGAAATTCCTAGTGAAGGGCTTCGTTTTTAATTAAAAAAAAAAACAGCTCAGATTACAACTGCGTGCATCTGTGCTCTTGAGAGCCTTTTTTTTTTTTTGGTGGGTGTGAAATCATCGAATAACCCCTCCCGCTTTTGGGCAGAGCGAAAGGGAGTGTCAGACTTCTACTGACTAAAAACCACCCATGTTCCTTCTCCTTCGGTGGACTACCCGCGGCCCATAACAGCTTCCCTTAACCGTAATTTGAGTTTTTTGGGCTCTTGAGAGCCTTATGACGGCATCAGTTAGCGCAGTTCCTGTAGGTTCCTGTGTAGGTCAAACATGTTGAAAATAGTTAAATTCCTTCTATATTGTTTGTGGATCTAGCTAGACCATGCGATCTGATGAGTAAGAACCGGGCTTAGCTACACCACTCCATCTAACTCAATAGTATTCGATCAGCTCACACTTGTGTATTCAAGCGATTCGTCGCGACTATGTGACAGCTTATCTCACTTAGCGACAACTTGCGTAGTCGGGGCGATACGGGTGTACCTGTACATTTATCGGTATTTCTGGTTGGCATCAAAAATGTGCTCCAAATATAGTAGAATTTAGGATTTACACAAATTGCTTGATCCATAGGGTTTAGTCACACATCGTTCATGTCCCCATACAACATCCAAGCAATGTTATTTATGTCAGTTCACTATCTCGTGCTGACATAGTGGTAATTATGTTTTTCCTAATCGGTTTTTATTCTGATTAATTTCATTGCGGGATCCGAGACAGTTAAATAATTGTTTCATTTCGTTGTCTCGGCGGTTTCCTGATGGCCGCCACTGTTGAATCTAGCTTTCAGTAATTGAAGTGGTTTAGGAGTAGTGTGGCGGGTTAGTCACAAATAAAAAGTTCACTGTCTGTAGTCACGACTTCTTTATGATACGACGCAAATTGTGTTCAAGGTGGTTGCTGCCTGCAGGGGGTACTACCAAGTGGTAGGGGGGAGGGTTAAAATAGATGGAAAATATGAACATGCGTAAAGAAACAAATAAAATATTTGTTTACAAAGACACGGACACAATTAACTTTATTATTATTTGTTTGCTCTCGAATAAAATGTAGCGAACTGGCCATCTTATCAACTTCCTATTGCATTGAAATCTCAATCAACGAATATATTTGATTTGCCTAATCTCAGTAACAGATAAGGCAAATCAAATATATTCGTTAATTAATAATAATAAATAAATAATAATAAATATCCTTGGACATTTCACACAACGCCATCTAGTCCCAAGCTAAGCAACCTAATGCTTGTGTTATGGTAACGAGATGGCTGATAAACTACTTATATACATTTTTTTTTTGTAAATACATACATATTATAGATAGAAAAACACCCAGACTCGGAACAAATACTTGTAGGTCGTACAAATATTTGTTCCGTGCGGGAATCGAACCCGCGACATGCTGCACAGCAGTCAATCGCTCAACCACTGCGCCAACCGTGTCGTCAAATTGAGATTAAATATAACGCAAAATGCGGTTGCATTCTTGTAATATGTAAAGCAGTTGGATTTTTTTAATGAAAAACCTAAAAGCAGTGCCCGATCCGGGAGAACCACGAGGTTATAACATTTCATCTTACCAAATTACATGTTCACAGTTAGGTTCACCTCTTTGGTTCACCTCTTTGGTTCGCTCTAGAATTCCATTACTTCTTATTATAGCGTTTTATCACGTACGGCGGCGGTGACGGTTAGCGACCACTGTATTGTGAACCTTATCGCTTTGGGGTTGGGTAAATAGTTACATCGTACATCGATTTAATTTACATGCAAATAGCGCTGTCGATATACATCAATAAAGTATTGATAAGGGAGAATATTATGATGTATGGCGGGACTCATAGCGCGTAGGCGTCGTAGCGTCGCTACGTGGCTACGGCGTAGCTCGTAGCATCGCTACGAGGGCCGTCCTCTTGATGGCGTCACGTCACGTTGTCTGATTTATACATTTGTTTGTTTTTTCTTGTGATACTTTACACCACAGTCGCGTTTTGAATCGGTTTTAATGCGAATAAATGTTCGTAATAATTATGTTCATTATTCTACTTCCTACTAAGATTATAAATGCGAAAGTTTGTGAGGATATATGAATGGATGGATGGATGTTTGTTACTCTTTCACGCAAAAACTACTGAACGGATGTGGATGAAATTAAGAACACAGATAGTTTATAACCTGTATTAACACATAGGATATTTCTTATCCCGGTAGTATGATCCCGTGGGACAATTCTTGAACAACACGCTGGAGAAGCTGCCGGCATAAGCTAGTTGTTCGTAATACTAAAAATACTACTATAAAGGTTTGCGAGTTATTTAAGGAAAGCGGTGGCGCGACCAGACACTAAATATATATTTGTATGGCCTACAGGTAGTTGTTCCGGGTCTGACTGTTTGTGGTTGTTAGTTTATGTCTTTGTTAACTACGTTTTTCTTAGTTTTCATAAATCTACAAGTTTTAGGATAATGGGTAGGGAAGGTAACTATGCAAGGTAAGGTGGAGAGAGTGGGAAATTATAAAAACACAGGAGGTTATGTATTCGCAAGGTACACGTTTTTTCTATGTAGATTATAAGTACAGAACACCACGCTCGTTTTAGCGCAATATAAATATCTAACCTTAATTATTTCTTTTAAAGTTACAATGAAACAACGCTACCTTAAATATGTTTTCTTGCATATTAATCGTACAAAATCTTATTGAATGCTAAACCGAAATTAATTGCTTTAATTCTAAACCTGAATGTCTGTGACACAACGCAAACAGGAAAGTCTTTTGGTCGGAAAAAGTGTTGAGGTGTAAACACATGCGTTGGGGGCTCCGGCGGGAAATAAGTTATATTGTGTATTCACGACATAGCTAAAATAATTGTTTGCTTATTAGTCAACGGATGCAGGTTCTCTTCCCAATGTTTACAAGGCTATTGGGCACGTCAGTGACTTGTTAGTGATAGCTAAGACCAGACACGGTCTAGTGGTGCAAGACGCGGGCTGGGTATCGCGGGTTCGATACCCGCACGCAATAAATATTTGTATGACCTACAGATAGTTGTACCGGGTCTAGGTGTTTGTGTATGTGAGTTTAAATGTTTGTGAACGCACCCACGATAGAGGAGAAATTCCTAGAGTGGGGCAACATTAAAAAAAAAGGAAAGAACAAAACTTTGAAGAAACTTGTCTTCAAAGTTTTGTTCTTTCCTTTTACAAGGTAAGTTAGTTTTAAGTTTTAACTGACATTTTTTTTTTTTTATGTATGCTTGGTTGACGCCAAGATGCTCGCCCTCTAACGGGAATAAAAAGAAAACGTTTACGTAAACACTCAGATGTGGGGCCTACAATACTATTTATATTTCGTCAACTGAAACGTTTACGTAAACACTCAGTTGTGGGGCCTACAATACTATTTATATTTCGTCAACTGAAACGTTTACGTAAACACTCAGTTGTGGGGCCTACAATACTATTTATATTTCGTCAACTGAAACGTTTACGTAAACACTCAGTTGTGGGGCCTACAATACTATTTATATTTCGTCAACTGAAACGTTTACGTAAACACTCAGTTGTGGGGCCTACAATACTATTTATATTTCGTCAACTGAAACGTTTACGTAAACACTCAGTTGTGGGGCCTACAATACTATTTATATTTCGTCAACTGAAACGTTTACGTAAACACTCAGTTGTGGGGCCTACAATACTATTTATATTTCGTCAACTGAAACGTTTACGTAAACACTCAGTTGTGGGGCCTACAATACTATTTATATTTCGTCAACTGAAACGTTTACGTAAACACTCAGTTGTGGGGCCTACAATACTATTTATATTTCGTCAACTGAAACGTTTACGTAAACACTCAGTTGTGGGGCCTACAATACTATTTATATTTCGTCAACTGAAACGTTTACGTAAACACTCAGTTGTGGGGCCTACAATACTATTTATATTTCGTCAACTGAAACGTTTACGTAAACACTCAGTTGTGGGGCCTACTGACAATACTATTTATATTTCGTCAACTGAAACGTTTACGTAAACACTCAGTTGTGGGGCCTACTGACAATACTATTTATATTTCGTCAACTGAAACGTTTACGTAAACACTCAGTTGTGGGGCCTACTGACAATACTATTTATATTTCGTCAACTGAAACGTTTACGTAAACACTCAGTTGTGGGGCCTACAATACTATTTATATTTCGTCAACTGAAACGTTTACGTAAACACTCAGTTGTGGGGCCTACAATACTATTTATAATTCGTCAACTGAAACGTTTACGTAAACACTCAGTTGTGGGGCCTACAATACTATTTATATTTCGTCAACTGAAACGTTTACGTAAACACTCAGTTGTGGGGCCTACAATACTATTTATATTTCGTCAACTGAAACGTTTACGTAAACACTCAGTTGTGGGGCCTACAATACTATTTATATTTCGTCAACTGAAACGTTTACGTAAACACTCAGTTGTGGGGCCTACAATACTATTTATATTTCGTCAACTGAAACGTTTACGTAAACACTCAGTTGTGGGGCCTACAATACTATTTATATTTCGTCAACTGAAACGTTTACGTAAACACTCAGTTGTGGGGCCTACAATACTATTTATATTTCGTCAACTGAAACGTTTACGTAAACACTCAGTTGTGGGGCCTACAATACTATTTATATTTCGTCAACTGAAACGTTTACGTAAACACTCAGTTGTGGGGCCTACAATACTATTTATATTTCGTCAACTGAAACGTTTACGTAAACACTCAGTTGTGGGGCCTACAATACTATTTATATTTCGTCAACTGAAACGTTTACGTAAACACTCAGTTGTGGGGCCTACAATACTATTTATATTTCGTCAACTGAAACGTTTACGTAAACACTCAGTTGTGGGGCCTACAATACTATTTATATTTCGTCAACTGAAACGTTTACGTAAACACTCAGTTGTGGGGCCTACAATACTATTTATGTCAACTGAAACAAATATTTTTTTCGGCAATAGGGTAGTATACAAAAAAATATCGAATTGTCCATCGGGTAGATTTCCAAAAAATATTGGACACAAAATTTTCCTTTTTCACGTAGACAAATAATTAAGATAATGTACTGCTTCGAAAAGTCGTGTGACGTCACAATTTGGTACATTTTTTACAAGAAAGTGACGTCACTAGCCCCCACTATTATTAATTTGATAAAATAAAAAACACGTTTCCAATATTTATCGATAATCTAACCGACGGACTAAACAGAATCAAATTTTTTTCAGTCATTCAACATCCTATTAAATAGGAACAGTATACAGCAGGATTTCGGAGTAAATATTTTCATAGATCAGAGATACATCTGCTAACTCAAAACCCAATGTTTAAAGTCATGTTTCCTACAGCAACAACATTGATTTATTGACGTACGAAGAGTTCCGAACGACTAATTTGTTAGCACTCCTCGTAGTGCTTGTAGTAACGAGTTGGTCCTTGGAGCCGGATAGCGGGCGGCGGGCGCGTGTTTGTTGATTGCATTCTGAGTGCTTTGACGTCAGCGCGGCGGCTCCGACCGGAGCTCGATAGTCCTCCGTGTCGACAGGATATCGCTCGGAACTAGAGCTAGAACGGAGCCAGTGCAGGAGAACGCTAAATGACGTCACTGGGATACGAATCAGAATTTACATTCGATAACACGTTTCTTTTTTTTGCGGATTGAGTGGTTCTCTCTATAATCTTTACAGAAAACGAAGAAGATTTAGTGAAAAGTAGTACCGTAGTGCATGATCATTCTCTATGGGATCTGAGGGCGTGCCCCCGCCAAGTCGAGCAATACAGTGGCACGGACGTACCATCCTTTTCTCGAACCAGTTCAGGCCAGTTACGACCTCCTATAACTTCGTTGTGGATAAAACTAGAAGCCTGACTTTTTAGTGACCAATTAGACATTGTATAAACACGGTATAATTCAAATTTCATTATATTTGAACCAGTAGTTTAAGAATTATATCTAATCAAAGTTCCTTGGTTATGTGAATCACTCACTCACTCACTCACTGGCTGACTGACCGATCATCAAAAGTCTAAGGCACTTCTAGCAGACATAGAAGCTTCAAATTTAGAATACAATTAGTGTTTTAGTGTAAAAATCATGGAAAAACTAAAAAAAATGCGTTTTCAGTCTAGCTTTCTAGATATACCAACTACATAAATAACTTTGTAATCCCATATAAATGTATAGGATTACAAAGTTAAAGTTACATTAGCAGTGAATGAATTTTACGTGTTAAATTAAACACACTTCCTAGTCTCTGATTGATCTGAAATTTTGCACGTATATGTATATCGTCTATCAATGCAATATTATGATGACATAGAACTGATCTGATGATGGAGCTGGAAGTTGGCCATAGGAACTCCACTTTAGAATGTCATAACCCCAACTGGTTTGGACTCGTTTGATTTGTCTTGTCGAATAGTTTATCTTTAGATGATGTTCAGGGTTCTGAATAGTTCTGGTGATGGAGCTGGAAGGTGGCTATAGGAATTCCGCTATAAAACCACATAACCCCATCGAGTTTGAGCTCATTTGTCTCGATGAGTACTCTGTCTTTAGTTGGTAACCAGGATCTGATGATGGAGTTTGAAGGTGGCCATAGGAACTTTGTTATAGAAAGACATAACTCATCGAGTTTAGACTCGTTTGATTCGTCTTGACTAGCACTTTGTCTTTAGATGGTCTCCAAGGTCTGTTGATGGACCTTGAAGGTGGCTATAGGAATTCCGTTATAAAACGACTTGACCTTGTCGAGTTTTTACTCGTTTGACTCTGCTTGTCGAGTAGGTACTTCTACTCTTTTAGCGGATCGTACTGTTGACAGCTTAAGTAATATGAATGATGGGAAATAAAATTTCCCCTTTTGATGACAACTAATAATTCTTACTGATTAACCCACCGCGCTATAATCCGCCGCGCTTGTTTGCCAATCCCTGTACTAAAGTGATCCTTTAATATGTGAGCGACACTATTGCAGTGTGTGTACTGACACGCGCGTGTCAGATGTTTCTGCGGCCTCATGACTGTGCCACGGATACGTGTAGTTACCCGCAGCCGCCGCGACCTCTGACACCCGACAATATGAGTCGCTTGATTTGTTTGTTTGCTGCTATATGAAGCCTGCTAACTGTTGAATCCTTTGTTAATCTAAAATATAAAACTCTCTCTAGAAGTTAAACTTCGAATACGATCATACTTTAGTAAGTATGATCGTAAATAAAAATAAATATAAATCATATGAGAGTAACTGTTTGAGAAACGATATCTTGCAAGAATTAAATTACACATACAATGGGTGGCATAAATTGTTTACCGATGGTTCTAAGAGTTCTCAGATTGGAGCCGCTTTTTATGATGCTACCACTAAAAATAGCGAATGCTTTAAACTTGTATCTAAGGTTTCCATAATGACAGCGGAGTTGTATGCTATTTCTGAAGCGTTGTCTTACGTTGCTACATTACAACACGTTAATATAGTTATATTCACAGATAGCAAGAGCGCGCTCCAGCATTTGGCTCGATGCGCCTCTGGACAGAGAGGTGTATCGATAGCCTTTGCTGTCTTGAGTAAAATTAATACAACTCTGCTGAATAATGTTAACTTGGTTTTACAATGGATCCCGTCACACATTGGCCTGAAGGGAAACGAGGAGGCTGACAGATTAGCTAGGATAGCAGCAACTACAGGAATAGAGGTTTATGTTTTACCAGTTTTTTCAGAAATTTTAGCCAAATTCAAAACTTATTGTTATAATGAATGGAAAGAATATTTCAAATCTAAAGACAAAGGGCTATGGTACAAAACCATCCAAAGTGAGCCTCCTCGGATCCCATGGTTTAGTAATTTTAAAGTTAGCCGTAGAACGTTGGTAACTTCTTTCAGAATTCGTTCCGGACACATGCCACTAAGATCCTTTTCATTTCTGATGAAGAAGGTAGAATCTCCGTTTTGTTTAGCCTGTGATAGTAAAATAGAAGATGTTTATCACCTCTTGGTGGAGTGTGTCAGGAATGGGCCTGAAAGAAATGCGTTAGTTAGTGAACTAAACTTAAATAAGTTAGATGTAGGTATATGTAATATGATCTTAGCGAAACCAATGTCGCCAGAGGCTGCATTGGTATATTCATTGGTTAATTTGTAAGTTTGTTAGTAATTAGATTCGTTTATGATGGAACTAGCGTAATATATTGTTAAAAGTTCCTAAAACAAATAAAGAAAAAAAAAAAAAAAAAGTATGATCGTATTCGAAGTTTATAAGTTTATAAGTAAGTGTCACTTAATTAAATTCCAATTCGCGATGAACACGCACCTCGCAGTTCATTGTCGGTATTTCAACGGTTACATCAATTAGCGTTATTATTAGAGATGTCTAATTAACATAATTGTAGAAATTATGAGCTTACCGGGTGTCATCAGGTCACTCTCCTATGTCGTGTGTCCACGACTTTTGTACCACAACACAAACCACACTGAACGTACAGTATGGTACTCAACACACATCACTCGTGATAAACCATCCTAGAAATATTAACGTGCCTTTAAAAGTTTCATACACAGTTCGTTTTTCGCTACAATCACTGCACAAGATAATGGCAAATTAAACAAAACTCCTATTACAAGGCATATATAAGCTTGAAAGGTACGTCTGTTGCTCTAACGATTTTTCGATTTTTTTTTCTATGTATCTCTTCCAATATAAAACTACATTCCAATAGTGCAAAGGGTATCTGGTGAAGTGGTGGAATTAATAAAATGCCTCACACAGAACGTGTCTAGCAGTTAATATTCGGTACAATTGGAGGTTGGATTGTCAGTCAACAGGTAGCTGTGCGAGTTGATACACTTGCTTGTTCTGAATGATTTCTTTACTGAATCTGTAGCAGTGCAGCGTTTGCAAAATGAGTAGAGAAAAATCTTATTAATATAAAATAACGTCCGTGATGACAGCTTCAAAACTTTGAAAAATACTACGAAACACTTTGTTGCCACATCACGCAATGTGTTTAGCACACCAACCACATCATGTTATGAACACTAACCAATGAAGCAACTTCCTCATGTCAAGAACTTTCGTTAACTTAAAAATCAACAACAAAAAATACAGCAAACGAAAATCTGTTTGAACTTAAATTAACTTTAGGTAGTATTGTAAGCTTAGTTAAACCATTCTCACAGTACAGTATGAGTTGGCATGAGTTATAAAACAAGTGCCGGCGATGTCTGTCGTGGTGCAGGCGGCAGCACGCGGCGCGCTCGCTCGCGGTCGGCTCTCGACTGCCGACCCATATGCCGACCGTCGGCGCGCCCTCCCTACTCGCACAACAACCAGGATATTTGGTCCTGTTTGCTTATGATTGCAGGATGTTTCACCATGCTTAGTTGCTTATAGTCGAAACTAAAGGCTTCCACAATCACGTAGATATAGTGATATATATATAGATATGACTATGCATAGGTTAGGTACATAATGTCACGCCTGTTGATAAAGTGAGGATGGGGGATGTGGCTGGTAGTGGAGAGTACCCTGTCTTTAAATTAATAAGCATTTTCTATCAGGCAGTTTATATTTGTAAGTCTTTGTGTTGACATGATTTAGCATGTAATGCACATAAGTTAGTAGTATCAAGATCTTCTTTACTCTATTGCTGACCGGCTTAGTATGCGTCAATTGTATATTCTGCATGTCATTTAAAAAAAACATAAGTCGCTTCCGGTAGATTCCAGAATCTTAGCAAAAAGACGAAATGACATAGTAGCTAAAACACGCAAGTTTAAAACATACTTCGCTAGACACCAATTTTCAAATCAATCTTCGCATTTATATAACTCCGTTAATAAAATTCTTAACGTATACACAAAAAACAAATGGTGACAGTGTGGCTCAAATCTCTTGACTATGGAGATGTGGAAAACCTAATTGTTCATATTATTAGGTAGTCTTTATGTAAGGTGTATATTTTTGAGTATTTATATTTGTATAAGTTATTAAATATATGTATAGTATGAATCTCTTTATATATTCTCACAAATACATACACACACAACGACAGACACACACCCACACACAAACACACACACACACACACATACACACACTGGCGAACGCTCGCGGGTGTATACATACACTTAAAAATCGTGTAATTTTATATGTATTTAATCTAATCTAGTTAAGGGAGTCGGCTTCTCCTGCTACAGGTGTTTCTACACTTAAAAGTAGAAGTCACCCTCAATTATTGTAAACAGGGGGCCAATTCTCGATTTTAGAGATGGTGTCGAACTCGACAAAAAATTCTAATGACGTCATTTTTCGACAAATTTTAAAAGTTGCTATTCTGGGGATGTCGAATTCGACATTTGTCGAAAGCTAACGTTAGAGTTCATGTCGAGTGCTTCTGAGCAGTAGAGATGTCATGTCGATTGTAGAGATACGTCATTTCTGAATGAATTCTGTACACTGTGTTTTCTTTTCTTTAATTTTTAAATAAAATACGGCCTGGGGGCCAATTCTCGATTTTCGCCATTTATCTCGAGTTCGAGATCGTAAGTCTATCTCTATGTCTATTAAAAATATCTCTATCTCTACCAAAAAATGTCGAATTGAGCAGAATTCCGTATTCTCAGTCAAAATAGAAATAAATGTCACGAAAATGTCGAGTCGAGTGAAGATAATGTTACCATTATGAAGAATCGCACGTTCTGTTTTAGGTAGCTATGAGTTAATGAATGATTTTGTTTTAAAACGCTGACTAAACCTACTTATTTAAGTATAAAACGAAACGTTTAGTGTGTTTCAAGATTTTCGTATGCTCTTCGTGTAATAAAGAAAACAAATTGACAGTTGACTGTCTGTCAGTGTCAGAATTTGCGCCTTTTTGCGGTTCCTTCAAAACTTTTGTTATGTTTACATGTACTGTGTTTACATCACAGGGGCTGCAGTCTCTACATAGTTTTTCGGTCGCTAGCTATCGTTAACGTAACCCTTTGATGTTCCGGCTTTTCCATAGATATTTTAATGTTTTTTTTAAATCTTCCGAAGTATGGGGTAAACTGGAGAAAATGGTTCGAATAAATAATTGATTTTCTTGTAACTTAAACTGATACTATATAAATCTTAATGTTGAAACTATTTTTACGAAACCTCGTAAATATTTTTTTACGAAAACTAATAAAGTTGGGTGCTGTTTTACATTTTAAAAGTTTTATTTTAACATGGAGGGGAAAAATCAAACAAGGCAAGGGCACAAATCAAAGAGTATAAATCAAATTTCCAGTAGATATGAGATGCCAAGCCGTATTTTATTTAAAAATTAAAGAAAAGAAAACACAGTGTACAGAATTCACTCAGAAATGACGTATCTCTACAATCGACATGACATCTCTACTGCTCAGAAGCACTCGACATGAACTCTAACGTTAGCTTTCGACAAATGTCGAATTCGACATCCCCAGAATAGCAACTTTTAAAATTTGTCGAAAAAATGACGTCATTAGAAATTTTTGTCGAGTTCGACACCATCTCTAAAATCGAGAATTGGCCCCCTGGCATCTCATACTTACTGGAAATTCGATTTATACTCTTTGATTTGTGCATTGTGTTTTCTTGAAACGACGACCTTGCGCAAATAACAGACTCTGTAATTTGTGTACCCACGATTGGACTTGAAACCACTGAAAGATGGACGAGTTTATTAGCATTTTTATCTCGGAGTTGTTGGAAAGTGGCGAGCAACTGGCCAAATTATTATGTTAGTACGAACATACATCCTTTGAGAATGAAATCATATACAAAGATAAATACCTAAATGACTGAGAAGTAGAGAATTGTAAAACATTGCGGTGATTGTAAGTAATGAAAACAACGGACGATGAAGTATAAAAACGGTTGAGTCACAGAAAGGTAGATAAGTGCATCGGTAACCATTGTACTTACTTTGCGCCAACCATCCCAAGATGGTTGGCTCCGGCCACAGCATTCAATTGTTGAGCGATGGCTTGCCATCTTCTCTCTGCTTCCTTTCTAGAAAAACTGGAGGAGAATTTACCTCCCCTCAATTCCGGGTCTGCTTCAACGTGTTGAATCAGTAAATGTTTTTGTAGTGAACTGAGGTATTTTTTCCCCTCCATGTTAAAATAAAACTTTTAAAATGTAAAACAGCACCCAATAATGATGTAAACACAGTACGTGTAAACATAACAAAAGTTTTAAAGGAACCGCAAAAAGGCGCAAATTCTGACACTGACAGACAGTCAACTGTCAATTTGTTTTCTTTATTTCACGAAGAGCATACGAAAATCTTGAAACACACTAAACGTTTCGTTTTATACTTAAATAAGTAGGTTTAGTCAGCGTTTTAAAACAAAATCATTCATTAACTTATAGCTACCTAAAACAGAACGTGCGATTCTTCATAATGGTAACATTATCTTCACTCGACTCGACATTTTCGTGACATTTATTTCTATTTTGACTGAGAATACGGAATTCTGCTCAATTCGACATTTTTTGGTAGAGATAGAGATATTTTTAATAGACATAGAGATAGACTTACGATCTCGAACTCGAGATAAATGGCGAAAATCGAGAATTGGCCCCCTGAATTCTGTTAACGAATAAAACATTTTTCATTTTCATTTCATCAAGATTCAATTATCTAAATAGTTACGTAGGTAAGCTACCATAATTAGAGATGCGTGTGATCATAAATGATCCCCTGGAAGGTTTGTCCAAAAGAGTAGTGATCAGTGTCTCCCTGGGAGTGTAGCCGCCGCTGCCCCGCTCTGTTGTCTCTGGGCACTCGGCAGAGTGTGGCGTCGCGTCGCCGCCGCCGTCGGCACGCCGCGCGCCGCCGCGCCGCGTCGCTAACTCAATAGTAAAACAAAGTTTTTTCATTTCTGTTTCTAACGACTCTTTCAGACTTGTGTATCATAAATATCTCCGTCTGGTGCTCTGTTCACTTTCAGTGCCGATCTAACGATGATAACCGAAGGATCAGAAGTTTTCAGTTATGACCGTCCATTTGAATAAACCGTTAGAGCTTTCTGTAAATTATCACTCAATTAGTGTAGTACCTAGGAGTTGTACACTTGTACCAGCTTATACACAATAGACCGGTGGACTGGCAGGTCAAAGGTCCCAGTTCGAACCCCAGACACGCACATCAAGACGGCAACTAACCCCACGATAAAGAAGACGAAAAAACTAGAGTGCCTTTCTTCTATTTATTACAATATTTTTTTTTTTACGAATATAATATAATCACCTTATTATTTTGATAAGGGTCTTGAAAACATGAAACATGAACATGAATGTAGTTTGCTCGTACTGGTGCTGTGCTCGTGATTACTCGTGAGTGACAGACTGTGCTCACGTCTTCACTCGGTGAGTTTAAAATTATTTAAACTCTTGAATGACCACTGGAGCAGTCCACCTCGCAGTACGTCCGTACATTGCGCATCACCACGCGGAGGCGTGTCATTCAAGATACAAAGAGAAACTCGTAGTAAGAAGTGCCAGTTTCTCATTGTGCGTCCGAGTAATTGACTCTCTTAACTTACCGCCTCTGTTCGTGACGGCTTCTAATATATATTTCGGCCGTTTTCCTAATTATTTCTTCGTCCCGAATCCGCCATGACACACTGCTGCGAAGTGGCGCACAATGGCGCACAATGGCGCACAATGGCACGCAATCACGAACACTTGACGCAACTTCCGCTCACAACTTGTTTATAATTAGGTTACAACTGTTACAAAGTTCCTCACATTGTTTGAAAAGTTTACACAGTACTATGACAGCTCAGAAAATTTATCTTTTTATTTCAGCGCATTTTAAAAAGTCTCCTAATTATATTGGATGTGACTGGTCTTTTAATACGGGGCGTCTAAAATGGCCACTTTAGCAGATCATAATGTGAATTGCGTTAAAAAACGTAATTTTTGTGTTTTTTTTATTCTACCTTTGCTCAAGGGCTTTTATCAAAGATATGTCAGCCCCACCGTACCTTTTTACATTAGTTAGGTAACATGAATACAATTAGTTTATAATATTACTTAGAAGCTAATGAATAAGAGTTATTCGTGGATGACAGTAATTAAATGGCACAGCTTTTTAATAATATCCGAAGATGGTACAGACAAGATGGATTGGATTTTGCCTCCATCAAATTTATTTATTTTGACAAAAAACGTAAAATGGAACTGCGTCTGTGATTAGGAAATAGGTCATAGGAAAATAATATGAATTGCGTCAACTTTCGTAAAATGGTCACCGACGCAGTTATTTTATTATTATGCAAACCATTTTACGCTTTTTAACGCAATTCATGTTATCATGTGCTTAAGTGGCCATTTTATACCCCCAGGTGTTGAGATGGCTAGAATTGCATACAACGCTAACAAGTTCTGACGCCAGGTTTCGTTGTCCACCTACTGGATCCAGCTCATTTATTAGGTACAGCTACAATCGACTAGTTTAACAAGATATCACCGTAACACAATAGATACCACTTTAGTTTATTTAGCTTATGTTTAAAAATCTAATAACACATTTGTAACAATAACACTGTTACAAAATAATAAAGGACTGTGAGCGGGAACTGCACAAAGGTGAAATTCAACGCGCAACGAATGTGTTTTTTTGACGTGAAACTTGTAACAATGCGCGCCAGGCAGTAAAACCTACTCGTATGCAGACGGAAATGGCAGGACGCTGTCATGATGTAATAATCTATACCATTTAAAATCAACCTTTTCCCATAAAAAATAAATAAATTTAATGCAAGCACTAAAAATATAAGAATTTGGAAAATGATATACGTACCTACTATATCTGACGTAGGAAGGATTTGATTGGTATATTGAAATAAAATACCTCCTACCTTTTGTTATTGAAGGGTGGGACAAATGACTCTTCCAGCTCGGTAGGGAGAGTCAGACTTCTACTGACTAAAAACCACCCATGTCCCTTCTTAGCCCTTTGTGTCGAGACCGCAGTATCTCTTTCGAAGAACCCGACAGTAAATACATCCTACCTAAATGTTAGTTTAAAAAGTGTAAAATAAAACTTAAATCAAATCCTTTGATTTGATACCTCACTCGGATATATATTAGTTACGTTTACTATCATTTATTCATGCCTTCTTCCACCCTCGATAACGGGGACATTCGACAGCACGGTTGGCGCAATGCCTTAGCGATTGGACTGCTGCGCTGTGTGTCGCAGGTTCGATCCCCACACGGAACAAATATTTGTACAGATAGTCGTTTCAGGTCTTGGTGTTTGGTTTGTGTACCCAAGTGAGTTTAAATTTTTGTTAACCCACCCACGATACAGGAAAAAATCCTAGTGTCAATGTTTAAAAAAAACTATTAAACGGGTCATTGCAAGTACCAGATTATAAACTTGTATTTGACGGAGTTGGTTTGCAAGGGTTCCATTCAAAAAAGTTACGGCAACAAATTGTCAAATAACGCCACTACAGTTTGCCATACAACAGTGCTTCAGGCGTTTTCGATTTATGTTCGATTACTTGAACCCTCCACTCTATCGACCAATTAACGAAACTCGAAACGGAATCATCAACATGACGCATATTTTCTATTTTATTCAAAATAAATCAGATTCATTGGCTTAGCACAAAAATATTTTTTTAAGTGATTCCTCTCGCACACCTAGAATCAGCAGCTTAACTTTTCAACTGGAATTTCACCAGGATCTGCCAAGTCGAGCATTAAACGAATTGCACCAGGATCTGCCAAGTCGAGCATTAAACGAATTGCACCAGGATCAGCCAAGTCGAGCATTAAACGAATTGCACCAGGATCTGCCAAGTCGAGCATTAAACGAATTGCACCAGGATCAGCCAAGTCGAGCATCAAAGCAGCACGCTCGGCGGCCGTACCATCCTTTTCTCGAAACAGTTCAGGAAATTTTCCATCTCCTATAACTTCGTTGTGGATAAAACTAGAAGTCTGAATCGTAGTAACCAATTATTAGGCATAGTATAAACACGGTATATTTCAAATTTCATTAAATTTGAACGTAGTAGTACGAACGCAGTAGTTTAAGAATTATAATGAATCAAAATTCCTTAATTTTGTCACTGACTGACTGACCGATCATCAAAAGTCTAAGGCACTTCTAGCAGACATAAAATCTTCAAATTTACAATAAAATTAGTGTTTAGTGTATAAACCAAGGAAAACCAAAAAAAAAATATTCAATTTGAACCAGTAGTTTAAGAATCATATGTACTCAAAGTTCCTTAGTTTTGTGACTCACTCACTCACTCACTCACTCACTCACTCACTCACTGACTGACTGACCGATCATCAAAAGTCTAAGGCACTTTTAGCAGACATAGAAGCTTCAAATTTAGAATACAATTAGTGTTTAGTGTTAAAATCATGGGAAAACTAAAAAAAAATGGCGATTTCATTCTAGTTCTAGATACATCAACTGCATAAATAACTTTGTAATCCAATATAAATGTATAGGATTACAAAGTTAAAGTTACATTTTCAGTGAATGAATTTCACCCATTGACCTGAAATTTGGTACGTATATGTACAATGTACATCGCCTAACAATGCAATATATTGTGATGACATTGAGCTGATCTGACGATGGAGCTGGAAGTTGGCTATAGGAACTCCGTTATAAAACTTAAAATAGAAGGTTCCTTAAGTATGGACTGAATAAATTAACTGACTTGATATTATATTATTATTGACGGCACGGTTGGCGCAGTTGCTCAAGCAATAGACTGCTGCGCTGCGTGTCGCGGGTTCGATAGTTGTTCCGGGTCTGGGTATTTGTGTATGTGAGTTTAAATGTTTGTGAACACACCCACGATACAGGAGAAATTTCTAGTGTGGGGCAACGTTTTATAAAAAATAAATGGATCTCACTACTTTTGCGGCAGAAGAACTGAGTTGTCCGACTTGGCTTTTTTTACAAGTTTTGTTTTTAGTGGGATTTTCTTTTTCCAAAGTTTAACAGGCCGGTATTGTTACAAAATCTTGGTTACATCATGATTCATGTTGTGATTAATAATAGATGTCGGATCCGGTCCGGACCGGTCCGCTATCACTTAAGAATAACCTCACCACTGCGAGCACAAGCTCTGAGCGAGGATGACATTCAATGACGGATCGCAGCGGAGTTGACACTTCCCGGAACTGTATCCGATTCATTGTACCCTGTCCTGTGTTATTTTGTTAAATTATAATTTCAATTAATTTGAAAGTGTGTCGAGTATGTTTTCATTGCACGAAACCCAACTACTTAACGCTCAAATCTTTGACAGCGCCCGTTCATAACGTACCTATGTATCAGCACCATTCAGCTCAACCATTTTGAAGGGAGCTAAATGATGATCCGACACATGCGTCAACATCAGCGAGACATTTGAGTGAGCATGACATTCTCTCAACCACCAGGGCAAATTCGAGTCAAGGAAAGAGAAGTAACTTAATCTAAATGGTAGCTTTATAGTACAAAGTACTTACACATGTGCTATCCTATTAGGAATAAAAAGCCAACTATTTTTGAGAGTTTGTCTGACCATCATACATATCGTTTTATTTACGAGACTGCAATAAAGACGTGGTCCAGTTAGAAAGTTTTTTTTTTACGGACCATTGCTAAGTGTATAAATATTGGTGCTGCTGACGGTACAAGGATAAACAAATACAATACATAACATCAATCAATTGTTTTTATTATATTAAGACCTACATTTAACGAGTGTGTTTAGTAATAATATACGAGTATCATTATTTCGAAACAGTGCAATCAATATTGTCCAAATAGTTGGCAACTTTAACAAATGTGGCCGTTTTTGTGGAACGCGACACAAATCCTCAAATAGAATACCATACACATATACTAGCTGGTGCCTGAAAGTAAACCGGTCTGTTTGTTCCGAACGCAACAGTTCTGCTGCTCTTTGCCCCCGCTGCACGCAGACATTAGGAACGTCCATAATTATTCGTCACAAGTCGAACATGCTGAGTCACTCGCTGTCAGGTGATCTTCCATATTTTGTCCTCCTTCTTGTTTTATTCAGTTTGCTCAAAATACTTCTCGCTCATGCCTCGGTTCAGATGTAATGGCATAGGTTTAGACAACAATACGCCTGTGTCTATTTATTTATGTATTTAGGAAACCAACAGCGATACATTAAATTAATTTACAAAATACATATGTGTTAACAGTTTCTATGGCCAATTACAGGTTTCCCTGTGTAACTAGATATAATATAAAACATGCGAACGGACTAATGCAAAACACTTTCATTAAAAATTACACAACATAAATTTAGATTAAGATAATAATTTTGAAAAACTTTAAACAAAAACGACAATTGTTATGCAAAACAATTGCAATGTTAGACAATAGAAGAAGAAGAAGAAGAAAAAGAGTGGTTGCCTGTCATTTATCTCCGTTTATAGTTTTCATGATTCGTTTTTTAAAAGTCAGTTTACTGCAGTTAAACAAATCAACTTCAGAGAATTCCGAGTTGTAGATTCGAGCAATGCGAGTCAATACACAATTCTGGGCATAGTTAGTGGAATGCCGAGGAACACGCAATATCGGCGTGTGCGACGAGACGAGTGCGCCGTAAGGGAGTGTTAAAAGTAATCTGTGCGACCAAATCCGGACAATCAAGGCGTCCATTGAGTATGTCATACACCCTCGTGTCCACTAACACCCCCTTACTTTACTTGTCAGTACTTATTTTAACCCTCCTTTTGAGCTTCGCCGCAGTCGGGTGAAAATAAGCTGCTTACAATATATTTAAGCCTTTTCTTTTCTTTCCAAACTGAGCTATAGACAGAAGGTAATGAAGAACTAATTTATAAGATTAACTGCGGGAACCAGAGATATTTAATGATTACTTAAGCCGTGACATAGTAAAGATTTGACATACTTTTGTATGACAAAACTGTGTCAGTGATGGGCTATGTACTTAATCATTAAAGCTCTCTGAGTGCAGCAGTTAGTGTTTATGGATGAATTAATGGTTTTCCGTTTCATAAATCTTAAATGTATGCATGGTCTTCTGGCGCTAAATAACTTATTGAACACGTCTCATGCTTATGCAATACTCAGTTCCAAGCAAACAATCACTGCGAGTCGCGACCGCACGACACCGCGCGACACCGCGCGACACCGCGGCGACGACGCGACGGTCGCAATTATCCCTCCCCCAATTACCGCTCGGATATAGTTTGTATATACCAGTGACATGTCCGCCTATTCATGCGGGTCAGCTTACCCTTTCATTCTTAGCTTGGACGTGGAATAACTTTTTGAGTAATAAAATCAGTCATAAGCACCGTAGCGTAGTGTAGGTACCACTTGGACTGGCTAGGTGTGCGCGCGCGGCAGGTGCGCGTCGCGGATCTGTCGCGCGAGCCACGCCACGCCGTCCGCCAGCCCGGCGCCCGACAGCGCGCACGACGCGCAAATGTGCCACGGCTTGTCCGTGATGCGCTCCAGGCACAGCGCTGCAACATTACAACACGATACAGTAACACAGTGTACTGGCGACGTACAGTGTACTGCATGTCGCACGCTACGTACCGGCGGCGACCTGCATGGGCGCGAGCGCGTGCGGCGCGTCGCTCTTGTTGGCGAACACCAGCAGCGGCACGCGGCGCCCGAACATGTCGGGGTGCGCCTGCAGCAACTCCAGTTCCTCGCGCGCCACCACTGTCACACACAACAACACATCTCGACAAACATCCCAACACTTACCTACACACACTCAAACATTTATTTACGTTAGGCCACTAAAAGACCCTTTTGAACTTCAAACTTTAAAACAAAGAAAATGCAAAGAAATGATTGTACGCCTATTTTCAATATTAGCTTCGTTAGGAGAAGAATGCGCAAGAAACTCAAAAGTTCATAAATTGTTACTTTATCTCTAGTATTTATTAAAATCATGTCTATCACTTATTACCCGACGGCGACGAAGTCCAAAAGAAGGGTTATTTTTAGCATTTTGTTTATAATTTTATAGACTATTAGATATACTACACTGCCGTAATTATATTTATTTTAATCTGATTAAAAGGTTTACGGCGACGCGCGACTTAAATCCGTATTGGCTTTGACAGCTCTCCTTTCCAATAATGCCATAAGACATAATGCTGCAAAATATACCTATAACTCAAATCTGTGTGGTGCTTTCTTCAAAAGACCATCTCAGACATTAATCTGCATAGTCTTCATGTGTGAATTATACCAAGATTATGTCTGGAACTTAGTGTTAACCCAAACGATTCTCTCTCACTCGGATTAAAAGAGTAACCGGCAAGAAACTAGTGGTAAACTAGTAGGAAGGAATCGACCAATGCACCGAACCGTGCACCTTGTTGTCGACGTTTTATAAGTGCCCATGTAGACCTATATGAAATAAAAATATTTTGATTTTGATTTTTGATTTAAAGCCTGTTAACTGTCTTATCTCTCTAAGAGCATAAGTGGCCGAGCTTTAACCACACTAAATAAATGGAACCCCTTTGTAAGTTATCATGTAACGTGATTCCCAGGTGGATGTTTGTCGCAGTCCGGGGCCGTCTATCGGTCCGTAATTACATCGGCAGCCGATGGACGTACCTAATTCACTGACAAACTTACGTAAACAGTGAGTTCTGAGTTGCGTCAAGTTTCCAACGAAATATGTTCCGTCGGGCCACTCACCCAAATGCAATCAATATTCACTTGGTATCATTAGAGGTGGGTAAACAACGTTTATATTATTTGCTCTAGTTTCAGGAGGTTTAAAGAAACTTATAAAAATGTGGAAGCACCAACTGAAAACCATCACAGGTCGTCTAAGTGAAGATAATAAACGTAGTCATCAGATGGCCATTAGATGGTAAAACCAGCGTCCACAGCGAGTACTGACCGAGCCGCAGATGGTCCGCGGAGTCCACGACGAAGATGACCGCGTGCGCGCGTCGGTAGTGGCGCTCCCACAGCGCGCGGTGTCGCGGCGCGCCCGACACGTCCCACGCGCTGAACGTCACGCCGCCACCTGCGCAGGGGGGAGCAGTGAGCACCAGTGCGTCCACACACGCCAGCCATGTCGCGTGTGTACGCACTGGTGAAGTGCTCCTGCGTGTGCGCGACAGTAGGCACGGCGGGCGCGCGCGTGTCCGCCGGCCGCAGCGCGCTGAGCAGCGTGCTCTTGCCGCTGTTGTCCAGCCCCAACACCAGCACCGTCACCTCGGCGCGCCCGCGACCCAGCCACACCGACAGCTTGTCCAGCAGACCCATCGAACACTGCGACAGTTACATCGACACGACGACGGATTAGTGCGTCCACAACAAACAAATCTAAATGGTGTTTATTAAGGTGAAAGCGTGAGGGTAGACTGCGAAATTCAAATTCAATTCGTCAGGTTGTATGTTGGTGGAAATACGTTTCACGGCCGTAGCACATTTGTAATAACAAAATGGTATTATTAAAGTCACCAATACAACACTCTTACTTAATTAAACCCCCTTGAACGACTTTTTAATAAAAAAAATCGAAATTTGACACAAAGTAGAACTGAAACTTCAACCGACAAGTGGAAAAACGAATCGCAACAAAATTTTGACTTGAAGTTTTACGGGCAGGTTTTCCAAGTAGTCCGTAGAACCTTAACAATCTGCCGTCTACCCAATGTTGCCTGGTCTGTTGTATGTGTATTGCTTTTTTTTTAATGTCTCATTGTATGCTCGTCATGTTTCTGCGACAAATAAATATTTTTTCTTTCTTACTTAAAACTTCAAGTCAAAATTTTGTTGCGAAGGTTGAAGTTTCACTTCTACTATCGATTTTTCGCATGTTTACTGCAAATTACATTTTGGTTAGGTTAGATACATTTAAATGAAAGCATTTTGTCCCTAGAGGTCATTAGCAGTCTCCCGCAGACAGCAGATCAGACTTTTTCCCGTTTTTGCAACATTTTTCAATTATGCTCTGCTCCTATTGGTTGCAGCGTAATAATATGTAACTTTTAATCTTTTTCGATAAATAGACTACCAAACACAAAAAGAATTATTCAATACCAACCAATAGTTTCTGAGATATCTCTCTCCCAAGCGGCTACACTATTGTCACAAGTTGTGACAAAAAAATCCAAATACAATATAGTCTTTAAAGAAGTTTCACTGCAATAATTCTTTAATGCAATTAGGTTCTGTTGTAAATAACTGGGCTGTGGAGTTCAGATAGGCACTCGCTGCATGTAAAATACTGGTATTCAGCTGCATCCGGTTAGACTGGAAGTCGACCCCAACCTAGTTGTGGAACAAAGCAGGCAGATAATGAGCTGGTATTGATCATTTATCTTGACACTGGTTTTTTTTTAGGGACTCTTATACAGGTGTACATGCCAGGTGCCAGTCCCATGGACCTTTTTGTGTAAATCGTAACAAAACAAACTTATGTAAGAAGATTTGATTTTCGCAGGTTACCAACTGCACCTTTATCAGAACTAGCTCATCATCTCCATAGTCTTTCCCAACCATGTTATAGTGAACGTCTAGTACAATCTGAGACTGCCACATAATCCAGAATACCCTGTGATTGGACCCAGGTACTGGCTATCACATGATAATTATTATCAATAGTCTTTTTAGACTTGTCTCGACTAAACGGACAATTTATTTTAACATGTTATAACATCGATATTAACTGCGTTGCAGAATATTGAAATCAATACATTATTTTGTGTAGAATATTGTGACGCGTGCAATAAGTACCTACGTTATAGTAACTTACCCGGAGTCTGGTTTCAGTATATTACATAACTTCGAGAAAATTATATACAGTACGTTCGCGTTCGTAAGAAGCCCTTGATTTTGTAGTTCGGTGATGAAAGGTGATCAACTGGCGCCGGTGGAGGAAGTGGTGGGCACAGGTAACACAAGTAATCGCTGCACAGTTCACAGATAACTCAGTCACTATTAAGACTAGTTATAACTGTTTGTGCGGTATCGAAGGCGGTAGTCATGGCAACGCCGTACACAACACCCTGCCGGCGGTATCGCTGTACTTAGGTACTTTACTGTACTAAATATCTCTCTGTTTTACGCACAGGTAAAAATACTAATTAAATTATTATAATGATTTCGTTTATTCATCTAAACCTACATACTTTCTTAATATTTTTAAATATTTCAAAAAAAAATACATAGGAGACATTTAAAAATATAAAAAAATAGTAGCCTTGTCCGTGACGATAGGTCGATCCCAGTACAGCGTGATATTACCGTCACCGAGAACTGGTTCGGGCGGATACTTTGGTATGGCACTTCTGATTCCACGAGGTCGTATTGTTTCAAATCATTTACTAACTTGCGAATATGGGTACAAAAGAAAACTAGGTAACAATAGTGTCCATTAGCCATATGCTACCGTAAGGCATGCAACATTTACACATAATATTACAAAAGATTATCCTGTAAATATTCAGTGACAGAATAGTACGCTTTTTGTTATTATTTTCAAATATATTTCAACTATTTCGGGTACATCGTTGTCAGAGTCCAAGTTCGACATGGTGCAGGTACGAAATAATAGTCTCACCACTGATTACAAACGCCTATTTACTTATTCACTTCCGATAAGAAATTAACAAAATCTCAAAGAATCAAGCTGATGGAAATGGATCGAGTAGGGAAACGCGGTAAGTTCGATACAACCACATCAATAAAAACCCAAGTGAACAAGTGCGAAACTTTGTGAAAATTAGAGTGAAATAACAATTATATCACTTCCAAAACACAAACAGAAACTTTACAACAGACAAAAATTTAAAATGCTGCGAGATTTGGACTTTGAACCCATTAGCGTACACAAAGGATACGAGCTACCGCGCACCTATAGTGACGAAATCCGTGCGCTTTGCTACTGAATGTTATTTTCGAGCACTGTTGTAACGCTGTCGTAGCACTGCGGTGAAGACTGCGTACTTATAAACACAAGGTTACGGGTTCAAATCCAAGACCCGAGAGAAAAAACTTTTTGCTTTTTGCTTTTTTTTTTTTAATGGGAAAATGTAAAGTCTTATACATCTTAATTTTACATAAGATTGTTTTTCTTCGTATACATTTTGAATCGCTAGAAAAACAGCACAACTTTACAAATAAAAATGATGCCGCTACGACGCACTCCACCAGCATCACCGGCCGCAATGAGTGGGCAGCCTCCTGTTCTTCATCAATCTGAGCCTAACATTAGTGTGCTTTCGGAATTAACTGAGCCTAGCGTGGATACAAGTATAACCAGTCGCAGTAAGAGGAAACGGGACGACCACGGATCTTTTGTCAACATGTGCGAGTTCAGGGACGAAATATCAAATACACTCAAAGAGCTGAAGAAAGAACAAACATTGTTTCGTTCAGACATTGAAACGACGCTGATGGAAATTAAAAACCAATGCACTAAATTTCAGGATTACGTTGATTTTTCTGTTGCCAAATATGATGAGATGCTTTCAAAAATGCAGGAATATGAAGTGGAGAGAAAGGAAAATCGTGATTATACAATGTGGATCTGGAACTACGACATTAAATTAAAACTAGCACTGTACTAGTCCATCGAAACATTTTAAAACACGAAGATTAGTAGTTAGTGGAAAATTTAAAAATTGCAATTTTCAAACAAAATAAATAGCAGAATCAACTGCATAAAAAGTAAACACGCTTTAACTACGAAAAGTCACTGACCTAGTGCGCGGGGTGCAGCGAGCGGCGGCGATGTTGGGCGTAGGTACTTTTTATCGGAGAACAACAAATCAGCGGCATAAACTCACTAAGTTGCGAGTTGTTAATTAATAAAAGATCACTGATTGAATAATTAATCACTTAAAATCACATTACAATCAGAATTTTAAATCATCAACAGTCAAATTTTTAAATTTTCAAAGTGTCCCCCGTTTTTCATTATGCACAAGCGACATCGTCTTATTAAATTTTCACGGACTCGTCTTAACAAGTCCCCATCTGCCATTCTTTTAAGTTAAGCTACCTAATAAATGCCTAAATAACTAATATTACACTAACACCAATAAGTCACAGTAACCTATGCACTAATCCAAATATCATAAATCGTCTTTAATCACAATAACAACAAACTTTTCATAAAATCACGACAATGCGCGCGCGGCTCGTCTTGTGATAAAAAAAGTAGGCGTGTGCTCTCCTCAAAGGGCGCCGCTATGCACTGACTGACATAGTTACCGAGTCAAGGACTTTTTGCCGAAAAAAATTCCGCTCACACACACACTCGCAATTTTCTATGCACCACTAATGCATTATTTGCGTAAGTAATATTACTTTTTCTTTATAATTGTAGTATTTTGTGGGAGTGTGCGGGGCGCGTCAGAGTGGGATCGTATGACACCTTTCTCTGTCTTTCAAGCGTATTGAGACGTTGAGAATAGAATCGTAGGTTTTTGCACAGGTTCCTGACCTTACAATGTTTACCTATTATTACGGACTCCGATCTACATCATGTTGAAAAATAAGAAAATGAAAAATAATTTCCTGTGGCTAAAGTAGTCATTGGATTTGATTGATTTTTTGTATACGGGTCAAGAGCATGCTTTTCTTTACGTGGTTTAGAGGAATGTCAATCGTCCTGCTCCACATTGTATAAGTAGGCTTGAAGAAAAAATCGACCACCTGGAAAAACAATCAAAACTGACTAGTCTTGAAATTAAAAATGTCCCTAAAATTGGCGATGAATCGAAACTTGATCTGGCCAACACAGTTAGAAATTTTGGCAACGTCCTTGATACCACCATTGTTCAGTCTGATATTAAAGATGTTTATAGAATTGTAACGGAAAAGGGGTGCGTGGCGCAGGTTAATATGAATAAGACCACGCAACCAGTCTACATAAAATATATTTAAATAAAAAAAATGGGTGTGGGAAGGTCTACGGACACAAACTCCTAAGGCATCCCTGTGGGATGTGCTGTACTGCCCTGATAGCCGGCGTGGCGATGACCGCAGCGAGGTGCCACGCTGGATGCGTAGGGGTGATGGCCAGCTCTTCTTTACGTCGGCTCGGCCCGGCTCGGCCCACGTGGCAAGTATGGCCAACAGGTGGGAAGTCCGATGCCGGCCCGATTTTATCACGCACGACGGAACCAGCCTCGTAACTAACGCGAACTTGAGGGTGCTCTAGCCGGAACCTTGGACCCTGGAACATTTTTTATACAATACAACATTATTTATTTCTAACTGTTTTGTTTGCTTTTTCGCATAATGCTCAGTTTGCGTACACTGTTGGTTTGTTACAGCATTAGATGCCAACGGTGACAAGGGCGCCGATGGCTTTGGGTCCATTAGGTCTAAGCGTGACCTTAACTTGTGCCCGAACACCAATTGTGCAGGGGACAACCCAGTAGTAGAATGAACTGAATTGCGATAATCCATTAGATATCTCAGTAATTGTATCGACGCTTCGTTCGCGCCGTGGCTCGACATAAGACACGATTTTATACCTTTTTTAACCACTTTGACGTAACTTTCGGCCTGGCCATTACTAGGCGGGTGATAGACCGGTGACGTCATATGTAAAATTCCGTTTGTCGCGCAAAATAGTTCGAATTCTCGTGAACAAAAAGCTGTGCCGTTATCACTTACTATTGTTTTGGGAACTCCGAACCTTGACATAAAGTCACATAGCTTCCGAATCACCGCTGCCGAAGACGTAGCCGTGTTCATGTTGTACACTTCTACCCATTTAGTATGTGCATCTACCGCTACCAAATAAACGCAACCTTTGATCGGACCTAGGAAGTCTATGTGTATTCTGTCGAAAGGACGATGTGGGAATTCCCAATGAGACGGCGGCGCACGCGGCGGCGAGGGCCGCAACTGAATACACACATCGCATGAAGCTATCATAGTTTCTATAGCCTGGTCAATTCCCGGGAACCAGAATCTTGACCGAGCTTCGGCCTTGGTTTTTACTATGCCTAAATGCGAAGAATGTAATTCTTTAAGAACGGTTTTAAATAAGCTCGAGGGAATAACCACCTTGTGGCCTCGCATGACACAACCGTTCTCATAAGATAATTGTGATCTACATAAATAGTACGGTTTCAACCTTATATCGGTTAACTTCGGCGGCCAACCCTTCAAAATAAAATCTTTTACCTGTCTCAACACTACGTCACTACTTACTTCCTCACGTAACTTATCTAACGTCACGGGCATGCTTCCGTCTACAACAAAACAAACGTAAGTCGCGCGGTCGTATGCTACTTCGCAGTCACAACATTTACACTGTTCCGTGCACGCGCACTCGTGAACGGCGCGCGGCAAGCTCGCGCGAGAGAAATAGTCTGCACTGTTATCGACGCTTCGCACGTACTCAATTTTATAATTATAACTACTTAAAAACAAAGCATACCGCTGTAACCGATTTGCTGATAATTGTGGTATACCCTTATGGGGCCCAAAAATTGCCAATAAAGGCTTGTGATCTGTACGAAGAATAAACGGTTCTGATCTACCATACAAATATTGATGAAACCGTCTCACCCCGTAAATAATAGCGGTTGCTTCCTTTTGAATCTGTGCATATCGTTTTTCAGCTGAGTTTAAGGTCCGCGAAACAAACGAAATAGGTTTTTCCATACCGTCTGAACCTATTTGTGAGAGGACTGCTCCCAACCCACTTGGGGAAGCGTCCACCGTCAAAATTACCGTCGCCTTCGGATCAAAATGCGCGAGAACCTGTTCCGAAGTCATGAGCTCCTTTATTGACCTGAACGCCGAGTCATGAATATCGGTCCAGGCCCATTTACAGTCCTTTTTTAACAGATCGTACAACGGACTGAGAACTGTAGAAGCGTTTGGTACGAAATTCCTGTAATAGTTAATTAATCCTAAGAACGATTGCAGCTGATTAACATTTGTGGGAAACGGTGCTTCTATCATTGCTTTGATTTTTTCCGGCGCTTTTTTTAGCCCATCCTTATTAATAATATAACCGAGATAACTGATTTCATCTTGAAAAAAACTACATTTTTCCTTTTGCAAGGTTAACCCTGCCTCTTCCAAACGTTTCAAAACGAAATTAAGTTTATTTAAATGTTCCTGTCTATCCTTTCCCGTTATTAAAATATCATCCAGCAGACACAACACTCCGTCTATCCCGGACAACAAACCCTCGATAGCACGCTGGAAAATTGAAGGCGCACTGGCTAACCCAAATACTAAACGTGTAAAACGATATAGCCCGCGATTTGTGTTTATACATGTTAAGTTTTTTGACTCTTCGTCCAAAACAAATTGGTTATAGGCCATCGATAAATCGAGCTTGCTAAACTGTTGACCCCCATGTATCTTTGAAAAAAGTTCGCTAGTCGTGGGCAGTGGATATTGTTCTACCCGCAACTGTTTATTTAAACTTATTGAATAATCGGCACACAATCTAACTGTACCGTTTCGCTTTAGAACAGGAACTATCGGAGAAGCGTATTCTGAAAATTCTACAGGTTCAAGTATACCTAGATCAACCAATCTGTCTATTTCTTTTTTGACCTTATCTCTTAACGCAAACGCTACGGGGCGTACTTTACAAAAAACTGGTTTTGTATCTTCTTTCAACACAAGTTTTATTTTGTATTTGTTGAACGTTCCTAATTTATCCGAAAATAAACTTGGGTATTGAAGTTGTAATTCTTTGCCGTTTACATCTGTTGTTTCGCAATAGTTGACCGGCACTAATTGTAATCTGAACACTGATAAGAAATCCCGGCCAAGAATAGGTGGACCGCCGCCGCGTATCACATACAAGTTCATAATATTCGTCCTCCCTACATAGCTTATTGGTAACACCAACATTCCTAAACAAATCAGTTTCCCGCCGTTATAAGTTATCAGCTGTTTACGTGTACTTGATAACGGCACATCTTTAAAATTACTTTTGTAAAAATCTTCTGAAACTACTGTTACCGCAGACCCGCTGTCTATTTCAAATTTAAAGGGAACGGTATCAATCAAAACAGTTTCTATCATGGGTTCTCCTCTGGACGAACGGATATGATACAGCTTACCATCATCGTCATCCTTGTCACCGCAATCCGCCTGTACGTAGTTCACTTTTGAACACATTTTACGCAGGTGGCCTTTAACGTGACACTTTTTACAAACATAATTTGCGTATCTACAGTCAGCAGTCTTATGATTTGTATACCCACATACCCCACACTTCACCTTCACTTCACTACAGTTTTTTGTTTTACGCGTATCCGCTATTTTGAACAGCTGTTGGTCCGCCGCAGACACCGGTGTGGGCGGCCCCGCACTGGCCACGGCGGCAGCGCGCGAACATCTGAGGTTTTCTGCCATCTCTACGACCTTGGCCAGCGTGAGGTCAGCCAAGTCTTTGGTATACAGCTTCTCCTTCTCTCTTCCTGGCTGCATCCCCATCAGAAACTTGTCGCGGAGTGCCTCTTCCACGTTGAGAAACCCGCATTTCCCTGTCAGCCCTCGCAATCTCGCCGCCCATTGAGAATGAGATTCTCCGGCCAGTTGTGACGCCGCATAGAAGTTGTGTCGTTCCCCAAACCCAACACATTTGGGGTTAAAATGATTGTCTAGTAGTGATATGAAGTCTTCGTAGGGCACATCTTCAACATCTTTTGGTAATACCAAATCCGTTGCCAACTTGTACGTACCCTCCGTGAGTGCGCTTAGCAGGATGGCCTTCCGTTTGCACCCCGCGGGGTCCGACTTCTCGTTCATGCCATTTGCAATGAAATATTGCGTTATACGCCCTTTGTACGTTTTCCAATCTTGCGTATTATGGTCAAACGTATGAAGTATTCCAAATTGAACATTCGTCATTTTTTCAAGTGAAGGTAGATAGATATCCTCGTCGCCAATGTTAAGTATGCACAAGTAAAACGCTCTGCTGCTATTTACGCACTGGTTTATTTCCCAAAATGACAGCGGACTAGCCGTTACAATATGCGGCGCGCGGGGGGAAAGACGCGCGCCTTACACACATATACAACAGTTCACAATAAACAACCTTGTTCTTAATGCCAAGAAAACTAAAATAGTTAAGTTCGCTTTACCCAATGTTAGAAATCTAGGTCCCAATATTATCCTCGCCAATCAGGAGTTGGAAACTGCCGACTCTGCTGTATTTCTGGGCATTACAGTAGATCCAAAATTACAATGGGGTTTACATATATCAAGCCTAGCGGGAAGGCTAAGTTCAGCCGCATACGCCGTCAGAAAAGTAAGACAATTCACTGACGTTGATACAGCACGGTTTGTCTACTTCAGTTATTTTCACAGCGTTATGTCATACGGTATTCTGCTGTGGGGCAAAGCTGCTGATATTCAAAATATATTTGTTCTGCAGAAGCGAGCGGTTCGTGCAATTTATCAGCTGGGTGCCCGAGTTTCTCTTAGAGATTTTTTTAAGGAGATTGGTATCCTCACTGTTGCTTCTCAGTTCATCTTTGCCAACATTTTATATATTAAACAAAATATCCACCTGCACACTAAAAACAGTGATATTCACAACTTTAACACTAGAAATAAGCATAAACTACGCGCTCCTTTTCACCGACTTCACAAAGTTCATAATTCATTCGTCGGGCTTGGTATAACATTTTATAACAAACTGCCATCTTCTTTTCTAGACTTGCCATTTAATGCGTTTAAAGCCAAAGTAAAATCTAATCTTTGTTTAAAAGCGTACTATTCCATTAACGACTACTTAAATGATAAGAACAGTTGGTCGTTGAGTTGAACACAAGACAATGTTTGTTATTTATATATGTTCTTTCTCCAAGATTAGTTTACTGATATGTTATGTCTTTTTTTTATTATTATTATATACTTTTTTATACTTGCCTTACTATTGTATCGAGTCTGGTTCTTCTAACCAACCTAACAGACAGATGTGTGCTGGGGAGTTTGTTCCGCCACTTCTTCTTTCCAGCAAAAACACTAGGAAGTGTCGAAGGGGGGGCGTTTTGGGGGACTGTCTCTTGTAAATAAGTAAAGTAAAGTAAATTTTGACGTTCGAAAAGTGCTGATTATCAGCCTAGTTTGAATAAATGAGTTTTGATTTTGATTTTGATTTTGATTTTGATTTTGATGTTAGCAGTTTCTTCTTATCTTCGGTTGGCGACTTTGGCAACGCCATGACAAGAGATTCACCAATACAGGTAGTATTATTGAATGATTGCGCATTATTTTTAGCAGTTTCAATTGCCTGTGCCTGGCTAGCAGCTTCATCCAACGTCAGGTTAAAATTTTCTAGCAAGCGCTCACGAATTTTATCCGAAGAAATGCCAGAAATAAATGCGTCTCTTTTACAGTCATTCCTATTACTTTCTGCATCAACATTCTTAAATTGACATTCCTTGCTTAAAATTTTTAGTTGCTGAAGATATTGTTGAATGTTTTCATTGCTTTGCTGTTTTCTTGTGGCCAGAATATGTCTTGCAAAAATTTCATTTTTTTGTTTAACAAATTATGGTGTTGAGTGTACTTACTGCAGTTTCGTATGACGTACACTCGCTTATGTATTCGTATACTTTGGGTGATACGTGATTAATAAAAAGTTGCATCTTCATCGCATCATTAATTGTCTTTTCTGCTTCATTCGCAATCAGAAAAATTTTAAAAGTAGATACCCAATGTGTCCATTCTTGAGCCGCTGTAGACGATGACGGATCAAGATCGAGAATATTTGGCCGAAGATATTTCTCCATCGTTATAGTTAGTACTTATTGAAAAGTGTTTCGCTTAATAATAGGTTGAATAAATTGTTATGAAATAACAATAACGAATTACCAAATGTTGGCTTTATTCAACTTATAATTTGTACAGACATTATCTAATATACCATGACAACTTCAAACACTGAAAAGCATAGACTCTTAAGGAGTCTTTATGTGGCGACTAAGAAGTTCACCACAATAGAATTGTGTTGTATTTTGTTGCTTTTGGAAGGCCATTGATGTAAATTATAAAAAAAAAACCATTTAGCAAAAAAGGAGGGTGCGGCAAAGCCCAAAAGGAGAGGGTAATTTATTAAAAACATATATTATTAACTTTTTAGTGGTTCACATGTATGAATTTGAAATTCAAATTCAAATTGTTTATTGCAATCCATAATGTACATTAACAGGTGTTAAGGAAATTAATTCTAGACACAATTATGAACCCTGTCGGGCACAGCAAATATTTGTACAAGTACAGAGCGGAAGAGCGTTACTTTTATTATTAAGTTGGCTTAAATATCTATTTTATAATTATATTCTATTAATCTAAGAATATCTCTATTTATATAATAATAATAATAATAATAATATTCCACAACTATCACACAACGCCATCTAGTCCCAAGCTAAGCAGAGCTTGTGTTATGGGTACTAGACAACTGATAAACATACTTATATATTTCTAAATACATACATATTATAGATAAATTACACCCAGACACAGAACAAATGATCGTGCTCATCACACAAACATTTGTCCTGGGTGGGAATCGAACCCACGACCTCCGGCATAGCAGTTAGGGTCACTAACCACTAGACCAACAGGCCAGTCAAAATATATCATATACTTATTCTATTAATATTGTTATGCAATCTATGTATTCTTTTATTATTTATTTAGTTATATTTTTAAATTGCTTATTTGTTTACGTCTTATTTGTAAGGGAGAAGTTTTCTCAGGGTTGGTTTTTGGGCTATTTTTAAATGAGTCACATACGTTAAATTAGTAAAATTATATTGTAAAAGAGTAAAACACAGAACTATAGGTTAAACAGTAAATTATGGAATATTTTTAAACGAGCGTTTCGCAGATGTGGATAAAGCGCGCGCGAATCGTACTCCACTGTCCTTGAGTTCCCGCGTCGCGGGCTGGGTTGCCAGGAGCCGTGGACCGTGTTGCTAGCTCACAAAAATGATTTTAAAAGGTAGTGCTACATATTCTATTAATCTAAGAATATCTCTATTTATATACTTATTCTATTAATATTGTTATGCAATCTATGTATTCTTTTATTATTTATTTAGTTATATTTTTAAATTGCTTATTTGTTTACGTCCTTGGTATGGATCTTTTATATATTAGTTTTGTAGGTACTTAAATTATGTATTTTTATTGGATTTATCCATTAAATATTCGTGTATTGTATAGTGACTTTTTTTAATTAAGTATTGCGTTAACTTATTTACAAATGTATTGGTTTTCTTTTGTTGCTTTATGTTTTCTGGTAATTTATTATATACATATTTTTATAGACATTGAATATGGACTAGATTGGTGTAATTTAAGACGGGAAGGGGGCAAATTCAGTTTGTTCCTATGTCGCAAAGAATAATTTGTTTGTACGTCTCCCCGTGTGCTGTAAGAATCCGGATATTTGCGTACTAGTTTACATAATTCCAATATATAAATGCTAACTAACGTGAGAATCTTGTGTTTCTGGAAGTGCGGTTTGCAACTGTCTGTTGATTCTATATTAGTAATAATTCTAATTAACTTTTTTTGGAGGGTAAATAGTGACGGGGCGTCTGTGCTGTTTCCTTATAAGATGATGCCATAGTTAAACCAAGCGTGGGCATACGCGTAGTATGTGGTTAACGCAGTTTGTAGGTTGGTAGTCTTTTTAATTTCGCGGAGGGCATATGAAAACTTTGAGATTTTTGATTTAACTGACTGTATGTGTGTTTTCCAGTTTATGTTTGTATCTATTGTTAAACCTAGGAGAGTGAAATTGCTAACTGTTTCTATTTTTTGTTGGTTATAAGTAAAATCTATTTTTATTTGGTTTTTCTGCCAGGGGTGAAATGCTATTAATTTAGTTTTAGAAAAATTAATTTCGAGATTATGATCGTGCATCCAGTTTATAGTTTTGTCGAGAATATTTGTAAGTTTTTCATTTAAATTGGCATTTGTTTGGCATGAGGTCAGGATTGAGATATCATCCGCAAAAAGAACACAAGGGCCGTCTATGGTTTTGGGGAGGTCGTTTATATATATTAGGAAAAGGAGGCAACCTATAACACTTCCCTGGGGAATTGAAGCGTGTACTGTTTTAACATCAGATCTGATGAGCTGTACTTCTTTTGATTTTTGATTATAGTATTCAACCTCGACTAATTGCTTTCTATCCTCTAAAAATGATGCGAACCAGTCATGAGCTTTCCCACGTATTCCTATTCCATTAAGCTTATTTAATAGTATTTTAAATTGAACTTTGTCGTAGGCCTTGGTCATATCGAGCAATATCCCTATTGCATATTGTTTATTATTTACAATATTTAATGCTTCTTGGATGTATTTATAGACTGCTAGCGTTGTAGATCTGTTTTTCCGAAAACCATTTTGGCAGTCATT
Organism: Diarsia rubi; assembly: GCA_932274075.1. NCBI lineage: Eukaryota > Metazoa > Arthropoda > Insecta > Lepidoptera > Noctuidae > Diarsia > Diarsia rubi. The sequence continues at coordinate 20,130,384 of OW026427.1, forward strand.
AAAGATCTTTTATTTTTCACAAAAAGAATATACACGATCACACATTGCTCTTTCGAAGACTTTTGATGCTGTTGGAAGAAGGCAAATCGGTCTATAATTGCTTGGGTCTGTTTTAGCGTTCTTTTTATGAATGGGCTTTATTAAAGCTTTTTTTTAATTGATTAGGGAAAGTGCCTTCTTCGAAGGATTGGTTTATTAATTTAAAGAAAGGTAGCGTTAGTTCGTCAGCACATTGTCTGAATAGAGTCGGAGCGAGTTCGTCTATGCCGTGGCTATTTTTATTTTTAAGGTTTTTTAATATCTGGTTTACTTCATAGCCGTCAACAGGGGTAAGAAACATGGTGTTTTCAGTGGGGTTCATCACTGATGTTTTTGTCTGTGTGCTGCCAGATGTTTGGGTGGTACTCTCTCCAATGGACGCAAAAAAGGAATTAAAAACATTAGCTACTTGTTTAGGTTCACTAACTAGGTTTGTTGTTTGTAATGTTATGTTTTCCTTTTCTTTTTTTGTTTTTTTATTTGTCCGTTCTTTAACAATGTTCCACATGGTTTTAACTTTATTTGATGATTTATTCATTTTACTTATGTAATGTAATTAATTTGCCGATGTTACAGATTTTTTTAGGATTTTTTCATATTTTTTATAGTATTTAGTAAATATTGTATTATTCATTTTTGACGAAAGAATTTTTAGTAGTCTTTTGTTTTTACAAGATTGTTTAATACCCACGGTTAGCCAGTGATTATTACGTTTTGCTTCAAAAAATCAAATCAAAAAAATATTTATGCTAGAACATGGTATAATAAGGTGTTAGGTACAGTAAAGTTTAAACAGCATATTCTGCCATAAAATTGTAATTTTTTTAAAGGGGAGAAGGGACAGGGACTGTTATTCCTTAATACAGGTTATTCTATAACTTAGCTAGGAATAGCAGAACTTCACCCACTAGATTGTGTTTTACATGGCACAAACTTAAATGTTACATAACTTGTGTATGCCTTGTGTACTACAATCTCCTTTTTATGAAATAAATTTATTAAGATTATTATTATTATTAAAATGGCGAGCAAATGTTTCACAATTAAATTAGCAATGTCAATGAATTAAATTAATGTCAAAATTTACAGATTCTAGTGATTTATCCTCTAAATAGTCCTTAATGGTATAATATCGATTAAATAGTAATAAATTAAATAGTCTATTTTTAAACATAGTCAGCGGTAAGTCCTGAAGACTGTTTGGTAAATGATTATAAATAATTATTGACATGCAGTATACATTTTTTTAAATAATTTAAGTTTAATTGGTGGCAGCTTAAGTCTATCTTTATGCCTTGTTCGGCTATTTGGCCTCTCAGTATTTGCTTTAAATAGATTGTAGTTTTTCTTAACGAATATAAATATTTCCAAAATATACAAACATGGCACTGGTAGAATTTTCAGTTTTTTAAATAGTGACTTACAGCTGTCTAAAAAGTGAGCTCCACAAATTGCTCTTACACATTTTTTTGCGCTTTGAATACTCTATCAATGTCTACTGAGTTGCCCAATATAATAATGCCATATCTAAGTACAGAGGAGACATATCCATGGTAAGCCAGCACTGCAGTATCATAGTTTACCGTTTGCCTAATTCTTTTTAATACATAAATAAAACGATCTACTTTTGAAAGAACTTTATCTATGTGTGCTTTCCAATTGCAATTTTTGTCGACCGTTATACCCAAGAATACACAATTATCGACAGTGGACAAGTGAGAATTATTATAATGAATGTCTATGGTATTATTTATGTTTGAATTGTATGTCTGAAATTGTATAATGTTTGTTTTAGTCATACATATTTATTTTTAAGTTATTTTGGTTCCAGCCAATTTATTGCACTGTCAAGAGCTTGGACGATTTCAGTTTCTAGATTTTTGTTATTGTCGCTCTTAACAATCATTGTAGTGTCATCAGCGAATAGTATACAATCTTTGCCTATCGCCTCTGGAATTTCATTAATGTAAACTAGAAAGCATAGTGGGGATACGGTACCTCCTTGTGGTGTGCCATAGTTGTTTTGTTTGTATTCCGACCTGTAGGTTTTTTTTTCATTTAGACATGTTTTTGTCATTTCAACGCACTGTACTCTTTCAGACAGATAACTTTTGATCCAGTCGTTTGCCTTACCCCGGATTCCATAATGTTCAAGCTTAGATAGTAATGTTTTATGGCAAACAAAATCAAAGGCTTTTGTCATAAATCTAGGAATACGCAACTTATCTTAGATTTCTGATTCAAACTTTCAGTTATGTGTTTTATCAGAGTATAACATGATAACGTCGTTGAACTGCCCTTCCTAAAGCCAAATTGTTCTTTTTTAAGAATATCGCAGGCTGTCAGAAAATTCTCTATTTTAATGCACATAACCTTCTCAAAGACTTTAGATAATATTGGGATTAAAGTTATAGGGCGATAATTGCTCATGTCAGTTTTTTCACCTTTCTTAGCTTAATTCTACGCTTTTAGTTTAATTCTACGTTTAGGGATACATGAGTCTAGGATGTCTATCAGAGTATTATGAAACGATTGGTAGTTCTCATCAACATTTCTATTTGGCTGTATAATATCGTTCCAGTTTAATGTCTTTAGTTTAGTTTTGAATTTTTGTATATTACTTGTATTGAATAGTCTTTTATTGGCAAACCAGATGGATTGTTTACTTTGCTGTTGCAGTATCATATGTATTATTGTTCCACAGTGGTCCGAAAAGCCTAATTCTTCTACGGTCGTGCACATTTTATTATCGTTAAAATTTGTAAATATCAAATCTAAACATGTTGACGTAGTTTGTGATATACGCGTGCTTACCCCTTCACAGCGTACCGGCTTGATGTTATGTTATGAACTTGTGAAAACAATAGACAGACATGGGATTTCAGCAATCCAAGTCCATTTGCTACCATTTACTAAGGAGTCCCGTTGCCTATCTCTGAAGTTCTTCATCAGATCTTCACCAAATTGAAGGGGGACCACTCCGTGAAAGTACTCTTCCAAAAACTACTGAAATCATTTCAGGTGTGCCTATAAAATTTGAAGAGTTCTCTCTATTTCTCCAGGATCCCATCATAAGATCCTGACTTGGTGATCATGGGACCACCTGGGAAGTATACCCTTTCAAATAAAACAAAAAAAAAACGAAATCTGTCCAGCCATCTTCGAGTAATCGGAGAAAACATAAAAAAAAAAACAAAAAAAAAGGATCGCCGACGAATTGATAACCTCTTTTTTTTTGATGTCGCTTAAAAGGAGGCGGGCCCAATACACTTCCCTGTGGAACGCCAGAAGTAACATGTCTACATGAGGATGAATAACGTATATTTTTTTTTTAATTTGGGACATGTCCTTGTTATTTGCGGTCTATTACTTAAGTCCGAATTTATATGTGTGTGAACTGAGGGACCACCCTCGGAATACGCGCAATGAGAATCTTAGGATTTAGTAGTAGACTTTAAACAATTGTAGAACGAATCTGGGAATTTGTAAGCAAATATATTATAAAGTACGACCCATAAAGAGTGGTCCTTCAGTTCTCGCAGACGATTATGCAGATCTCGGAAAGTAGCATAAAAAAGATGGTTTTGTGAATACAGACATTTAGTAAAGAAATTGGAAAGATATTTCCTAAAAAACAGACCACAAAGCATTAAAGAGTAAAAAAATATAACGACTGAACTGTGGTCCCTCAGTCCACATAACAAAGATTACGGTTTATTGAGATTTTAGTAAATATTACTGAATAATATTTATAAAAATGTTATAATTCTATGCTTTGTGGTCTGTTTTTTAGGAAATATCTTTCCAATTTCTTTAGTAAATGTCTGTATTCACAAAACCATTTTTTTTTATACTACTTTCCGAGATCTGGATAATCGTCTGTGAGAACTGAGGGACCACTCTTTATGGGTTGTACTTTTTAATATATTTGCTTACAAATTCCCAGATTCGTTCTACAATTGTTTTAAGTCTACTACTAAATCCTAGGATTCTCATTGCGCGTATTCCGAGTGTGGTCCCTCAGTTCACACGCACATGATTTTATCAGGTCGAAGATGTTTCCTCTGACACCATAAGCGTATAATTTATCCAGGAGTATTCTGTGGTCCATGTGACGTCCACTTGTCACTGGGGTAAGCACAGTTGGTTAAATAAAACAATAGTTTAGTATCTTCAAATAGCTCACGGGTCGCGCCCGCTCGGTTTTCAATGACCGCTGTCCAGAGACAATCTTTACCGCGCGGACCTGCCTCCGTGTCTATGATCTTTAATCATCAATTCATCACACCTCTTCCTTTTTCACAAATGTAAATATTTCAGAATTTTTATACATGCATATTAAGTCAAAACTCGGAAATTAAACTCGTATAAAACGCAATTGGAATTATCATACCAAATGTATGAATTTAAAATTTTTAGTGACTTTCAACTAAACACTATCAAATAGTTTAGGTACACAGAGGTAACAAACAAAAGAAAATTATACGTGGTCAATTACAATTATACGAACAGGATCGACAAAATAAATTATACTATTTGTTGTCTGAATTGCAATCGCTGTTATCTTCAGAGTTAGGTGTGTTTTCTCCACACACTTGCCATTTACCTTCTCTCTTTTTAGATGGACAATATTCCTTCTCAACTCTTGTCCGGTGTTATCGTTTTAATGCAATATTCAGAACCACTAGAATTAACAACCGTATGTGGTGTAGGGTTCAAATTTGGAGTCAATTTGTTTTCTTTTATTAGGTTTTTATTGTAAATACTTTCTCGCCGATGACTGTCTATTTCTGCGTTTTCTGCTTTTCGTTTCCTGTCCGCATAATCCTTTTCCTTTTCTTTCATAATTTTGTCCCTATCTCTAAACTCTTTTTTTTCAGCATCAGAATCTATTTTGGGCCACCATACTTTGGTACGCAGCCGTCCTTTCATCGAATCTCAATCTCTTTCATCGCTCCAATGCCAGGATGCCCTTCGTGAACTGCATCCAAAACTTGTTGGCGTAATTAAAGTAAAATTACGATCTTATTTCTTCGCAACAACAGGTTATCATGAGTCCATAGCTCTGTTTGAAAAATCCTATAGATTAATCCTAGGGTCCCAAACACCAGATTTCAAGGCTTCCATAACAAGTTGTATTTCATTATCTTGTAATGACTCCTCCATAATAACATCCATCCCTATTGCGCAAGGCCTTGCATACTGAATGATTTGATGAAAGTGATATTTATCCTCAAACTGCTGGATTTTATTTATTGTATATAACCGCGATAGACAATCAGCGATGTTTGTTTTCCAGGTTAGTAAATTACCTTGAAATTGTATGCCTGGAGTCGCAATACCCAACGCTCGATCCTGGTACACGATTTTGATCTATTACCTAATATAACTTCCAGCGGCTTGTGATCAGTCACCAAATTAAAGTTTCTTTGCTGTATAAGTACATTCTAAAGTGTTCTACAACTGAAACCAGAGCCAGAGCTTCTTTTTCAGTCTGACAATAACGTTTTTCCTGTGGTTTTATCTTTTGAAAAGATTTTGAATTAATATCCAAGTGTATGAATACTACTCAAGGAGTTTTTTAACACACAGGATCGCCTCTGTTTGTTCAGGATCCCAGTGTTGACTCAGATGTCAGTATTTTTTCCTAATTTCAGTGTTAAAAGCCTCCAAAGGGGTTATGATTTAGTCGCCATATCTGGGATCAACTTGTTGATGTAGTTTATTAGTCCTAAGAAACATTGTATTTCTTATACAGCCTATGGCTCCCTAAAACTATCAACAACCTTAACGTATTTGTCAAGGGTTTTAACCCCTTCCGACGATAATTCATGTCCCAAAAATTTTACACTCTTGACATTAACGCATACGCATTTTTCCTGATTCAATAGAATGTTTTTTTCTTTAAGTATAATCAGGACATGTTTCAGCCTCGCATTGTGTTCCGTGTCATCTTTGCCATAACCGAAAATGTCACCAATAAAGTTGACGACGCCTTCACAGGGAAGAACCATTTCTTCTTTCTTTCTACAATTTTCTGAAAATGCTCTGTCATCTAATTTGACCAATTGGTCAATCTTTTTGTTGATCTTTTCTTCCAGGCAAATGGGTTCCTACTCGCCGACAGGGCTGGGCTACCGGTTTGATTGTTGTGTATTGAAATCTCAAGTTGCACGTTTTTAATTTTAGGAAAACTTGGTTTGCATACCGAATTTACTCCTAAACCGAGTTTGAGTACTTTCACGGAGATAGCGGTATCTTTTCCTAAAAGGTCTCGCGTGCCGTTTTAAACAACATAGAATTTTGCAGTTTACCGTTTGTCGGCTACTTTAATATCTGCATCGAATGCTCCAATTACTGTCTGCGGTGTGCTGTAAGCAACAAATGTTTTATCTGGGTTGGCAATTTGATTACTGATAGTAATTCCGCATTTTTTAAGATAACTTCAAGTTGTTTCGCTCAAAATGTTACACTTGCTGCCAGAATGAATAATCAAATCAACTTTGATACCTCCAATTAGATAACTCGTCGTGTCATCATCAAAATGAAAAATATAACCAACATTCGTTTTTACAGGATCCACCTTGATGTTTGGTTTATTGTCTTTCTTCGTCAAGAGAACAAAATGCATAATGCTTTTTGTTAGGAAATTTGTGTGTGTTTGGATTTTTCCTTTTAGACGCTCTAGTTTTGCATTGGTCTCTAAAGTGTCCGATGAAACCACATTTTGTGCATTTCTTTAGTGTTGCGGGGCAATGGTCACTGTCTCCATTATGACTTAATCTACCACACCTTACCTACGCATCCTATGTATTCAGAACTTGCTGTTTTGTGTCAATTTTATTGATACTGTGAGTTCTGAACATAATTTTAAAGTTGTCTTTCTACTGTTTCTAGAGCATTTGCTTCTGAAATAATTTTAACGAGACTAGCCGAGTCACCTAAAGTGAGAACTTTCTTTCTTAGATCCTTGGAACAACATTTTTCGACCATTTGATCAATGAAATTGTCTTCTTCGCAAGAGGACTTGCATTAATTAGTACTATGTTGATGGAGTCGTACAAAGTTTTTTTTTTTTGAATTTTTCACCTTGTTCTTGTTTTAGATGTCTGAACCAATGTCTTTCGTATTTATGTTACTCTGACGAAGTAAAAAGTAGTCATTCAGTTTTTTTAAGAGCCAACTTGTAGACATCTAAATTAATTTTCTCTGTTACGTCTATCACTTTATCAGGAAAATTATAATATATCTCCTGAAGTGTTAAACCTCCCACATGTAGTAGTGTGACCCTTTTTTCTCTGGGTCCGATATTTTTAATGCAACTAAAAACAATTTGAACCCCCTCTTCCATTTTTCCCATCGCAAACTTACGGACGCAGGATCGCCTTTGCAATCAAAAGCATCCAAGGTTATATGGGACATTTTGGGAATTTACAACAATTTTTTTTTTTTTGTTAGTACCAACCGACAACAAGATGTATCAGTTTACTATTTTTTTTTTTTTTGTTAATACCAATCGACGACAAGATGTGTCAGTTTACTAATTTTTCGTTAGTACCAACCGACAACAAGATGTGTCAGTTTACTAATTTTTTTGTTAGTACCAACCGACAACAAGATGTATCAGTTTACTATTTTTTTTTTGTTAGTACCAACCGACAACAAGATGTATCAGTTTACTATTTGTTTTTTTGTTAGTACCAACCGACAACAAGATGTGTCAGTTAACTATTTTTTTTTCTAATACCAACCGACAGCAAAATCTGTCAGTTTACTATTTTTTTTTTTTTTTGTAAGTACCAACCGACAACATGATGTGTCAGTTTACTATTTTTTTTTTGTTAGTACCAACCGACAAGCTGTCAGTTTACTAATTTTTTATTGTTAGTACCAGCCGATTACCCGACTTACTACTTGTGATGGAAACACTTCCACTTTCGCCAAGAAAATATATTTATTAGTACCAACTGCAGTGTGCAGTTTACTACTTTGGCGTTGTTAGTACCAGTCTAAACTAGACTTACTTTCCGAGACTCTAAGGGTGATATCACGTTGCTTAATGCAGTGTTTACGTGCTCCATTATTAAAATTCAATATTGAACTTGAATAAAATGTCAATTTTCTACTTTTCTAGGATATTAGGTCGGTATGAAAATTAATAATAATAATAATAATAACCCAGATCATAATACTTTATTTACTTTACATAATACTACTTTACTTCGTTTACGTTGTACTAGCACAACGATTTATTCTCTATACGCTAGAGTATTTCTGGCACCATATTTTTCCAAACTGACTCCGGGACAAATAGTTCTCAAACAGACAATATAAAGTTGACGCCAAATTATGCCGACTCTACAAGTTATTCCTCTGTGCGGCAAAAATACTACCGTGTTCCAATAGTAAAACAATCTACATTTAAAAAATAAAAATATTTTTCGTCTATGATCCGAGCGTTAAAATATGTAGGTATATTTCGTAAACTTGGAATGCTTGTAAATAATACATATTGTATGTACCTATTTTAGCCTCAGATCAATTTGATATATAGGTATATCCACTTGAAATTACGTTATATATCTCAATGGCCTTTTTTACAACCAATTTTGTAAATGATAGCAAACATTTTGAAACAAACGTTTCACAGTTCGAAAGGCTTGTTCATAAGCATTCTATAAAACATCAAGACGTGTGTTAACATCGTTTGTTTACAACCGCGCCGTCCCCCGCGTTCGTGACATAGGTACTCCGTACTCGTAACTCGTCACCCGTTGCGCGGGACGCGCGGGTGACACTCAAACGGATAGATAAATTTCCCGCCATGCGTAACAAAAATAAGATTCGTCAAAACATGTCACAATTTAAAATGTAACGTAAAATGTAAACTTATCAGTACAATGTTGTAACATGCCTCGTAACGAGTCATTTCTTTTTTTTTTTGCCTATCGTAATTAAAAACGAAGTTTTGTTAAAATAAATTGCACGTAAACACCGCCTAGCATATCGGTCAAGTAAGAGATGCCATTTACCGATAATTCACTCCTTTTTCCTTTTATATATGTTGTTATATATTGCTGCACTCACCCACAAAACTCGTCGCCAATTGTGACGTCCACTTGTCACTGGGGTAAGCACAGTTGGTTAAATAAAACAATAGTTTAGTATCTTCAAATAGCTCACGGGTCGCGCCCGCTCGGTTTTCAATGACCGCTGTCCAGAGACAATCTTTACCGCGCGGACCTGCCTCCGTGTCTATGATCTTTAATCATCAATTCATCACAGTCCACATAATCGAAATCCTTTGTGAGATGCATATACAGTGCACACGTTTGTTTACCTCTATCCATGTGAGTTAATATTATGTTGAGGAGAAAATTATAAACCACTAAATTAATTGATTTATTTTTACGAAAGCCAATCTGTTCATTACAAAGTAAATTGTTTCTCTCAATGTAATTATAAATACCATTATGAATCACTTTCTCGAAGATCTTCGCTATGACTGGAACAAGCGAAATTGAACGGTAGCAGCTCATGTCAGTTTTAGAAATAATTCCAGAAATAATGTATCGGATTTTCTCCGATACATTGTTTCCACCGGTGGCATGCCCGACATGTTATGTCAACCGTGCCATCATTCACAATGTATTTTTAATAGAAATTCGTCCACACATAACTTCGTTCATTATTGAACAGGCAAAACGTTCGGTTTCCCCGAATGGGTCACCGAAACACAACCAGGATACGAACGCTAAAGAGCCTACGTCGGGATCATGTATGTCCCGGTAAAAGCGTCGGTGCAGATCCTTGGTCTGCCATACCTCCATGTGGTCATTATTGTCTAATACTTTAAGGCTTACGAGAGTTCTCGTTAGCCAAGGAGAGCGGGGTAAGGCCTTGTCAACCGTGACAACATCTCGATGCATACCCACGTCGTCTTCTAGGAAATATTCCCTGAGACTGCATATCTCACGATTGTGTACGGTCTTAGCATTTGAGAAACCACGACAACACTTCCGTGGGATATACAGTCTCATCACTGACGACCGTGAGTCATGCATCCTACTTACGGCCGTTGTTCCAAGAGCAAACGATGCGGTTACCTAAAATGTACCGACTATAAACCTAGCCCTTGCTAATTACCTAGCACCCTGGTATCCTAGCCTTGCAGTATTTATCAAGCACTCTAGTTGATGTTGTCCTAACGCCCTTGCTCATCCCACAAACTCATAGGATCGATAATAGCTAAAGGTGCTTTGGCTACATTGAGGTAAGTATAAGAGAAATGAATCACACCCGACTCCAACTTCATGACCAATTTATTACTTTAATGAACTTATTATTTACAATTTTTGTGGTAAATACACATTGATGACTATTAACATACGCTGACGATGTGCTGGCGTTACCGGCGCGCCGCGCGCCGGGGCGCTTAGAACATATTTGTGCTTGTTCACGGTTGAACACGTACTTCAAATATAATACAATTATTTAATATAAACACGTATTAGGTTTATAGCTAATAATATTAATATTAATTGTATACTGGGAAGCAGTTGAAGATAGGTTGTTCATTCCCATTGCCCATTCGTATTGCCCACCAGGTCACTCCGATCCACTGAGCGTGGTACCCCGCGTGCAAGCTGATCAATAAACTGTCATTCTATAAAGATTTTACCACAAACAGTTCATCGGTGCTTTCACTTAGTGTAACCGATCACATTTTGGTGGAAATAGTCCGCGCACTGCACGGCTCAGAACGCACGGCGTCCGGCGCGGGTGTGCTCGGACAGATGACGTCGTAGATCTGTTCGACAGTGCGGCCGCGTGTCTCCGGCAGCGCGTGCGCGGCCCAGCCCGCCAGCGCCAGCGTCAGCACCCCCGCCAGCGCCAGCGCGCCCCCCACCCCCCCCGCGCGCGTCACCAGCGGGAACACCAGCACCTCCAGCGCGTTGCCCGCACACGCCGCCGCACTCACCAGCGTCACCGCGCAGCCGCGGTACTGGAACACACGCACACAGCGATCAGTATTTATGTGAACTCATTACAAGTTGCGCGGTGTCTAACTCCGTTCTGAAAGGCACCCATTCACGAACAGCTTGGTTTATGACTAAGCATCATCAAGCTCAACCGTTTTAAATAGAACCAAATGACCCACCACACGCGTCTCTATGACCGACGCCCAAAGCACACAGCACACAGTACCACAGCACACAGCACTCAGCACACAGCTCGCACCTGGTAGTGGAACATGTCGGCCAGCATGGCGTAGGGTGCGGGCTGCAGACTGGCCGAGTCAGCGAACACGTACCTGGTAGTGGAACATGTCGGCCAGCATGGCGTAGGGCGCGGGCTGCAGACCGGCCGAGTCAACGAACACTTACCTGGTAGTGGAACATGTCGGCCAGCATGGCGTAGGACGCGGGCTGTTGGCCGGCGGAGTCAGCGAACACGTACCTGGTAGTGGAACATGTCGGCCAGCATGGCGTAGGGTGCGGGCTGCAGGCCGACGGAGTCAGCGAACACTTACCTGGTAGTGGAACATGTCGGCCAGCATGGCGTAGGGTGCGGGCTGCAGACCGGCCGAGTCAACGAACACTTACCTGGTAGTGGAACATGTCGGCCAGCATGGCGTAGGGCGCGGGCTGTTGGCCGGCGGAGTCAGCGAACACGTACCTGGTAGTGGAACATATCGGCCAGAATGGCGTAGGGTGCGGGCTGCAGGCCGGCGGAGTCAGCGAACACTTACCTGGTAGTGGAACATGTCGGCCAGCATGGCGTAGGGTGCGGGCTGCAGACCGGCCGAGTCAACGAACACTTACCTGGTAGTGGAACATGTCGGCCAGCATGGCGTAGGGCGCGGGCTGTAGGCCGGCGGAGTCAGCGAACACGTACCTGGTAGTGGAACATGTCGGCCAGCATGGCGTAGGGCGCGGGCTGTAGGCCGGCGGAGTCAGCGAACACGGCGCCCGCCAGCGCGGCGCCCGCCCACACCCCACCTCCCTCCACCCACAGCGCCCCCGCGCCGCCCAGCAGACACAGCCCCGTCGCCAGGCCGCACCATACCATCAGCGGCTGGGAACAATTCAAATGTGTCGAATGTTTGACTGAGTTTTCAGTAGTTTTAACTTCCCATCCACTCTAATTTCTTTTTTTTTTTACCCGACTAAGGCCGGAGGGTTATTGTCGGGGCCGCGGGTAGTCCTCTGGTTATCGCGGCCTCGACATAGAGGGCGAAGAAGGAACATGGGTGGTTTTTAGTCAGTAGAAGTCTGACACTCCCTTTCGCTCTGCCCAAGAGCGGGAGGGGTTATTCGATGATTTTACACCCACCAAATTTTTTTTTTAAAAAGGCCGGAGGGTTATGATTTTGCCAGGCTATGTATGTAGGTATGTGAATACGTTCATCTGTTCCCATATAGCTCCTAATCTACTTATCGGAACTCGACATAATAGGGGATCGCACTGAGTCAAAAAAAGTATGATTCTTATTAGTCCGTCAGTTACATTATCGAAAAATATTAGATACGTGTTTTTTGTTTTATCAAATTAATAAAAATTGACGTAGATAAAACGCCTCAAAGATCATGAGTGTGGGGCTGTGACGTCATTTGTAGGTAAAAAATATACTGACATGTCACGTTTTCGAGGAGTTCACGAGTTTTCGAATCACTGTATCGTCTTCATTTTTTATTTATGTGAAAAAAGAAAAAATATGTGTTCAATATTTTTTGTAAATCTATCCGACGGACTAATTACTTTTTTTTGTCCAATCCCCTATTATGAGGTATCGTTAGAACCGTCTTAATTATCCTTCGAACATAAACTATGGCGCAATCTAGCGGACAAAAAGTAATGTGTTAAAAAATAAAAATGGAGATAAATACGCCGTGTTTGGTATCATTTGAAAGGGCTTCACACATTTCCAAAATATTGCTCAAATTAAAAGTGAAGAAGCCCTCTGACGGACTTTTTCTTCACTTCACAATAAAAGCTTGTTTACGTAAAAAAAAAAATACTTTTTAGTTATCGATTTAACTCTGTTCTCTGTGGTATAAAACCTTGCCACGACATTTAAGTACCATGGGTACTCGTATTTACTCAGTTTGAAAATTGTATTAATTAAAGTAAATCACTTCAAGTTATTTCCTTAATTTATTTTTTTCTAATATGCACATTATATACAAAATACGAAAAGAACAAATATAGTACCTAATTAAAAAAGTTTTATTTTTAGTTTTTAAATAGCTTGGGTTACTCGAATAAGATCTTCTTGCAATATTTGTTCATCGTTATCTATTACTAGCGGACGTCACGCGGTTTCACCCGCGTAGTCCCGTCCCCGTGGGAACAGGGTTAAAGAGTAGCCTATGTCACCCGGCGATAATGTAGCTTCCCAACGGTGAAAGAATTTTTCAAATCGGTTCAGCAGTTTCGGAGCCTATTCGTTACAAACAAACAAACAAACAAATCTTTGACGTTGATACAGCACGGTTAGTCTACTTCAGTTATTTTCACAGCGTTATGTCATACGGTATTCTGCTGTGGGGCAAAGCTGCTGATATTCAAAATATATTTGTTCTGCAGAAGCGAGCGGTTCGTGCAATTTATCAGCTGGGTGCCCGAGTTTCTCTTAGAGATTTTTTTAAGGAGATTGGTATCCTCACTGTTGCTTCTCAGTTCATCTTTGCCAACATTTTATATATTAAACAAAATATCCACCTGTACACTAAAAACAGTGATATTCACAACTTTAACACTAGAAATAAGCATAAACTACGCGCTCCTTTTCACCGGCTTCACAAAGTTCATAATTCATTCGTCGGGCTTGGTATAACATTTTATAACAAACTGCCATCTTCTTTTCTAGACTTGCCATTTAATGCGTTTAAAGCCAAAGTAAAATCTAATCTTTGTTTAAAAGCGTACTATTCCATTAACGACTACTTAAATGATAAGAACAGTTGGTCGCTGAGTTGAACACAAGACAATGTTTGTTATTTATTTATGTTCTTTCTCCAAGATTAGTTTACTGATATGTTATGTCTTTTTTTTATTATTATTATATACTTTTTTATACTTGCCTTACTATTGTATCGAGTCTGGTTCTTCTAACCAACCTAACAGACAGATGTGTGCTGGGGAGTTTGTTCCGCCACTTCTTCTTTCCAGCAAAAACACTAGGAAGTGTCGAAGGGGGGGCGTTTTGGGGGACTGTCTCTTGTAAATAAGTAAAGTAAAGTAAATTTTGACGTTCGAAAAGTGCTGATTATCAGCCTAGTTTGAATAAATGAGTTTTGATTTTTTTTTTTTTTTTTTGATTTTTTTTTCCTCTTTATAATATTAGTGTAGATTACGTCATGACATAGCGGATTGTTGTTTTTGAGCCGCCTCAATGCTTCATATACACGTGGACGTGATTTTGTAGATGTTCTGTAATTACAACCATGCCTATACTGTCAGTAGAACTTGGTAAAATATTAGGCAGATTTTCAGTAAATTCAAATATATCCTGTGCAAAAAGTACGGCTTGCCCTGTAAACCCATATTGTCCAAATAGACCATCATATTTTATATTTTTTACAAATGGATTGATTCTTGAAAGTAAGCGTTGTTCTGGTTGTGTCAATTGCTTTATTATATCAGGCACTTTACCAGAATCTAAATTATTCCCGTAAGTTTTGGCAGAAGTTTTTTTGCTGGAAAGTTGTTTCTTGCAACGGTGACATATCAATATCGTTCCTTGATTTGTTAATTTTGTAGGTAGATATGAAATAGCGCTTAAATTTATTTTTTGATTTGATTTGATTTAGATAACACCTTTTAGTACAAATCTCGCACACCTTGTCATAAAATATAAAGGATATAAAAGTACCCTTAATGCAAACGAAGGGCACTTGTTTTTCTAGACCATACCTGGGAACCCCCTAGTTAGGAGGTATTGGGAGATATTGGGAGTCAAAGTTCCTAATTTTGCACAGCTGTTTTTGTAAATAAAAGTTTTTCAGGTTATAACTTTCCTTAAATTACCTCCATGACCCTTTTACTATTCAAAGCATCCACTAGCACAATGTTTTAAGAGTGCTGCATTGAGTTTTACCGAGATTTTTGACCCCAAAAAACAAAGCCGTTTCCCAGCAAATTTTTTTGCGTAGAGGTACTTAGTTTGATGTACATTGTACAGAATGCTTGGTTGACGTATGTGTTAAGTCATAGTCATAGTCATTTATTTTACAACAAAATACATTGTGTAGAAAATAACTTAAAATTAGATTCATATAAGATAGTCATAAAAAAAAGCATATTAAATTAAAAATAAACTCATTTCAAACAATAAATTAGATAATAGTGGAAACTTATATGAATAAAAATAATAATAATTTAAAAAGATGAAAATATGTAAATAAAGGTACATTTGTCAACATTTGGCCATACTGAACTCTTCTATACTGTAGTAGCTCTTCCTCAATAAATATCTCCTTAATTTGTTTTTAAATAAATTTGCGCTGGTCATGCTTTTAAATTCTATTGGCAACTTGTTGTATAACCACACAGATTGGTATCTGGGACTATGTTGAACCACTTTCAATTTTGGTTGAATTGTGTGGTATGGTAAGTCCTTCCTACGAGTATTCACTCTCGCCAGTCTTTGCTCTTCAGTTTCGTATTTGTGTAAATTCATAACAAAGATGGTTAGCAACACAAGAATATAGAGACAAGGCACTGTTAGAATTTTTAGTCTTATGAAGTGTTTCTTGCAAGAATCTGTCTCATGCGAAGCATTGAAGCTTAAAGCTCTCTTTTGAATGACAAATTCTGACTGGATATTGTATTTGTAGCTGTTGCCCCAAAACTCAATGCTTTATCTGAGCCTCGACTCAACCAAAGCGAAATAAACCCTCCTAAGTTGAGGTAAAGTTAGTGCTTCTCTCAGGGTTCTGATTGCGTAGCATGCCGAGCTAACAGACTTAGCTATAGACAATATCTCATCCTTCCAATTTAATAATGCTTCAATACGAACACCTAAGAATTTGACATTATAAACTACTCCGACTTTGTTACCACAAGACATCACCTCAATCTTAGCGTCATTTCGCACCGTCGGCTTAAATATGTATTATTTAAGCCGACGGTACGAAATGTTTTATTTACACTAACTTTTAAATTATTTGAGCCAAACCAGTTTAGAAAAGTCATTAACACCGTATTAATTTTGGATTTTTATTCTAATATGTCATGTGCAGACACAATGGCATTTGTGTCGTCAGCAAAAATGATTAGTGTAATGTCATTAAAATGTCTTTTAATATACTCAATCAAGTCGTTTAAGAATATTATAAAGAAAATTGGACCTAGAACAGAGCCTTGCGGGGGGGCCCCACGGCGTACAGTGACTAGACCGGTTTTAAAGATTTTTTCCTCACCGTCTACCACAGATTTTATCTCTGTGTACTGGCGCCTGTTATGCAAGTAAGAGCTGAAAAGCTTTAATACATTCTCCCTTAGGCCATAGTGTTCCAATTTGGCCAAAAGAATGTCATGGTCTACTGTATCGAAGGCAGAACTGAGGTCAAGGAAAATACCGGCCACTTTGTGCTTGCAATTTAATTTACATATAACCTCATCGACTAATGCCTCAACAGCATCACCAGTTCCTAATGATGTTTGGTATCCAAATTGTTGTTTATTTAAGACATTGTGCATCTTTAAGTGTTTCAAAAGCCTTTCTTTAATAATTTTTTCAAAGGTTCATTTACACCCTGTATTAGTATGGTTTTGTAAAAACTGTCTATTTGCGGCTTTTCTGCTGTTCGTATTATGAGAACTATGCTCTCTTATAGCACCCAAACGAACCTCTCGCTGCTCAGGAGTTTCGTATGCTCTAACTTGAGAAAAAAACTCTCGTAACGCGCTCGAACGAACCTCTCGTTGTTCAACTGACTCGGTTCCTCGCACTAAAGATATGTATATGTTGAGGATTTTTGTCAATTCGTGCGTGGTGTTCTTCCTGTGATTCCGCTGCTCTTAACCGTTATATGCGTTTTTTAGCCTTATCAAGTTTCAACTGTTGAGTGTGTGTTTTGCTATTGTCCTGATCTCGACTTTTGCTGAGCTATTGGCGTTTCACATCATCGCTTTCAGTGACAAGTTTTTCTTGCCGTTTTAATTTCTTTTTCTATAGCCTTCTCTTCCTTTATATAGATGTTTCTGTTTTTCCCATGTTGTAACTACGAGTACCAGAGAAATATTCGTCGACCCTCAGAGCTTCGTGTAAAAGTGTAAATGTTAATATGTACAAGATATTTACAATAATACTTGACTGCGTTTCTGTAAATAAATATTTTATAATTCTAAAAACTTGTTTTACAAAGTATTACTTACTATTTAAAAAAAAAATACTTTACCTGTAAATAAAGAATCAACATTTAAAGCTCTCAATTCCACGAATATCCTCGTAATAAAATATTCAGGTACCTATTATATTTATGATTAGTATTTTTTTAAACTTTCAGTCACAATGAGATTCACAGTCTGTTCATATCATTCATTCCTACATTCACACAATCTATTTTATCTGTCATTAACTCACTTGCTCAATCGCGCGAGCTAGATCCTATGGGCACCTTCCATCTTCATCATCAAACCGTGGCTAGCATTTAGAACCAAAGTGAACCCAGACTCGATGGGGCTATTGCCAAGACAAATGAACCCAAACTCGAAGGGGCTCTTAGCCAAGACAAATGAAGCCAGACTCGGTGGGGCTATTAGCCAAGACAAATGAACCCAGACTCGATGGGGCTATTAGCCAAGACAAATGAACCCAGACTCGATGGGGCTATTAGCCAAGACAAATGAACCCAGACTCGATGGGGCTATTAGCCAAGACAAATGAACCCAGACTCGATGGGGCTATTAGCCAAGACAAATGAACCCAGACTCGATGGGGCTATTAGCCAAGACAAATGAACCCAGACTCGATGGGGCTATTAGCCAAGACAAATGAACCCAGACTCGATGGGGCTATTAGCCAAGACAAATGAACCCAGACTCGATGGGGCTATTAGCCAAGACAAATCAAATAAACTAAAACTCAGTGGGGATATGTCGTTTCATAACGGAGGTCCTATGGCCACCTTCGAGCTCCAGCGTGAGGTCAGCTCTATTTCACCATAATATTGCAATGTCTCGTGATATCTATATTGTGCTGAAATTTTACATGCATAGGTATAGATTCTATACCTATGCATGTAAAATTTCAGCACAATTGGTTGAAAATATCTGCTTCAAAATTGAGGTGCAAGAGTCCGCGCGAACATATTACATATTACAAAAAACATAAAATTAAATAAAAGCTTGTAACTTGTAATAAGTAGGTACCATCACAATAAATATAAATCATGTCAATTAAAACACGACTACGACAAAAAAAAACACACGTTACAGGTCTTTGATAACGTCACAGAATACACAATAGTACTACGATAACGTGTGACTGCGGCTGTTCTGTTCTTGTTTTTCCAGTTATCTTGTATATTTCAGTAGGTATCCTGAAAATCTTGTCTCATACTTTTTTAGCGTCGATTTTTTTATGTAGTCGGGTTTTAGTTCTTTACTTTTTTTTTATTAGAATACCTTTCTGCCGACTTTCTCGACGAGGTACAAAGCTAGCGCAGACGCCACGAGCTGCGCGATGCCGAGCAGCACGGCGAGTCTAGCGGGCGAGCCGAGCGCCTGCCCCCCCTCCCCCCCGGCGAGCACGAACACGCGCTCGGCGAACTGCAGCAGCGCGAGCACGCCGCACGCCTCCTGCCCCACCACGCCCACCACGCACAGCCAGAACGCGCGCCGCCGACGTGCGTCACTCACTACCACAAATGACTATTTCAAAAAACAGCTATGAAAATTTTGAAACTTTGACCCCCAATATCTCCGTATCTAGGGGGTTCCCAGGCCGGTATGGTCTATAACAAAAAAAAATATCGCGGTGGGAGAACAAATGCCCTTCGGCTTCGTTAAGGGTGCTTTTACGCCCTTTATATCATAGCTACGAGGGATCCGGTACACTTGCGCGAAAGACACTTGCGCGAAAGACACTTGCGCGAAAGACACTTGCGCGAGGCCACTTGCGCGACTAGACACTTGCGCGACTGGACGTTTGCGCGAGTGGACACATGCGCGAGTGGACACTTGCGCGACTGGACGTTTGCGCGAGTGCCACTTGCGCGACCGACACTTAAGCGCCTGGAAACATGCGCGACTGTACAGTTGGGCGACTGAAACTTGCGCGAGAGACACTTGCGCGACTAGGTATTAAACGTGCGCGAACATCACGCCTGTTTTCCACGAATGGGTCGGCAGAAATGTACCGTAGCATATCCTTGTTTTTGTATTTTTAAAATTAATTCTAGATATTTTATAGAAAGAAAAGGTTTTTTTGGTCAGTTTTTTTTTTTTTTTTTCAGAATGAAAATCCAAGATGGCGGCTAAGAAATTTTCCGAGTTTTCCGACATGGGTATCAATTTTAGGGTTTCAGGGGCCGGAAAAGCCGAAAATGAGGTCAAAATGAAAATCCAAGATGGCGCCGAAAATTTTTTCCGATTTTTCCGACATGGGTATCAATTTTAGGGTTTCAGGATCCAGAAAAGCCGAAAATTAAGTCAAAATGAAAATCCAAGATGGCGCCGAAAAAATTTTCTGAGTTTTCCGACATGGTTATTAATTTTAGGGTTTCAGGGGCCGGAGAAAGCCGAGAATGAAGTCAAAATGAAAATCCAAGATGGCGGCTAAGAAATTTTCCGAGTTTTCCGACAAGGGTATCAATTTTAGGGTTTCAGGGTCCGGAAAAGCCGGAAATGAGGTCAAAATGAAAATCCAAGATGGCGGCTAAGAAATTTTCCCGAGTTTTCCGACATGGTTATTAATTTTAGGGTTCCAGGGGCCGGAAAAGCCGAGAATGAAGTCAAAATGAAAATCCAAGATGGCGGCTAAGAAATTTTCCGAGTTTTCCGACAAGGGCATCAATTTTAGGGTTTCAGGGTCCGGAAAAGCCGGAAATGAGGTCAAAATGAAAATCCAAGATGGCGGCTAAGAAATTTTCCGAGTGTTCCGACATGGGTATCAATTTTAGGGTTTCAGGGTCCGGAAAAGCCGAAAATTAGGTCAAAATGAAAATCCAAGATGGAGCCGAAAAAATTTTTCGAGTTTTCCGACATAGGTATCAATTTAAGGGTTTCAGGGTCACTCGGAAAGGAAAACTCGGAAAATTTCTTAGCCGCCATCTTGGATTTTCATTTTGACTTCATTTTCGGCTTTTCCGGCCCCTGAAACCCTAAAATTGATACCCATGTCGGAAAACTCGGAAAATTTCTTAGCCGCCATCTTGGATTTTCATTTTGACTTCATTTTTGGCTTTTCCGGCCCCGGAAACCCTAAAATTGATACCCATGTCAGAAAACTCGGAAAATTTCTTAGCCGCCATCTTGGATTTTCATTTTGACTTCATTTTCGGCTTTTCCGGTCCCTGAAACCCTAAAATTGATACCCATGTCGGAAAACTCGGAAAATTTCTTAGCCGCCATCTTGGATTTTCATTTTGACCTAATTTTCGGCTTTTCCGGACCCTGAAACCCTAAAATTGATACCCATGTCGGAAAAATCGGAAAAAATTTTCGGCGCCATCTTGGATTTTCATTTTGACCTAATTTTCGGCTTTTCCGGACCCTGAAACCCTAAAATTGATATCCATGTCGGAAAACTCGGAAAATTTCTTAGCCGCCATCTTGGATTTTCATTTTGACCTCATTTTTGGCTTTTCCGGTCCCTTAAACCCTAAAAATGATTCCCATGTCGGAAAACTCGGAAAATTTCTTAGCCGCCGCGTCTTGGATTTTCATTTTGACTTCATTTTCGGCTTTTCCGGTCCCTGAAACCCTAAAATTGATACCCATGTCGGAAAACTCGGAAAATTTCTTAGCCGCCATCTTGGATTTTCATTTTGACCTAATTTTCGGCTTTTCCGGACCCTGACACCCCAAAATTGATACCCATGTCGGAAAACTCGGAAAATTTCTTAGCCGCCATCTTGGATTTTCATTTTGACCTAATTTTCGGCTTTTCCGGACCCTGAAACCCTAAAATTGATACCCATGTCGGAAAACTCGGAAAATTTCTTAGCCGCCATCTTGGATTTTCATTTTGACCTCATTTTTGGCTTTTCCGGTCCCTTAAACCCTAAAAATGATACCCATGTCGGAAAACTCGGAAAATTTCTTAGCCGCCATCTTGGATTTTCATTTTGTAAATAAAAAAAAAAAACTGACCAAAAAAACCTTTTCTTTCTATGAAATATCTAGAATTAAATTTAAAAATACAAAAACAAGGATATGCTACGATACATTTCTGCCGACCCATTCGTGGAAAACAGGCGTGATGTTCGCGCACGTTTAATACCTAGTCGCGCAAGTGTCTCTCGCGCAAGTTTCAGTCGCCCAACTGTACAGTCGCGCATGTTTCCAGGCGCTTAAGTGTCGGTCGCGCAAGTGGCACTCGCGCAAACGTCCAGTCGCGCAAGTGTCCACTCGCGCATGTGTCCACTCGCGCAAACGTTAAGTCGCGCAGGTTCTAGTCGCGCAAGTGGCCTCGCGCAAGTGTCTTTCGCGCAAGTGTCCTGTTACCTATAATATTAGTTTAGATTACCTTAGAATATATTATTAAAGTGAGGATTACTATAGGTACATATCATCATCATCATCATCATCATCATCAGCCTTACATTGGTCCCACTGTAGGGACTCAGGCCTCCTCTCTAGGACAGGGATGGGCTATAATTCACCACGGGGGCCCAGTGCGAATTGGTAGATGTCACATATCTTCGATTTTTTGGTTCTAAGATATGCCGGTTTCCTCACGATGTTCTATGCTTTTGAATTTATTATTCGCTTTATACCAGTTCGAGAGCATTAATCAAGGTACAGGTGGATTGCACAAGGAGCAGGACTTAAACGCACCTACGTTCCAAGAAGGTATCGAAGCGGATGTCCGGTCTTGGAGCGCGGGGTGGTCGCGCGCCTGTCGTGCTATACTCACGCATGTCTCTGGCCAGTGCGAGCGGCTCGTGCGCGCGCAGGTCGGCGTCCAGCGCGCGGTGATCGCGCGCCTGTCGTGCTATACTCACGCATGTCTCTGGCCAGTGCGAGCGGCTCGTGCGCGCGCATGTCGGCGTCCAGCGCGGGGTGATCGCGCGCCTGTCGTGCTATACTCACACATGTCTCTGGCCAGTGCGAGCGGCTCGTGCGCGCACATGTCGGCGTCCAGCGCGGGGTGGTCGCGCGCCTGTCGTGCTATACTCACGCATGTCTCTGGCCAGTGCAAGCGGCTCGTGCGCGCGAAGATCGGGTGGCGGCAGCGCGCACAGCTCGGCATCCAGCGCGGGGTGGTCACTCGTTGCACCGCGCAGCCACGCCAGCGCCGCGCGCGCCTCCTGCGCCACAAACACCTTCACTACGAGCACGGGCTAGGCTCGCTTGCCGCCTGTGCGGATACGAGCGAGAACAATTCCATTCCACAACAGTGACACTCACGTCGGGCTTGCCTTGCGCGGCGAGGAAGGGCGGCGACTCCGGCACGAACAGGAACAGCGCGCAGTGCACCGCCGACAGCGCCAGGCAGCTCCACAGCACCGTCCTGTAACCGTCACACACTCGCGCCAGTCAGTGCGTCAACTAGCCACTCTGACAACTTCTTCAAAAAGGTTATTCATATAGCCCTACTTGATAAAAGATCGTGACCGTATATGTGAACTGCAAATGCAGATATGAATGTACTTTTTTATATTTCAACAAAAGTTACATGAGTGGGTAACATCCGTAACATACAAATCGTCTGCCAAACTGCAGAACAGTTTGTCAGCCGAAATGAAAGGCTGAGGTGTTTGTACGGTGTTGAGAACACCCACATTTCCGTTAATATCTCATGTAGGTAATAGGTAAGTTGCGAACCTGACGCATCGAATTCTGTGCCGTACAGCCAGCACACGCATAGAGACGCTGAATGTTACCTGTGCGGCACCTGCGCGTCGGCAGCCAGGTACATCAGCAGGAAGCCCAGGTTGTGCGCCAGCACCAGCGCCGCCACCGCCGCGCCCCGCACTCCCTCCTCGCACATCTGACAACAACGTGCGGCACATCAGTCTCCTGTCCTGCGCGATGCGATGCTAAGCGCGACCTGCTCGTGTCGTACCTCCCGGGCGAGCAGCGGCGCGAGGCACCAGGCGCCGGCGCCGCCCAGCCCGGCACAGGCGCGCGCCGCCACCACCCACCAGCCGCCGCCACACAGCTTCAGCGCCCAGCACACCTGTATACACCACAGCACACATTAACCTGTGAGCACACAGCACACACACTGCCACTGAGCCGCAGCAGTGATGTAGTTACCACGAAGGCGGCGGAGGTGGCGACGACGGCGCGCTTCCTGCCGCCAGCTAGAGCGCGCGCGCACAGCGGCACGCCCAGCAGCGACGCCACGAACGTGGTGGCGGCCGCGCCCACGGCCACGGCTCCGTCCACTTGCTGACCCTCCCCATCCTCACCGCCCGCACCCTCGCCGCTCGCCAGTGACACCCAGCCTATGGCCAGCCCGAACGATATCGTCGGTACGTTGACTGCAACAAAACCATTCTATAAAAGGTGTAAAAGTACCCTTAACGCAAACGAATGGCACTTGTTCTCCCCACCACTGCGATCATTTTTTTGTTCTAGACCATACCTGGGAACCCCCTAGTTACGGAGATATTGGGGGTCAAAGTTCCAAATTTTGCACAGCTGTTTTTGTAAATACTAGTTTTTCAGGTTTAACTTTACTTTAATTACTTTCTTGGTCCCTTTACTATTCAAAGCACCCACTGGCACAATGTTTTAAGAGTGCTACATTGAGTTTTACCGTAAAATGAAATTATTGACCCAAAAATAAAAAGTCGTTCCCAGCAATTTTTTTTGCGTAGGGGTACTTAGTTTGATGTACAGAATGCTTGGTTGACTGTTGGTTCTTTCATCTCAAACAGACACACAACTGCATTCACAATTAGGACCTAAACGTAGAATGAAATGGTCTAACGAACTCAACGAAACACTCATGAAATGTTATTTTAGGGCAACAAAGATGGAGACGGATATGACAGTTTGGCGGAAAAATTTAAAAGAAAAATTCACAGAATGTTATCCCGATCTAGCACATTTATCAGAACAGCGTATATCAGATCAAAAAAGAGTAATAGTAAATAATAATATCATCTCAGAAGCACGGTTGCAAAGATTAAAATTAATAGTGGAGAATGAATTGTTTGAAACAGACTCTTTCCAAAGACAAGCTGATACTAGTAGGTCAAATACAGAGGTAGGAAATGTACAGTCACACACAAATGCAGATACACTAAATAAAGATATGGAAAATATACAACCATCACAAATCGAGTACATAGGAGAAGGCATAAATGATGATAACCTCAATAACTTAGGTACAGACCGCCCTATACATCTTAACATACCACCTACAAGCCTAGAAAGAATTTCTGACATAGATGAAATATTCTCGCAAACACTACAATACTACAAAGACACGCACCCCACAGAAAGGTGTTATATACCTAAGCAAAAGGCATCAAAAAAAATTGCGAATATAGTCAACTACATAAACAAAATAATTTTGAAGGAACATGTTACTAGTGATACAGATTTTAATACTCTCCAGACAATAATATACTGCGCTGCATGGACAGCTGCTAAGGCCAACGGTAGTAAAATTTCACTCGAACCTCCTGAAAATAGAAGTAGACTCCATCAAGTTCACAAACCTAAATGGCAGAAAAGGCTAGAGCACAAAATAGAGGTTTTCAGAGGAAAAATTGGTAGATTAAATAAATAAATAAATATCCTTGGACATTTCACACAACGCCATCTAGTCCCAAGCTAAGCAACCTAATGCTTGTGTTATGGTAACGAGATAGCTGATAAACTACTTATATACATTTTTTTTTTTTTTGTAAATACATACATATTATAGATAGAAAAACACCCAGACTCGGAACAAATACTTGTAGGTCGTACAAATATTTGTTCCGTGCGGGAATCGAACCCGCGACATGCTGAGCAGCAGTCAATCGCTCAACCACTGCGCCAACCGTGTCGTCAAAGATTAAGTCATTATATGCAGGGCCATAGAAGTAGAAAACTAAACAAGGCAGTGGAGATAATTTTAAGAGACTACAGAACACATACAACATACGAACAACCTAACACCGAACTTGAGCATTTCCTAGATACTCTTAAACAGAAACTAGCAGTAGTAAAAAGTAGACTTAAGCGATACACTAAATGCACACTTCGTAAAACCCAAAATAACCAGTTCGTGAATAACGAAAAACTTTTTTACCGATCACTATATGTATAAGTCAACAACAAATCAAACAACATCTAGTAATAATACAAATACAGCTTTTCCAACAACTACAGTGTTACATCAATTTTGGGCTGGCATCTGGGAAAACCCTGTCTGTCACAACGCCGAAGCAGAATGGATTAAAGAAGAGGAGGTAATCCATTCAAACACTGAAGCGATGACTTTTGATCAGGTTGATTTAGGAACTTTTCACGACGTTATTAAAAGAATACACAATTGGAAAGCGCCTGGTTCAGATAACATACACAACTACTGGTACAAAAAATTTACACATGTACATCCACACCTCTTTAACCATATTAACGATTTTATAAAAGACCCTAAAGCACTCCCCTCATACATAACCGAAGGTAAGACTTATATGCTACCAAAAGATCTTAGTGCCTCATTGAATCCAGCAAAATATAGACCAATTACTTGTCTGAACACTATTAGAGTAAACTTAAAAACAGAAACTGAACATCTGTTGTACAAGTACCTCTGTCAAGAACAAAAACAGCGTGAAGAGCTGCAAAAAAACCTAAATGACTTAACAGGTCAAATAGAATATCTCCAGCAACAGCTGAAACTTCAAGCGGAAAACGCACCAAAATCAGCAACTACAACCGCCACTGAGACTTCTCCCCCGCCGCGTGTTGAATATACCACGGACGAAGAAGAACTAGCTCGAGAAACAGGATGGATACGGCAAAAAAGCAGGAAGAAAAGAAGATTGAACACCTCACCCGCCCAAGCCAATCCGAATGAACACGAAAGTGAAGAGAATAAAGGTAAGGAAAAACCCATTAAAATTCCTTTGCCACCACCTATTGTAGTAGATGGTATCCAGGACTACCAGAAATTCTATGATTTTCTATCAGAGAACCAAGCAGCTGACGCGTTCAGCATCAAAATGATGAACGGCGATACTGTCAAAGTAAATGCCAAAAACGAAGATTCATACAGGGCAATAACAAAGGCCCTCTCACTCAACAATTGCCTTTGGCACTCGTATGAGAACAAGCAAGAGAGGCCAATTAGAGTAATGGCAAAAAAAAAATTGCATTTCACATGCATTCCGGAGAGAATTGTTGAAGACTTGCGTGGCAAAGGCTACAAGATATTAGAAGCAGTCAACAAATTGAGTTGGAAAACCAAAAAACCACTCAATAATGTTCATGCTAACATTTTCAAATGATGAAGAAACTAGCAAAATATATACCATCAAAACTGTGTTGGGATGTAATGTGGAAATACAACCGGTAAAATCCACAAAACTGGTACCTCAGTGTAAAAGATGCCAGGCGTACGGGCATACGCAAAAGTACTGCTCCAAAGAACCGAGGTGCGTAAAGTGCACAGGCAAACATCTCACTAAGGATTGCAGAAAATCAAAAGAAGAAAAGCCAAAGTGTGTCCACTGTGGAGCTCCACATCCGGCTAACTACAGGGGATGTATCGTAGCTAAAGAAATTCAGCAGATTCGAAACAAAAAATCGAAAGGCAATAATACAACCCCTCAACAAAATACACCTACTGGAAGAGTTGAAAGCACCAGTCAGTATCAAAGAAGTCAAAGCACAATAAAAACTACAGCTAAAAACGTCTCTTATGCCCAAGTAGCTACAAGAGGTATAGCGAAGGCGCCTTTGGCTGACATGGACAGTGACAAAAAGCTGAATGAAATCTTAAAGTTAATGTCATCATTTGATGAGAGATTGAAAAAAATTGAAAATAGCAACAAAGTTGCTACTTCTAAGCCAAAAAAATGAATACTACACTGAAACTTATGGCTTGGAACTCAAATGGGTAACAAAAACATCAAAATGAGTTACAAGTAGTATTAGACGTAGAAAAAATTGATGTGTGCCTGATATCAGAAACTCACTTCACAAAGCAATCTCACATTAAGTTTAAAGGGTACAAAGTATACCATGCACTTCACCCAGACAATTCTGCAAGAGGCGGTAGTGCCATTGTTGTGGAATTGTCTGTGACACTTTCTAGAAGAAAATGGTTTTTTAAAAAGCTGTCATTATAGAAATATATGAAAGTATGAAAGTCTACTATTTTTTTCTGTGATCTTTTTTCTTTACTAGTAAATCGTTGTAGTTAATAAAGTAACTCCCGACCCAATTTGTATCAGCCATTATTGTAAAAGAAAATCTTCAGCACTATGAAGAGTTTAAATACGAAGAGAAAGAGATCCAAGCAGTTGCGATTTGTCTACAAACCAAAAAATATCCTGTTACAGTTTCTGCCATCTACTGTCCACCACGGTATACGATAAAAAAAGACCACTTTATGAGCTTTCTAACTCGCCTTGGAAGTAGATTCATCTTAGGAGGTGACTTCAATGCTAAAAATACGTATTGGGGCTCCAGACTAACAACTACCAAGGGCAAAGAACTACTGAGTGCCATAAAAGAGCTGAAATGTGATGTCATGTCAACTGGAAAGCCCACCTATTGGCCAACAGATCCAAATAAAATTCCGGACTTAATAGATTTTTTCGTAACCAAGGATCTATCAACTGGTTATATAAATTTGGAACAAAGCTATGACATGAACTCGGATCACTCCGCAATCTATTTAGAAATTAGCGAGACCATTTTGTTTAAAGAAAATAGTCCCACTCTTGTCAATAAGTGTACAGACTGGGAGGGTTCAAGATCAGGTTGAATGATCAAATAGACCTTAAAGTCCCATTAAAAACACCCGAACATCTAAACATTGAAGTTGAGAATTTCATAATGCACATCCAGCAAGCAGCGTGGGAAAATACACCTGACTTCAATAAGAAGACGAAGGGAAATACATACCCCTTCAGAATTAAGAAGCTCATTATGGAAAAAAGAAGGCAGAGAAAAACGTGGCATCAATCTAGGTGCCCTGATGACAAACGAAAATTAAATAACCTGACAAAAAAAGTAAGAAGACTAATTCAGAACTTTACAGATGACTCAACCAATACCTATCTCCGGAATCTAAGTAACGACCTAAAGACTGAGTACTCCCTCTGGAAGGCTACTAAGTATCTAAAAAGGCCGGTTACCCAAATCCCACCTATTAAGTGTCAAAACGGGCAATGGGCAATTAGTAATGAGCAAAAAGCTAAGAGGTTTGCAGAGCATCTAGAAAATATATTTCAACCCAATGACGGTGAAATCATTGAAGATCACACTTTGCCTAATATGGTGACATCAGAAAATGAAGTTACTATAAAACTAGTAACACCGAGAGAAGTCGCACGAGAAATAAAATATAATATAAGTACACGAAAATCACCAGGTTATGATTTAATAACAGGAGAAGTACTTCATAACCTCCCAAGAAAGGGTCTGGTTAAGTTAACGACCCTTATCAATGCTGCACTAAGGCTAAAATATGTACCAGACTTATGGAAGGTGGCTGAAGTAATTATCATAGCTAAGCCAGGGAAACCAGCTCACGAAACATCATCATACAGGCCCATTTCCTTACTACCAATCATGTCGAAGCTATTTGAAAAGCTGTTACTCAAACAACTTAAACCAATAATAGATAGTAAAAACATAATACCAGAGCACCAATTTGGATTTCGAGAAAAACACTCTACCATCGATCAAGTGCATAGAATCACAGACGTAATAGAAAACGCCCTCGAAGACAAGAAAGTATGTGCTACTGTATTCCTAGACGTGGCGCAAGCGTTTGACAAAGTAGGGCATGAAGGCCTTATACATAAATTGAAGAGCCTATTACCGAAGCAGTTTGCAGATATATTAGAATCTTACATTTTGAACAGAGTCTTTAGAATAAGACAAGAAGACGCCTACTCAGAACTGAAACAAATTAACGCTGGCGTACCGCAAGGAAGTGTGTTAGGTCCGGTCCTGTACCTACTATACACTTGCGATATTCCTGAATTAGAGCAAAACACGGTTGGGACCATTGCTGATGATACAGCAGAAAAAATTTAAACATAGGTTAAAAACAATATTCAATACTCAAATTAACGCTAAAAATACAACAAAAGCAATTAACAGTTATGCCATCCCTATTCTTACCTACTCCTTTGGCATCATTAAATGGAACAAGACCGACCTCAAAAGTTTACAAAGAATTGTGAATATCACCCTCACTAAACACAGGAGACATCATCCTAGGTCATGTGTACAGAGGCTTACACTGCCCAGGAACGAAGGTGGCAGGGGGATAATAGATATCACAAACCTACATAATAAGCAAATTACGACATAAAGAACATATTTTCATAATAAAAGCTCCACTTCAACCCTACACAAAGCAATAGCGTTTAATGATAAAAAGCTTACACCTTTAAACATGCATGACAGGACAAGACAGAACAATGAACAACAGACTGACCGACAGACTAAAATCGCAGAGTGGACCCAAAAGTCACTGCATGGGAGACATCGACACGACCTTAACTTACCTAACGTCGACAAGTTAGCGTCGAACGAATGGTTGAGGCGTGGAGAATTGTTCCCTGAGACCGAAGGGTTCATGATAGCGATTCAGGACCAAGTCATAGAAACCCGCAACTATCAGAAACACATAATGAGAGTTCCTCAAACAATAGATATATGTAGGCGATGCAATAGCTCCTCCGAGACTATTCAGCATATTACAGGTGCGTGTAAAGCAGTCGTTCAGACTGATTATAAACACAGGCATGACCAAATAGCAAACATAATACATCAAAAATTAGCCATAAAATATAACTTAATCTCCACCCCGCCTGTGCCCTATTATAAATACCAGCCCAAAATTACTCTTGAAAACGCTACCCACAAATTGTACTTCGACCGAGGAATCTTTACAGATAAAACAATACACTACAATAGACCAGATATAACGTTAATAGACAAATGTAACCAAACCGCACAACTCATAGACATCGCCGTACCAAACACCCACAATCTACAAAAAACAATAGCAGAAAAATTTTCAAAATATACAGATCTTAAAATAGAAATCAGCCGAATGTGGTGTCTTAGCAAAGTCGCCATAGTCCCTATAGTGCTATCAACAACTGGAGTTATTCCCAAGCAACTCCACCAGTCTCTAAAAACTCTTGACTTACCACCGTACACGTACCAAAGTCTTCAGAAAGCCGCAATTCTGAATACATGCAGGATAGTCAGAAAATTTTTGCAAAATGAAAATGAATCTGTGGTCACCACCACAAACACACAATCTCGAACAATCGCAAATCCACAATTCAACAGACACAGAAACTCATCATCGCAAAATTCAGTCATTTCATCATCTCATCATATCATCTCTTTTCCGGGGTAGTACTTGGCTTCGGCCCGTGCTATTCCACAAACCCGGCTATAAAGCCGAGATATGTAAAAGTATACAAACATAATAATAATAATATTTTTATTTATTTCAGACACAGTCCTTAAATGATACACAAATTAAAATGGCAAACAACTCAAACGTCACAAAATAATCAATAAAAAATTACACATACACATTAGAATTATATAATCAATGTCGAGCAATTAATAAAAATAAAATTACACAAACACATTAAATTTACACAAAACCAATGTCAAGCAAATTAAATTCAATCAAATAAAAATTAAAATTAAACACACACAATCAAAATGTCAAAACAAGCGAGGAAATGCGCTAGCATGAAGCTGCATCCACTTTTTTATTAATGACAAGTCCCACCGCTCGGACAAAACCCTCAGGAGACTGTTCGAGCTGCTTCGTAGGCGACCCAATAGCGAAGCGCTGCGCTTCCTTACGATCGCAAAAAAATCATCGGTCCGCGCCTCAGCAAACATAGTCGAAGCACTACAAAATCGTGGAAGCCCTACCAGTATCCGGAAAGCATTGTTGTACTGCACGCGCAGTGCGCTGTACGCCCGCTGCGTGAAGTTGGTCCACAGGCTGCACGTGTAAAACGACTGGCAATATGCCTTAAATAAAGTCATCTTCACTGGTGTAGTACACCGAGCAAACCTGCGAGCCAACATATTACACCGGACAGACAGCGCCCTGCGCTCCCTCTCAATGTCCATATTGTCACACAAGTCGTCGGAGACCCAGTGGCCCAGGTACTTGAAATGCTGCACCCTTTTTAAAGGAATGCCGCAAAGAGCGACAGGTGGTACAGATGAGTATGATTTGTTACCGGCTTTAAAGATCATGAATTCACTCTTTTTAGCATTGTAACTGAGCCCATGGGCCTCCGAGTAGGACTCACAAATACGTAAAAGCTTGCGCAACGCACCAATTTTTGAATCCTTGTCGATCAACACGTCTTGTACTTCATCAAGTTTTTCTTAATATTTTTATAATAATTTCTAGCATTTTGATAAAATATCCCACGGACTCTGTATCATTAGGTAATTATTATTGCGTCATTAACAATCTTGTGGTCATTGGGTACCTATGGCTACCAACTGTAGTGTGTAAGAGTAATGTATGTGCGCACATCTATATACTAATATGAAGTATCAATACATATGATACCGATAGAACGTATTGTAAGCGCAGTAATATACGATACACCAATGAAGGCACTTGTTTCAATCATCTTCCCGAACCGACAACCTTACATGGCGACCCTGCCATCCGAGACGAGTGCCGAGTTCGGTCGCATAGTATGGTACAAGTGATATTCTTTTGAGTTTAAAAGTGGACTAATATTATATTGGTTAAAATGTGCCGGTCAAACATAGAAAAAGAAGACGTTATCATATCACAGAGTGCATCGGGTGGTTCAAATTCCGCTTCTATGCAGGAATACCATTTGAATTGCGCTAAATAGCTGCTGATGAACATGCAAGATGGTCTCTCACCAGCCGCACACCAGGAGGCTACTATCAAAATCATCCCTTCATTTTGATACCTTACTCGATGGTAACGGATTTTTTTTTTTCAAATCCGCGATATGGCCCCCAAAAACCGAAATTTTTCTTTGTAAAAAAAATAATTATAACTTCTTGTGACTTGACCACGACTATCTGACCCCCTCCTGGCACCAAACCTGGATCCGCCCTTGGACCCCTTTAATAAGAGAGAAGTATTTGAAACAGAACGATATGTTTAACACGACCGTGACGACTAGATAAAGGAGCCAAAACTTTATCAGAAAACGTTTTGCTGGCATATTTTATTGAATTATCCGAGACAAAGAAATCAAGCACTCTATGGAGTACATATTCAATGCTAAAAGCAGCAATAAAGATGAAAAAAGGCAAACATATCGACACCTATCCTCAATTAGTGGCAGTTTTAAAAAGAGCGTCATCTGGTCATCAACCAAAAAAGTCGAAGGTTTTCACAGCATCTATCATAATATGGTAGTTAATACCTAAACTGAAATAAAAGTATCTTGTAATTGTAAATGTTTTTTTTTGCATTTAGTCATTTCCTCGCTGAGGTGGGATGAAAAGTTACGTGTTGCACTCGAGTGCAAAGATTTTTCACCTCGTGCTCTTTTGATTCCCTCGCTAACGCTCAGAATTCTAATTTTTGAATCCTTCGCTTGCTTGGTCATCAAAATTGAACACGCGGTTAAAAAGCAACTTTGCACTCTTGTATAACAAATAACTATTTTGTTTTTATCGTAAAGTTGTTCATAGAATACATATAATTAACTAGTTTAAATTGTGTAGTCATGACAGTTATAGAATAAAGTGGCTGTGGCGAACATTCAATGTGTCTGAAAACATGTAAAAACCATTGAAACAGTCCGGCTATGAAGGTAACATATTTTAATAGGTCCCCAAGCAACATAATAATATACAAAATTCATCTTTTATACTATCACGAAAGTATAACCATTGATCATGCATTAGGAGCGTTTCCCTTCAATTGTGGTTCTGAATTTTAAAATGAGCCTACTTGGCTTCTCCAATATAAAATGGTTTATTAAAAAAAGGGGTTAGTAACTTGGTTGGTACAATAGAAAACGGTTCAATAATTAAGGTTTTAAAATGAAGCTATACAGAGCAAGGCTGAGATTTGAATGTGGATAGTATTGAAGGCAAACCTAACAGCTAACGTTCCTCGTGAAGAATTCGAGAATCTTCGTAGACTGTTCCCATTGGTGCTTCTTCGGCCACATCCCTCGAGGTCTTCTCATTGGCTGTCCGAAGATGATGAGCTAATTTTGAGTCATGACTTGTATGTAGGTAGGTTCCCCAAAGAACGGAACGCCTACTGGTTTGTTGAACAACATCATGCGTGAACAATCATGATTGTTGAGGGAGAATGCTCATTTGCGCATTTTTAACAGTTTCAGTCAATTCTGTTGGCGTCAAATAAACTTCTTCGTCGCCCGATTCACTTGTGATGTAGTACGTATGCAACCTCTATTTCAATGTGTGTAACCAATATATAAGTCACAGTATCAACATAATAAAGGCAGTCTTACACCACATTTTGGGATGTTTTATTATATCTGACACCCGACCATACATGGCGACCCTGCCACTAAACAGGGCTTGAATCATGTACGCGATTAGTATCGGTTTTGCTCAGTGTGGCAACTGTTTAAGTGAAAAATATATTAAAAGTGACTTTGAAAAATGTGCAACTCAAAAGTAACTAATGAGGAGGTTTTTCTCAATCAAAATAGCGCCGCTAAAAACACAGCGACGGTAGAGGAATTTAAATTTCATTTATCGGCCATAAGTATCGTGTTAACAATAATTTGCACGATATTATTCATCGGTGCACTATACTCCATCTTTAAAATTTACAAAAGATGTCATGAGTCCTGGGCGCGAGAGCAGATAACGAGACACATCTTAAGGCGTTCTGTGGATCGATCCAGAAGGTGTCGCGACGGTGCTTGTAACGTGTCTGCAGGCGAGGAACGTCGAGTCCACGCTTCTAACAAGAATCCCTGACAACACAGAGGCGTGTAACAAATCATACAATTCGGCTAGTGTTCTTGTGAGTTCCGTGTTCTAATGAATGTGAAAGTGTGGTAATTCTAACATGGGCAGTGTATGCGTGCAACAGTGGAATCATAGTCGCGATATGAACTTGCATTTGGTATATGAACTATAAAATTATGGACAGTTATGTATGACGAATTGTTACAGATATACAATGACCTTGGTAAGATAAGAATATATTTAATAAAAATAGGACCAAGTAGACGAAAGGGTGAAATTGTTTTGAAAAAACTAAAAGAGGCCGATAAATTGCTGAGTAATTTCAATGAGAGCTTAGACCATTTAAGGCTACTTAAAACCGGATTAAAGGACGAGGAATTATGTAAATTTAATAAATTAAACAAAGATTTTGTTAACCTGTATGACAATATTTTAGATTTGTGTAATAATTCATCGACTGAAGAGTCAATTATTGAACAAAATATGGCGAAATTCGATTTAAAAATCGCCTTGAGCTTATTACCAGTTCTAAATGACGACGGCACAAATACGAAACAGCTCATTGATGGCGTAGAATACTATGAAACGGAACTTGACGTAGACGGACAAATTAAATTGATAAATTTTGTTTTAAAAAGTCGACTTTCGCAGTCTGCTAAACTTAAACTTAATGCAAAGTATGACAGTGTTAATGAGTTAGTAAAGGCTATGAAAACATGTCTGTTACCAAAAAAATCAGCAACAGCTCTACAACACAAATTGTACAATTTGAAACAAAATGATCTTACTATAGATGACTACGGTAAGAAAATAACTGATTTGTTTGTTGACTTGACGATTTCCCAATCTGAAGGCAATGAGTCTAGCTTCGATATATTGAAGCCTATTAACGAAAAATCAGCCATTAAAAGTTTTGCCGACGGATTAAGAAATCGTCGACTAAGCACAATAATAGCAGCACGACAGTTTACATCTTTAAGTGATGCCATACAAGCAGCCATCGATGAGGAAGTTTCAACACCGTCCACGTCAGGTGACATTTTATTTATGCGTCGTAATAACAATTACTACCAATATAGGAATTCCAGAGGCCAGGGGATGTCACGAGGACGAGGACAATCAACGCCACCGGCGGAACGGAGGGATGATCGAATATCGCAAACAGGTCGCGGTGGATGGAGATCTCGTGGCCGCGGCACATTTAACCGTGGAGCTAAAGGTAGGATTTTTTTTAACCAAGCTACTATTCACCAGGAACAGCAACAAAATACGCATATTTTGACAGATTCAAATCCGCGAGAAAATCAATCTGAAAATAACAATGATAATAATAATTCAGAAGAGTTTTTTCGTGAATAAAAGCGTTATGATGTCATGTAGTAGCATATATCATATTTCATTACACTCTAAACATAACAATCTTACATATACGTGGCTAATCGACACCGGTGCATCCATATCGGCCATAAAATATAAACACATTGCTGAGTTGAATGAACCCATCCAAAAAGGAAAACTTGTTGTAAATGGTATTGGTGGGAAAATTGAAGCGATCGGTTTTGTTTATCTTGAATTAAGAGCAGGTGAACAAATTCTAAGCCATAAATTCTACGTATTTGAATCCTTACCCTGTAAGGCAAGTGGCATTTTAGGCCAAGACTTTTTGAGCAAATATCATTCGATTATTAACTTCAAAAATTACTCCTTAGTTATGTATAATAACAATAAAGAAATTCGTGTGCCTATTACCAAACATAACGAGACGCTAACTATACCCGCTAGGTCCGAAAGCACACATTACATTACGACCGATATAACAGAAGATTGTGTAGTTTGCGCAGAGCAGATAGGAAACGGAATATTTTTAGCAAGTACAATAGCAAGCCCCGCGGACGGAAAGCTACCAATAAGAATTTTGAACACAACAGAAAACGATTTTAATGTACATAGCATTAATCCTAAAATACATAAAGCAACAGATTATAATATCTGTATATTTGACAAGCCAAAGAAACATGCAGAACGAGTCAAAAAACTGCTTCCCTTATTAAAATTAGATCATCTAAATAAGGAGGAAAAAATCAGCATTAGGAACATATGCGCAAAGTATAACGATATCTTTTATCTCGAAGGAGACCAACTCACTACGACAACTACACACATCAAAAGTGTCTAGGGATCAACATATATTTTTGCAATAACTTTTCTCCTGATTGATATTAATTAAAAATTTCTTTAAGGATTCATCAAATAAAGTGTTTTCGTTTGTCACAGTAACGATAAACCAAGTCACCTTTGCATTAATAAAGAAATTTGCCATTTTCCTAATAAAGGGATTTTTGACATTTGAACCACTAACATTAAAGTTCGAAAAAAAGACTGAAATAACAGTTTTCTTTAAAATTTTATTGAGTAACTTAAACAATTAATAATCCGTGTTTCTACCGCGAACACTAACAACACAAGAACATCGGTTTGGCATACTCAAAATGAGTTCATCCAAATCACGCTGTGGAATGGCCGCCCATGTTCGTTGCAACAACAAAAAAAGGTCTTCTTGCGACTGGATACCCTCCATATTCGGCAGAGCTCTTCTCTGTAGCATATCCCATGCATGCTCAATCGGGTTCAAGTCTGGCGACTGAGCAGGCCAGGGCAGGACATTGATGTTAGCTGCGGCGAGAGTCTGTCTTACAACTCTTGCGGTGTGCGGACGTGCATTATCATGCATTAACTGAAATAAGTGACCGATTTGCACTTGTAGAGGAACGATGACGTCTGATACAATCGTCTCAGCATAAATTTGAGCGTTGAGGTTGCCTCTGATCCAAATCAACTCAGTTCTTCCGCCGATCCAAATACCCGCCCATACCATGATGGTTCCACCACTATAAGGATGGACTTCCTGGCAGGATTTTAATCGCTGTTGGCGTCCAAGGGTTCTCCAGTGTCGTATACGTCTTGTATCCGGTCTCATACCAAAACGAGACTCATCAGAAAAGCACACGAAACGCCATTGTTCTTCTGCCCAATTTCTGTGTTCAAGAGCCCATTGATATCGAATCCTACGATTGTGCATTGCTATAGGTGGTACCCGTAGCGGTCTTCGGGAATGAAGGTTCACTTCATGCAAGCGGTTTCTGACTGTTTGGTCGCTAATTAAGTTCCCTGAAGAGTGATGAAGCCTCACGGCTAACATCATGGCGGTTATTGTTGGAGCTCTTCGAGTTAAGATTTGAATGTATCGGTCTTGTCTCCGTGTGGTGCAGCGATACCGTCCTCCATGGCGCTCAGCCACGGTAGCAGTGCTTCGGTAACGTGTCCAAAGTCGACTGATAACACTCTGACTTGTATTCAGAGCTAAAGCCACAGTACGTTGCCGGGAACCAGCTTCTATCATTCCCACGGCTCTGAGCATTTTTCCCTGCTTAAATGACGTCGCCGCTCCATAATAACGTTGGTTTTAATCAGTAGTAGGGAAACAGTAGCACTAATAATGTCTTCAATGCGTTGTATGTTTTTATAGGGAAAATATTGACAGCTGATTTTCATCTTTTACTCGAATTTGATTCACAGTTCCTGATTCAAATTATGAAATGCACCAAAAAGGATCCATATAAATTTATAAAATCATAAATTTATTACAAAGCCACATCCCAATCTCAAGAAATCCGCATAAAAATGCTTGATCCCTAGACACTTTTGTTGTGTGTATATATAAACATTCAATAACAATACAACCCGGTACTAGACCAAGTTACAGCAAACCTTACAGGCTCCCACATTCACAAAAAGGGGAAATACAGAATCAAATTAACCGCATGCTCGAACAAGGTATAATAGAACCCTGTAATAGCGAATGGTCTAGTCCCGTTCTATTAGTACCAAAGAAATCAAATAGAGAGAAGAAATGGCGTCTAGTCATTGATTACCGAAAGTTAAATAACTGTGTTCAAAATGATAAATTCCCACTGCCAAATATTCATGAGATATTAGACTCGCTATCTGGCTGCATTTATTTTACGCACTTAGACTTAAGCCAAGGGTTTTATAACGTGGAACTTGAACCAGATAGTAGGAAATTTACAGCTTTTCATTCAGGTCAATATCAAATGACTAGAATGCCAATGGGTCTTAAGACAAGCCCGAACTCATTTGCCCGAATGATGACAATGGCAATGGCGGGCCTTAATTATGAAAAATGTTTATGTTATCAGGACGATTTAATTATAATGGGACGGGACTTATCAAATCATAACAAAAATTTAATCGAAGTACTAGAAAGATTACGCAGTGTCAATTTAAAATTAAATCCGATGAAATGCGACTTTCTTAAAAAGGAAATGCTCTATTTAGGCCACGTCGTAACAGATAACGGTGTACTACCCGATCCAGAAAAGATTAGTGCTGTACAAAACTATCCAATTCCCCAAAACACAAATGAAGTAAAGCGTTTTGTAGCCTTAGCGAATTATTATCGCAAATTTATTCCAAATTTTGCTGAAATTGCAAACAGTTTAAATATTTTGTGTAGAAAAAATGTAGAATTCATTTGGAATAGCGACGCACAAAAGGCATTTCAGACACTTAAAGAATGTATGTCTCCACCACCAGTTCTCCAATATCCGGATTTATCAGATAAAAATCAGTTTATTGTACAAACTGATGCGTCAGGGTACGCGATAGGAGCGGTTTTATCCAACGGCAATGGTCGGCCAGTCGCTTACGCCAGTAGGAGTTTAAACAAAGCTGAACGTAATTACCCGACTATTGAAAAAGAACTCCTGGCTATAGTATGGGCCGTAAAACATTATAGACCCTATTTGTATGGTCGTCCATTCAAAATAGTAACTGACCACAAACCACTGGTATATTTATTTAGTTTAAAGGAGCCATCAAGTAGACTGCTCAAATTTAGATTATGTTTAGAAGAATATGACTATTTAATAGAATATGTCAAAGGTCAACAAAATGCAGCCGCCGATGCTTTATCTCGAATTCCAATATCATCGAAAGATTTAAAGAACATGCACGAAAGTTTATTTGTAATGACACGAGCACAGATAAAACGATTAGAACAAACTTCTCATATTCCGGAAGATACCGCAGACAACTGTGTCCCGGATCAAGAAGATCAAGCAAGGATTGTGGGAACAATTAACAAGTCTAGTAATGCAGTAGAGCTGCAATTCATTGATAAAACAAGTCTAAACAGGCTACAAAAAACGAATAGAATATATAAGGGAAATAATATATTTTCATATGATCAAGCAAAAATGATGTTGTATATAAATCCATCTGCTCGATCACAACTGACGCCAGCCGCATTTGTGAGAGCGATGTGCGATTTCTGTAAAGTTAATGATATACATGAAATATGTTTCGTGAAAAATAAATCCCATAACTTATTCTTAGGAAAAATAACTAATGAGGTTAAAAGATATACTAAATGGGAAGGACCGCGATTGTGTATTTTAAATAATATAGAAAAAGTAGATAATTTAGAAGATCGGAGAGTCATTTTAAATGACTTTCACTTATTACCCACAAGTGGCCACGCAGGCACAAAAAGAATGTTTAACAACATTAAAAAATATTATTTCTGGCCGGGTCTCGAAAAGGATATAAATAACTATGTTAAAAAATGCCCTATATGTCAAAAACAAAAGTATACGGTTATGGTAAAAGAACTCATGGTAATAACCACAACGGCACAATCATCATTTGAGAAGATATTTTTAGACATAGTAGGGCCTCTTGATAGAGATTACAATAACTACACGTATATTTTAACACTTCAATGTGAACTATCAAAATATGTATGCGCTTTTCCACTAGTGAATAGAACAGCAGCTGAAGTCGCTCGTGTGTTCGTCAACAACTTCATCCTCGTGCACGGTGTGCCTCGGGAAATCGCTACTGACAGAGGAACGGAGTTTATGTCAGAGACATTCAAAGCGGTATGTACAATTCTTAATATTTCCAAACTGAACTCAACAGCCTATCATCACCAGAGCATTGGTGCACTGGAGAATTCTCACAAAACCCTAGGGGCCTTTTTAAGAATGCACATCAATCAAAGACCAGACTCATGGAGTTCATGGTTACCTTTTTGGGCATTTGCATACAACACCACAGTACATTCATCGACAAAATTTACTCCCTTCGAACTTGTGTATGGAAAGAAATGTAACTTACCAAGTAACCTTTTAAGAACAGTAGAACCACTATACAATTATGACAGTTATCCCCTTGAGCTTAAATATAGATTACAGATTTCACAAACAGAAGCACGGGAAAACTTGATTAACTCGAAATTAGAAAGGAAAAACAGATATGATAAATATGTAAGACCTGTAGAATATAAACCAAATGATAAAATATTGATTAAAAATGAAACTGGTAATAAGCTCTCAAACCTTTATACTGGTCCCTACACTGTTATTAGAGATTTGTCGCCAAATGTAGAGGTAAACATTAATGGAAAAATTGATGTTATTCATAAAAACAGAACGAAGTTGTATTACTCATAAAGTCATAATATATTGTATACTTAGCAACAATACCTAGGTTACTGACCTTCGTTGCGATCGTGGCTGTAAAATGATATGCACTCGTGATGCCCTGAATGAATGGTGCCAACAAAAAGTACTTACATGTTTTATTTGTAAACACAGAACTCAACTGTAATCTTAGGTATAAGTTTGAAAAAAAAAAAAAAAAAAAAAGGAATTCGCTTGTTTGTAAACACAAGCGATACAACAACTGTAATCTTAGTTATAAGTTGTTTATTAATATACTTATATAAAAAAAAAATATATATATAAAAAAAAAAAAAACCTGCGAGTAACTCAAACGCATAACCATTACTCATAGATAATAAACAGTAATTTTACATTAAATTTGTAACCACATTACGTAGTTTTATATATACATATAAACAAAAAAAAAAAAAGTATCCATGCAAAGGAATATTTTTTTTTTATTGCCTTGGGAGGTGTGATGTAGTACGTATGCAACCTCTATTTCAATGTGTGTAACCAATATATAAGTCACAGTATCAACATAATAAAGGCAGTCTTACACCACATTTTGGGATGTTTTATTATATCTGACACCCGACCATACACACTCATTTTAGGTTTTTCACTTGTTTACAAGTTTCTTGTTTTTTATTTTTAACCTAAGGTTCTAACAATATGACGTGAAAAGAAAATTGCGCGCGCAAAGCAAATTAGAAATAAAAGTACACCAAGAAGGTTCCAAGTCTGAGTTTCTAACAAATTAAAAAAAAGTTGTATGATGAATTCGGCACCATGGAGGTAAAAGTAAATAGGTTTAATCGTGTTTTGAATTCACAAACCTAGTGCACACGATGTTCTCAATTCAATTTACTTTATCCTCTAGCGGATAAAAACAGCTTTTGCACTCAGATATCGAAGAGCAAAAATACTCTTTGGACTTTTGGGTTTTACGGATGGGGGGATGAAATTTATATTATTCATTAAGGGGGTCTCCCCATACATGGAACTGAAACAATTATTTTTTGACAAACCTATACGTGTGGGGTGTCTGTAGATAGGTCTTCCAAAATGACGTTGAAGTTTCTAAAACTATTTTTCCTTAAAGTCAATCGTTTGAAAGGTAGACACTTACGAAGTGGTAAAATGTGTCTGGCAGGGGGTTGAAACTGTCAGAAGTCTCCGGCAATGGATGACGAGATTTCTTAAGTTATCCCGAAAACAATATAAAAAAATTGAGCTTTATTGGGAACGTGCATAGTGTATGGAGGGAAAATATAAACGATCGCAGTGCATGCCGCGGCAGAAATGTGCACCAGAAGGGGCTTAATGAAACTTGTCAATATTGTTTTGGAAATGGGTCATTATTTTTGGTGTATTTTAAACTGCAAAAAAAAACCCCCTAAGTGCATGTCAGACCACGCACAATGTAGGGTTCCGTAGTTGCTCATCAAAATATTATGTAAACTCATACTGATTATCTGCCTCCGAACGATGTTTTTTATTATAAAAATTAAATTAAATTACATTTGCAGTTTTGAGACCTGCGCTCCATATGTATAGGAAAATATGTCATACAAGACAGTAGACTCGTATGTTATAAGTTGGTCGACTATTACTCGTAAACTTGTAAAGCCTACTTAGTTGTGATAGTTTTCCTTTTATATGCTACTGCCATGACTTTTTTCACACGCCCATACACAACCCCTTTAAGTGGGTTAGGTTGGCACACTTGAGTCTATCAAAAAATTGCACTTTAAAGCTTAATATTAGGTCTTTACCTATGAAATTGCCGTTCTGCAGTACTGGCCATTTCAAATCAAAAATAATTTTTGTTTGGCTAAGAATTCTAATTTAAAATAAATTTTATTTTAAAAACATGTTTTTTTTTTCCAAAAGTAGTCATTTGTTTATTGATTAGTGTTACATTTTCATCGCATTTCAATCTTTTTCGTCATCATGGATACAGTTCGAACAAATTATCTTGGCAGGTCCGAACTTCGTGCAGAACGCTGCGCAGTAACATTTAATAGGAACCAAATGGTGACATGAGGTGAAGTTCGGGGGGCGGTAGTCTAAGCTAGAGATGCACCTTACATAAACACAATCAATCCTTTATACGATCAAATATCGTAATCGATTAGTTTTATTTGGAATACGTTATTATTAGTGTTTAGAAGATATTTAAGTGAATACATTAACTAATAAAGTGAATTTAATCATTAATAATTGAGTTTTCGTCTTTATTACATAAAAAATGTATAGTAACATTATGTTTTCTCTGTTAAAAGACATGATTTACTTATATTTTTGAAATCTATTACAGACTTCTTGAATAACGAATGTTTACGAATATTTAAAACCTCAATATAAAACTGAATAGAAACATCTTTTTATTACTTAATTTCAATCGATTCGAAGAATAATCGATTAAAC
Organism: Diarsia rubi; assembly: GCA_932274075.1. Taxonomy (NCBI): domain Eukaryota; kingdom Metazoa; phylum Arthropoda; class Insecta; order Lepidoptera; family Noctuidae; genus Diarsia; species Diarsia rubi. The sequence continues at coordinate 20,173,691 of OW026427.1, forward strand.
GACACCCATTGCACATGCACATGCACATCTCTTTTTGTTAACTTCGTGACCTTCGTGCAAGTTCGGCAATATTCGGTACGAGGTATTATATCTCAGTCACACGACAGCATTTGTTTGGCGTTTGTGTTGCTATCTCTGTCTTGAGCACATTCGATTAGAAAAGTTTTCGTTGTATTTTTGTTTGTTGTTTTTAATATTACCGTTATTTTTTATTATTTGTTAGAAAAGTTAGTGGGCACTTATTTCGTCAAATATGCCACCAAAGTATAGTAGTGTTTTAAATCGCCAGGCGAGAAAAAATATTCACGATTTAACTCAGTATATGAAAGGGGAAAAAGAAAATGGAGTTAAAAATGTAGACACGGTATCTAAAAGTGTTTTGATATTTATTTCATTTGTATTTTCTCACTGTATTAGGTATTTTCTGATCGTATATTTGTTTATCTGGCAATAACAGTTTCCTTCGCGAGTATACATGCGCAAAAGTTCGCAGAGCCTATGTTCAGACCTGCCAAGATAATTTGATCGTACTGTACGTTAAAAATTCGAGTAATTATGGAATATGAGTACCGTCGTGGCAGCAACGCGGCACAAGCGGCACGCAACATCAACTAGGTTTACGGAGCTAACACTACAAACCAACGCACCACCTGTTATTGGTTTGTTTGCTTCCGTTCTGGAAATTTCGACCTGAAAAATGAACCTCGCGGTCGTCCGAAGACTTTGGTGTCGACCAAAAAAAATTACGAATTAAAGGCGATTGTGGAAGCTGATGATACACAATCTACGGCTGAATTAGCAGCAGCTTTCGACGTTAGCGTCAAAACAATATTGGTCCATTTGCGTCAAATTGGCAAGGTAAAAAAGCTTGACAAATGGGTGCCCCACGAACTCAATGATCGCCAGCGCGAAGTACGCGTCGAGACGTGCCTTGCACTGCTCAACAGACACACAAATGAAGGAATTTTGAACCGCATTATTACCTGCGATGAAAAATGGATTCTGTTTGATAACCGCAAGCGCTCAGCAAGTTGGTTGGATCCTGGTTCAGCACCTAAACAATGCCCTAAACGAAAACTTACCCCTAGAAAAGTGATGGTCACTGTTTGGTGGTCTAGTGCCGGTGTGATTCATCACAGCTTCTTACCAAACGGGGTGAGCATTACTGCAGATGTGTACTGTGAAGAACTGAACACAATGATGGAGAAGCTGGCACATCTCCAACCAGCATTGGTCAATCGCTCGTCTCCGCTGCTCCTGCACGACAACGCGCGACCTCATACTGCACAGCAGACGGTCTCCAAGTTGCAAGAACTGGGGTTGGAAGCTCTCCGTCATCCGCCCTACTCACCAGACCTTGCGCCTACAGACTACTACTTTTTCCAGAATTTGGATAACTTCTTGGCGGGAAAAAAATTCAATACCCGAGAGGCAGTACAAAATGCCTTTGAAGAATTTGTTGCCTCCCGACCAGCTGATTTCTTTAAGAAGGGCATCAATAAACTGCCACTGCGTTGGCAAAGATGCATTGATTGCATGGGTGATTACTTCGATTAATACAAATAAAAAATACATGAAAAAAATTCGTTTAAATTTTTTCATACAAAACGGCAATTTCATAGGTAAAGACCTATTATTTCACAAACGAATCTCTTAATCGATAAACTGTTTGAGCAAACTCGCAATGTTTTTTTTAAGACCTATCCAACGACATCCCACACAATGGACTTTGCGAGAAAAAGAATCACCCCCACTTTAATGTGTACTGGAGATCACCTAAAAATATTCAATATTTTACTTTAGCACTTTTGCTTTTGCCAGCTTATAGCTGTAATTTCGCATGAATATAATTATAATAATTAAAAAATTTAATTAATTTTTAATTATTATAAGCTATTCTCCTGGTAGTTCGTGCCGTAGTTGTACCATAAACTGATATGTGTGATAGAACGAATGAGAAACTTTAGTCCCGCTGGTTTTACGATTTTGTAACACCCTTATATCGTAGAACTAGTGGGAACGAAAAGTCCCATTAGTTCTACTATAAATAGTTTAATAGCACCAGTAGAACCAATGAGACTTTTCGTTTACACTAGTTCTACGATTTCGTAGAACTTTGAATAGTTGAATCGTAGAACTAGTGGGAATATAGGCTGTTATTGACCACTAGCTGATGCCAGCGGCTTCACCCGCAACAACTCGAAAATTATCCCACGGGAAGATAAAATCAAGATATAAACTATCTGTGTACCAAATTTTATCCAAATCCGTTCAGTAATTTTTGTGTGAAGAAGTAAAACATACACACTCACATACTCACGCACTCACAAATTTTCGGTTTTATAATATTAGTGTGATAACAGTACCAACAAAATGTTGCTAGTAAGAAATGTTAGTTTGTTAAAAACTCCGGAGAACCTTACTACGTTATGGGTCGGTGAGTGACGATTTGCTGATCAATGCAACGCTAGTGGGCTCTCCGTGCTAGCAGGCAGTGTGTACGCTGGCCGCACGCTACTCTTGTTGACACACGTTTCGCTGGTTGACCACAGGAAGGTGAGCGGCTTCGTGTGGTGTTGCGAAGCAACGCGGCTTACATTACATTGCACACAGACATTGGCACACCAGTGGCGTACGGTGTACCTACGCAACCTCCCGCCGGTGCACTCTGTGTGTGTGCTGGCGCTCGAGCTTAGCGGCTATTTGCCGAGTTTGCTAAATTGACATCTGTTTACCTTACGATGACCGCAACAGTGCGGTATGACCTTCCGGTTGGTGTTAGTATGGGAAGCAATTAGTAAGTACCTATGTACTTACATCTGATTCGTGAAATCCGATAATGTCTTATGCGGCCATAAGGTAAATATCGAATGCCAATAGCGCTGGGAGGGATTAATAAAAATTGCAAACAACAGACAGCGGCACAATAAGTGTATTTCCTTCGGGTATTTCCAATTTTTGTGCCGAATGAAATGAGTGAAGGTGTGCTATAGCGATGGGCGTTGAATCAACGAACTAGTTGAATCAACGTTGATGTCTCTTCAACGGAATTAACGTTGACCGTGTACAAATCAACTCGTTGAATTCGTCAACGAGTTACGAGACAACGACGTTTATGAATTCAACGCGTTCTTATCGTTTGACGAATTCAACGAGTTGATTTGTACACGGTCAACGTTTTGTTATTTTCGACGTACGATACAAACTGCCCGTGATAAACAGGTTAAATACGCCTGAGTGTTTTATAGCAAATTAATCAGTCAGTCATAAGCCTGAAAAAAGTATGAGATCATCTAGAACCCTAAGTAGGTAGTAGGTAAAGTCATCATAAAATGTTATCCAATTTCATTAGGTAAACTGCATCAAATTGTTCGTAAATTAACATTACAACAGCATACGTTAATAAAAGCGTTTAGGCGTTTATTGTTCATGCAAGTTGACGTTAACTCGTTGACGAAATTAACTAGTTGATCAACTAGTTGACAAACGCAATTCAACGTTAACGTTTCGTTGACGGAAAAACCTTCAACGACCCATCGCTAGTGTGCTAATGCTAAGGGTAGTGGGGCTAAGATTAGATGTTTATACTAGCTAACCCACGCAAATTCGCCTGCGTCTCAATAATATTATTATATATAGCTTACAACCTTCCTCGATAGATCGACTATCCAACATAGTAATCTTTTTTCAATTAGCTTTCTAATGTTGAAAGAATTTTCAAAGTCGTCACAGTAATTTTTGAGTTAAATCGTAACAAACAAAAAATCTAATAATAAAAATAATTTAATAAGTAATCCTCTCTATAATACCCACCAAAAACAAAATTATATAAAAAGCCAAGCCGCGCAACTCAGTTCTTTTACCGTAAAAAGTAGTGAGATTCATGTAATACCAAGTCAGTTAATATATTTAACCATTACTTAAAAACCTTTGATGTTTTAAATAAAAGATTGACTTGGCCACTGCATCACATTGGCCAATGCGATGGCGATTAGCTATTACAATGGCCCGTTTAATATTGGCGAATGCGATGCGATGGCCAAGTCAATCTTTTATTTCAGATTAGTTTAGATTACCATAAATTATATTATTAAAGTGAGAATTACTATAGGTAGATATACAATCATCATCATCATCATTAGCCTATATTGTTCCCACCGCAGGGACTCAGGCCTCCTCTCTGAGAGTGGGATGGGCTATAAACTACCACGCGGGCCCAGTGCGGATTGCTAGATATGCCGGTTACCTCACGATGTTTTCCTTCACCGTTTTGAGAGTAGTGGTGATGATATAAATTACACAAATGAATGCGCCTGTTTGGGTTCGCACCCACGACCAACTGTTCGTAAGTCGGGGCCGCCACCGCTGGGCCACCACTGCTCACAAAACAATACACAAAAACACCTTGTAAATATTATGGTGCAATAAATATTTTGAATTTTAATATCCCGGAGGCCAGAATCTCCACGTATCTACAAAGGGTCGCGCGGACATTTTAACATTGCGATATCTTCTAAGATATTTGTTTAAACTATATAGAGTAAAGGCACAAATATTCTATATTGAATTTCCGTTCTAACAAACACATTTATTTAGATATAGATTAATACCATATGGGTTAAATAAGCTTCGCAAAAAATAATTCTTTTTAAAGTAACTTATCAATACTTAGTAAAAAATGGTTACAGTGAGTCAATCTCAATAGATATGCTGTTGCGAACTTTTTTGTAGAACTTTTAAATATAATCATTTCTTTCATACATGATATTTGCATAAGTTAAACCATTTTCGCAGCGCACGCAACGGAAGTTCTCAATAAGGAATATCGTTTCCCGGTTTTGCAACATTTTTCATTCATGCTCCACTCCTATTGGTTGCAGCGTGTTAAAGACTTCCTCGATACATGGAAGAACCAACACAATTCCAACCAGTAGATCCTGAGTTTATAGCGTTCAAACAAACAAACAAACTCTTCAGCTTTATAATATTAGTATAGATGACGAAATCAAAAATATACAGGGTGTTTGGTAGGGAGCTGTACATACGCCTAGGGTAGAAACTAGGGATAGTCTGCTACCTACCCCCGCCCATTATATTGACCTTGGCCTCAAGGTTTTTTTTTAATTTATTATTATTTTTTATTTGATTTTTTGACTAAAACTACCTGTAGCTCAAAATCTATCCATGGGACCGGTCGGCTAATGGTCTTGTTTTAATCGTTAGAGTCTTAGGGTCCTGCAAAAAATTATTTTACACCAGAAAATTGTGGAGAAGAAAAGTTATGGGGCCTGAAGTACCGTAGTAAGGTAAAGAAATAATTTTAAATTAAAAAAAAACCTTGAGGCCAAGGTCAATATAATGGGCGGGGGTAGGTAGCAGACTATCCCTAGTTTCTACCCTAGGCGTATGTACAGCTCCCTTCCAAACACCCTGTATAATCCAAAGTACAACCAAACTAAATGTCAACTTGTGCTCCTGCTCAGTACTTTCCCACCATTTTTTTTTGCTTGTGTGGTATATCATCAAATGAATCCTTCCGCTCAGGGCAGAGCGGAGGGAGTGTCACACTTCTACTGACTAAAAACCACCCTTGTTCCTTCTTAGCCCTTTGTGTCGAGGCCGCGGTATCTCTTTCGAACAACCCGCAGCCCCGATAGGCGTCGGCCCTTGCACGTACGGAACACGAACGCGTCGTCGACACGGCCTGTGTAGTCGTCATAAGACGGACTGACGGCGAGCTAGCCCATTACTTACCGTCTTGCGCCTAAAAATAAAAAATAACGAAAAATAGTTATTTGTTATACAAGAGTGCAAAGTTGCTTTTTAACCGCGTGCTCAATTATGATGACCGAGCAAGCGAGTGATTCAAAAATTAGAATTCTGAGCGTTAGCGCGGGAATCAAAAGAGCACGAGGTGAAAAATCTTTGCACTCGAGTGCAACGCGTAACTTTTCATCCCACCTCAGCGAGGAAATGACTAAATGCAAAAAAAAACATTTACAATCACAAGATACTTTTATTTCAGTTTAGGTATTAACTACCATATTATGATAGATGCTGTGAAAACCTTCGACTTTTTTGGTTGATGACCAGATGACGCTCTTTTTAAAACTGCCACTAATTTAGGATAGGTGTCGATATGTTTGTCTTTTTTCATTTTTATTGTTGCTTTTAGTATTGAATATGTACTCCATAGAGTGCTTGATTTTTTCGTCTCGGAAAATTCAATAAAATATGCCAGCAAAACGGTTTCTGATAAAGTTTTGGCTCCTTTATCTAGTCGCCACGTGTTAAACATATCGTACTGTTTCAAATGCTTCTCGCGTGATTGTTGAGGAAGAAAGCTCATTTGAGCATTTTTAACAGTTTCAGTCAATTCTGTTGGCGTCAAATAAACTTCCTCGTCGGCCGATTCACTCATTTTAGGGTTTTCACTTGTTTACAAGTTTCTTGATTTTATTTTTAACCTAAGAATTTAACAATATGACGTGAAAAGAAAATTGCGCGCGGAAAGCAAATTAAAAAAAAGTACACCAAGAAGGTTCCAAGTCTGAGTATCTAACAAATTAAAAAAAAGGTATACGATAAATTCGGCACCATGGAGGTAAAAGTAAATAGGTTAAATGATGTTTTGAATTCACAATCTTAGTGCACACGATGTTCTCAATTCAATTTACTTTATCCTCTAGCGGATAAAAACAGCTTATCCACTCAGATATCGAAGAGCAAAAATACTCTTTCCGAGATGGGGGGATGAAATAGTAGATTGTATGACAAGGGAGCAAAATAATATTTTTACGGCGAGGGCGCTATTTTGAATCCAGAGCGAAGCGAAGGATTCTAGAATAGAATCCTGAGCATAGCGAGGGATTCTAAAATAGAATCCTGAACGTAGCGAGGGATTCAAAGTACATCGCCTGAGGGAAAAATATTTTTGCTCTCGAGTCATATACTCTACTTTTCATCCCCTTCTATGAGAAAATAAATAAGAGACACTTTTAAGTAAATAATGAATACGTTTAATAAAAAAAAATACATGAATGTAAATGGTCAATTAATCATTCAAGAAAGTTTCAACATTTTGTACGGAAAATAGGTACTTTCGATTTCTTTGTTATGTGTCCTTCAGACAGTCTCTTCAGATAAGCTACTTATTTTGAGTAGCTGTCAATTTTAATATCTTTATTGATATTTACTGTAGATTTAAGCATGGAGTATACACTCCAAAGAGTATAAGGCTGTTTTGTTTTGGATAATTCTTGAAAATAGGCCAAAAATATACTTTCCGAAAATGTCTTCGCTCCTTATCTATTTTTCCATAGTATAAAATTGTCATTGGCCTTTACATATTTCTCCCGGGATTTCGTAGGTATTAAGTTTTGTATGACTTTGTTGGCTTCTATATTTATTGTTTCAGGCGTTAATGCACTATCACTTTCAGAATTAGACGTAGAACTCATTTTTTTTGTAAAATACAATAAAGTCCGTACCGATTACAAGACAAGAACAGGGCAGTAATTCGCGCGCTTTTTTTTTTTTTAGTTACCGCGCCACCTCTCACCGTACACCCAACACTTACAGCTAGAAATCTAAACAATTTGCGTTCGATGTCAATGAACGATTCATGTTCCAAATTTAAATCTCATTACTGCCCGCTAAAAAGTCTTGAAGAGAAAAGAGCTACTTTGCTCCCGCTTAAAGAGGAACAAAACGACACTTTTCGAATAGAAGGGATGAAAAAAATATTATTCGTCACAGAAACATATCGAGCATACAGGAAAAAAAACAATACACATACAACGCTTAACAGATTTTAAAAAGAAAATACAACAAGCAGCGATTAAAAAAAAAATTGTTGCACGTCGTGACTGCGACAAGTAGGCTGCCACTGGCAACCTGGCAGGTTGCTATGAGCCGGAAGCCATCACGTGTCCCTCGACACCCGGATCGTCTCCCGCGGCGGCTGGGACGAGAGGTTCTTCGCAGAACGAGACGATGGAGTCCCATTCCCATGGCGTGGTCCCATGGCGACCATGACTTGCACCATAGGCGAACGCGAGAGGTCGCCGCCGCCTATCATAAAGCAAAGGAAAAAATGCAAAAACCGTAAATTTTTAATTACATCATTTAATAAAAATATGTTTATTAATTTTAAACTTTGTTTGTACGGAACCCTTTTTTTGAGGGGGTGTGGGAAATCGTCAAATAACTCCCGCTCTTGGGCAGAGCGAAAGGTCTTGGCGAGTACCTACATCAAAAATATGTATTATAGTTCAAGTCAACAAATACGTTTAGATTGCAGTCAAACAGTTCTCGCGGTCTAGTCAGTGTTATTTACTCGTATTATGTAAATAACAAACCAACATTAAGTAGAATATTTTACATTATGAATAAAAACGAAGACTAAGAAAACCGCGATCTTAAAAGTATTATTAAACAAGAAAAATCGTCTAGTAAGTAGATAATTAGATAAATTATAGAGGACAGCCGTAGTCGCATGCCACTGATACCTGATGCGCCTTCATGGTATTCTCATTGATACAGAAGTTAGCTGATAGTTGCCATTAGCAAGGTGGCACACGACTACGACTGTACTCTATAATTTATCAAATTATCTACTTACTAGACGATTTTTCTTGTTTAATACTTTTAAGATCGCGGTTTTATTAGTCTTAGTTTTTATTCGTAGTCGGGTTTTAGTTTTTACACGACTACGGCGAAGCCAAAATGAAGGGTAATGATTTTAGCAGTCTATGTATGTATGTATGTAAGTATGTATTATGTATGTTTGTATGTTCCACCGTGGCGCCTAGACTATAGAACGTATTTTAATAAATGAGGTGTCAATAGATTTGTAAAAATAGCGCGGGTGACATAGGCTATATAAATTTTAAAAATTCTTTTTAGGACGGAATTTAAATGACAAATTCTAAGCTCGAAAAAAAATTAATTGAGATAATCATAACATGTTTGGTATCATATTATAGTTTTAGTCAACACACACCTTTAGAATGCGGTCAAAAAGCTCTCGCGGTCTAGTCTGCTATTTACTCGTAGGTACTATTTAAATAGCAAACCAACATTCAGTAGAATTTTACATCATGAAAGTAATATAAAGTAATATAGACTAGATGGCGTTGTGTGATAGTTGTGGAATATTATTATTATTATTATTATTATTATTATTAATATATTATAAAGGATTTATTAAATAAAATAACACTAATATAAGATACAAATAAAAATATAGGTTTAAAAACTTAAACCCGACTACAAACCACGGTAAAGAAGAAAACAAGAAAATAATTCTTGTCTGATATTCATATACCTACTGAATTTGTATATTTCAATTTAAATGTAAGTAAAATTATTATAGAGGTCAGTCGTAGTCGCATGCCACCTTGCTAACGGCAACAGCAGCTGACATTATCAATGAAAACGCCATGAAGGAGCATCAGGTAACAGTGGCATGCGACTACAGCGGTCCTCTATAATGATAAATAAGAAAAACAAATAAAATAAATCAATATATATTGATTTATGTTATTTGGCACATTTTTTCCTTTTCACATTTTTTTCCCAGTGTTTTATTATTCCCTTTATTTATTTTGTTACAAACGTAGGTATTACATTTTTAAGTATTCTTTACAAAAAAACAATAAAAAAACATTTAAAAATATAAAAAATTGTAGCCCACCGGTATCGGGAACAAGGTCCAAGCTACCGGCGGCGGTCAGGGCTCCAGAGAAAGGAACCTCCTAACAATGCGAGAGAGCTATGCTCGGAGTTACTTTGCGTGATAGAATCAAAAATGAGGACATCCGCATGAGAACCAAGGTTACCGACATAGCCCGAAGAATTGCCAAACTTAAGTGGCAGTGGGCAGGGCACATTGCTCGCAGAACGGATGGCCGATGGGGTCGAAAAGTTCTGGAGTGGCGACCGCGAACTGGAAGACGTTGCGTTGGAAGGCCTCCCACTAGGTGGACCGATGACCTGGTGAAGGTTGCGGGGATCCGCTGGATGCGAGACGCACGGGACCGGTCAATGTGGCGACACTTAGGGGAGGCCTATGTCCAGCAGTGGACGTCTTTCGGCTGAAATGATGATGATGATGATGATGAACAATGCGAGCCGTGTCCAGGAGTACCGCTCTCTGTATCAAGCCCTTGATCCAGCTGCCTAACGAGAGCCTCCTCAGGTGTTGGTCGAGGCTCTTGGCTATTAAGCCATTTGCGGAAACTGTAGTGTTTTTATTATTACAAATCTTTTTTTTCTTTTTTCCCGGTTCTGATTCTTGTACAGTAGTGGAGTACTGGAGTGTGAGCAGCCCACCGTTACCATAGACCTTACAGGAGATGATACCATAGCTAAGTGTCCAGTTTTAAGCAGTCATAATAAAATTAAGAAGTATATTAAAATCAACAAAAGTATAAAGAAGTATAAGAAACTTTTAAAAACACAAAGTGTTTACAAATGTAATGTTTACCTCAGAAGAGATTTCAGAAATTTAAAAAACCAGTTTAATATATGTAACAGTAAGTTAGAAAGTAGTACACAAATGTATGATGTTGACATTCAGAACCTTCAAATGGAATTACTGAGTAGGGAAAATGCATTGAAAGAAATATTTTATAAATATGAATGTAGTCAACAGATGTTAAGTGAGCGCATGCAGGAGGCATGTGAGCTGGTGGACCTGGTGAAGTATAACGCAGAGAGGTATGAGTCTTTGACTAATAACCTAACCTGTAGTTGTGCTACCGCTCCACCACCTCTCATATCACAACATGTTGCTCCTTCAACTCTACCAATTTTAGATCATACTGCAACAACTTTGAACCCCACCCAAAGTAATGTCTTAGTGTATTCTGATAGATTAGGCACTGGTTTTGGATCACTATTAAATAACCGCTCTAAACATGCAATAGTGAACCACTGTTACCATAAGTTGCATTTTAATGAGCTCATTCAAAAAATTCAACAAACGCAATTGAATGAGCAATCTCTGTAGTTCTTCTTGTAGGAAATAGCCTTAGTATAACAAAAAGGGACGTAGTTAATGGTATTGACACCCTGCTTAAGTTAAAATTAGGCAAATTAATATTGTGTGCATTGCCCTATTCTGACAGGTTAGCTGTTGAAGAAAATGATTATATATATAGTTTAAATAATTTAATGCATATTTTATCATGTCGTCATAGTGACCGTTTATTGTTTTTTGATACTAACAATTTCGTTAGAGATTTTGTTTTGATTCGGGATCATATGTTTCTTCCCAAATATAGCCGACATTTATTAGCTACATTGTTAGCTTTTAATATACACGCAGTTATTGATGACTTAACTGAGACTAGGTTAAGTGATGTAACAGTATTATCCAGTTTTTCTGATAATACTATAGAATCTTCAGTTCATTCTTTAAACTTTTAGAGCCGACAAAAGAGAAGACGAATAGTAATATTTTACTTTACCACCAGAATATAAATCGCTTCTCTGGCAAAATTTTAGACGTAGAATTGTTAGTAGATAAATACCATATAGATATTTTATGTTTTTGTGAAACTTGGTTAAAACCTGATAGGATGTTGTTTCATGTAAATAATTTTTCAGTTGCCAGCGCGTTCAACAGATCCACAGTGGGTGGTGGTACCCTGATTCTTTGTAATAGCCGCCTCAGGTATAAGGAAAGGAAGGATATCACTGCTTACTCTGTTGATCGCTTATGTGAGGTAGCATGTGCGGAGGTTGAGGGCCATGCTTTCTTATGTGTCTATAGACCACCAGCGTCAAACTTGTCGTTGTTTTTAGTCACAATGGAAGAAATATTAAGTAAACTTTTCAAAGATAATAAATTAGTTTTTGTTTGGGGTGACTTAAATATTGATCTGTTAGTCAATTCACCTGAAAAATGTAAGCTCATCTCATTGTTTAAATCATTTAACTTAAAATATTTATTTAATGAAGCAACTAGAATAACTGCAACTTCAGCTTCATGCATAGATAATGTATTCACGAATTGTAAAGTAAAAGATTCGTTTTTGATTAGTGGCGTTAGGTCAGATCATACTGGTCAACTTGTATCTTTTGAGTTAGACAAAAATTGTCACTTAGCTAAATCAATACAATTTAGACCTCTTACTAAAAATAAGTTAAAATCTTTTAATAATAATGTTTTTAGCAATCTTTATAACGCCAGTTTTGATTCCAAAGATCCAAATACATATAAACTATGGCACCTTATTTTCAACAGTTTGCCAAGAATTCAATAAATCGTGTCCTGTAAAAACAGTTAAAGTCAATAATTTCAAATCAAAATTTAGTGAATGGGCCACTGCAGGGATAAGAAAAAGCAGAGATGTCTTGTATAATTTATATTACGAAAAGTCTTTGACTTCAGATCAAGTCTTTCACAGTTATGTTAGGAAATACTCTAAGATATTCAAAAGAGTCTGCGCTCAAGCAAAATCGCAAAAAATAATTAACAAAATTGGTATTTCTAATAATAAAATAAAAACTGTGTGGCAAGTAATTAACAAAGAAACTGGAAAGACACAACAACGCGATCAGAATGACTTGTCTTTGAAAATAGTTAATCAAACCATATCTGATAAGCAAGAAGTCGCCGAGACGCTAGAAAATTTCTTTACCAACATTCCGTTAGAGGTTACGAAGTTTCTCCCCTCTTCACCTAAATTAGCTGAAGCTCTTCTTAAAGAAAACTTTACAAAGGACATACCAAACTTTAAATTTAAACCAATAAGCATTGCTACAATTATAAACACGTTCAAAAGTCTCAATTTAAAAAATACTGAAGACTTATGGGGGATATCCGTTAGGGTTCTTGGAGATATTATTGACTCAATTGCTCCTATCTTAACAGGCATATTCAATCAATGTTTGGACAGTGGCAAGTTTCCCGACTTAATGAAACATAGTAAAGTAGTACCAATTTTCAAATCAGGCTGTAAGAGTGACCCCTCTAACTATAGACCTATATCCGTGCTTCCAGCAATGAGTAAAATCTATGAAAAAATAATGCTGGACCAGATGTTGTCTCACTTCAATTCAAATGGGATTCTGCATAGTCAGCAGTTCGGTTTCACGAAGGGTAGGTCGACAACGGACGCGGGAGTAAAACTTATCAGTCACATTTTAGAATCTTGGGAGAAGTCCAAGGATGCCATTGGCATTTTCTGTGATCTCTCAAAAGCGTTCGACTGCGTCGACCACAACACATTGATCCGTAAATTACACCACTACGGAATTCGTGGTCAGGCTGCTGATCTTGTGCTGTCCTATTTATCGAACAGGCAGCAAAAAGTAAATGTTAATGGGGCGACGTCCTCCGGGTCACTAGTCAAGATGGGCGTGCCTCAAGGTTCGATTCTCGGCCCCTTCCTCTTTCTTGTTTATATTAATGATCTCCCATATATGATGGCCAAATTCTCGGATATAATTCTATTTGCTGATGATACTTCACTAATTTTTAAAATAGATAGGAAAGATACGGATGTCTTACTGGTCAACGAAAGTCTAACTGTTCTCTCGAAATGGTTTGCAGCTAACAATCTTTTACTGAATGCGAACAAAACAAAATGTCTAAAGTTCTCTTTACCAAATGTACCACAACGTGACCTAAATTTGACTCTTGACGGCAAAAAACTTGAAGTTATAGCGGAAACGGTATTCTTAGGGATTACTATCGATTCAAAATTGCAGTGGGGCGCACACATAAGAACTCTTTCGGGTAGGTTAAGCTCAGCTGCATACGCAGTAAGGAAAATAAGGCAGTTAACTGATGTAGCCACAGCTAGGTTAGTATACTATGCTTATTTCCACAGTATTATGTCCTACGGCATTCTGCTGTGGGGATCGGCAGCGGACGTTGATTCAATTTTCATTTTACAGAAGAGGGCAGTCCGCGCGATCTATAAGATGGGCCCTCGCGAGTCTCTCAGAGAAAAATTTAAAGAGATTGATATCTTGACTCTGCCTTCACTTTATATCTTAGAGTGTATTTTGTATGTCCGCAAAAACCGAGGGTTTTTCAAAACTAGAAGCGATTTTCATAATTTAAATACACGCAGTAAACAAATAGTAATACCCAAATTCAGATTAACGAAAACTAGCAAGTCTTTTCTTATAAACAGTATACGCTTTTATAACAAGTTGCCTAAGTCAGTTATAGAACTGACCGATGGAAAGTTTAAAAACTACATTAAACGTGTCCTTATTCAAAAAGCATATTATAAAATCAAGGACCACGTCGAAGATAAAAAAGTTTGGCTTTAGCTTCTGCGCATGCGGCTTCCCTGGTAACTCTTAGCCGGTACAAAGTTGTGGATGTCTCTAACTATTCTCAATTTTATTATTTATTTTTTCTCTTCCATTAAATTCTCTCTTTTACAGTGGTTTTTAATCATCCAGACGCCCTTTGGTACGAATAGTTACAGCACTGATATCAACATTTGTGCCTTACCTTCATTACAAAAATTTGTTAATTGATATGTTATGTACTTTTTTATTTTTACATTGTTTATAATTATATAATTTTTTATTATTGATTTGTGTCTGTAGTAACTCTAAAATGAACGTACACCTTACTATTGTATCGAGTCTGGTTCTTCTAACCAACTTAACAGACAGAATGTGTTGCTGGGGAGTTTGTTCCGTCACTTCTTCTTTCCAGCTAAACACTAGGAAGTGCCGAAGGGTGGGCGTTTTGGGGGACTGTCTCTTGTAAATAAGTAGAGTAAAGTAAATTTTGACGTTCGAAAAGTGCTGATTATCAGCCTAATTTGAATAAATGACTTTTGATTTTGATTTTGATTTTGAGTAGCAACAGTTTTTCGTATTGCCCATTCGCGTTTTTGGTTGGGCTCTTGTGTTTTCAAATAATCTGGAGTACCTGGTGACCCACCAGGTACTCCTAATATTCGATTATCCTAGTTTTTTATAGTTTTTCCTTTATTTGGCCATTAAACCTAAACCTAACTCTGTACTAAATTTCAGCTCTCTGAGTTTATAGGAAGTACTAGTTCTATTCTGATGATCATGAGTGAGTGAGTGAGTGAGTGAGTGAGTGCCATAAATGCGAAACTTTGCTTTCGCTTAATTTCGGAACTAAATGACCTACAGACTTGAGATTTTATTTTAAGTGTGATTTTATAGCTTACTGTATAACGAAAATTTCTGCCTTCTGGTCTTATCCAGAGGTTCTCACATAGGGGCTTGAAAATGCGGCGAAATGGTTCCAGTAAAGGATGGTACGGCGTACGGCATTGTTGCTTCGCGCTCGACTTGGCGGGGCACTGCCGTGCCCCCCGATTTAAAAATGTATTAAATTTGTATTAAAATAAATAAAGGGAATAATAATAAAGTTTTGTTTGCAGACCTTGAAGTCCAGTGTTAGTATTACGTGAAACAGACCTACTTAACTAATATTAGTAACACACATAATCAGCAACAAGTACAATACCGACAATAATATAGGTACAACACAATGGAGAATAAAGAAAATAAAACTAGGTACATAAATGCAATAAAAGTAATGCAATGACATACCTACATAATGCAGTTCAACAGTTTTTATGATGCTTCATTGACCGGCCCTGGATTCCGACATTTTATAATATTTACGTCATATGGCACTCAACTTGTATAGAAAGAAAGACAGAAAAAAAATGTGTCGTGGAAACATGACGAGCATACAAAGAAACAAGCGGCAAGCAGGTTATCTCTCAGTAGTCAGTATGATACTGTGCTACGGGGAGTGGGGATCCACAGATTGAAAATAAAATAAACAGTACTTGAATTATAATGTAAAACTGCTATTAAGTGAGACAGAATAGGTAATCCTTACGAAAAAAAAAGTATGATTTGCATGCCACAAAACAAACATAAATACAATATGAGGGAAGGCGTGTGTTTTGAGGTGATTTTTATGCGCTTTTGTGTAGATTGAATGGATAATAAGCTGAAACGTTTTAATGAAACCGTAGTAATTTAATTTAAATTCTGATTATAGTAGGTAGGTACTTGTATTTCATAATTAAATTTTTGTTTATTTATTTAGGATTAATAAAAATAGAAGGCTGCCTTTTTCTGAAATAAAAGAAATATTTTGTAATTTATTAAATAGTTTTGCCTAAATTTATTTTGGTTGACCGTACATTCCCGAGACATAACTTTCTCTATTTTATTTGTCGTCCCAAAATACTACTCAATAATGATTGTATCTATAGGCGAAATCCGGGACTGCGGTCCCGGTCCCGAAAGTCCCACGACCCAATGATAAAGGACTACCCATCCTTCGAGGAAATAGGCGTGAACATTTTATGTTGCTAATAACATAGTGCCGCGACGACGGCGACGCGGTGTTTGTGACAATTAATGGTTAGCCACTACACCTGCAGCAGATGACTGATTCGCCCGAATGCTCGTGTCACGCGCCAACAGACTGCTTCGTTAACTTTATCACGCTTGCACCACTTTTATGAAGTTTTCGGGAACTTTGACAAGGCCGTGTGAGGATCACACCGCTCCTCAATAAAACCACTCCGGCCCAGCACTCAGCTCAGCTGCACAATCGAAGGAGAGCTCAGGAGTCAGGGTCTGCTCAATAGCTCACTTAGCTGTTTACGAATACAATTTTTTTTTATAAAGGTCTTCCACAAGTCAAGTATAATCGTTTCATATAACAGGACTATTCTCTGAAACGTAGTAACTTGTTTTTACTTTTTTACTAGCTTTTACCCGCGGTTTCGCACGCGGGTGTCGGTTTAACTACAAAACCGGCCAAGTGCATGTCGGACCACGCACAATGTAAGGTTCCGTAGTTGCCCATCAAAATAATATGTGAACTTGCCCAACTGCCTCCGAACGATGATTTTTATTCTAAAAATAACGAACTTACCTACATTGCAGTTTTCTGAAAAAATGGAATTGTTAAATTTACGAAAGAAGAGTAGTTTGAGGCTTCAACTAGTAAAATCAACCTAATTCCTCGTTGATTTCACAAATACTCGTTGTTCATTTCACTAAACTATCAAAGGTTAACATTAACCTATCTATTGTTTAGTAAAATTAAGAGATTTATGTGTTAAATACACAAAATTATGTTTTGTAAAATGGTTGCCAGGAGCATTGTCAAGAAAAGTATGCTTCGCTACTATAGTTCCATGTAAAATTAATGATCTTGGGTGTTGATTTTGCTATACGCAATTCAACATCCACGATTTAGTATAATGAACTATAACTTGATGTCGAATTAATAAACAAATTGACATTATACTTCCGTAAAAAACACTTTCTAGTTTTGTAAGACGGTTCCTAAAAGTAACATTAGATGGCACATGCTTCGCTATTAAAGTGCTATGTACAATTAACGATCTTGTATGTTGATTTTGCCAAAGGCAATTTAATATACCTACATGATTTGGATGTTAATCTATGTATAACTATTGCAGACCTAGCGGCTTCCCGCGGCTGCGTATACGTGTTAGTTTTGTCTGCTAACATCAGCATTTTAGGCGTTTTAACGTTTTGGGCTCGTTCTTCGGGATAAAAAGTAGCCATCCTAATCCAAACAGGTCTCTTAGTACCAAGGCCAAGTACCAACTCAAGATTATTTGAGGCTGTAGTGGTTGTCAGAAGTACGTCCAACTACATACATTTTGCAGTAAGTAGTTGGTATTCCATACGTCACAGGTTGTGGGCACATCGTCGCAGTTAGAATAGGTAGGTAGGTAACATTTCCTCGTGATGTTTTCGTTCACTGGTTGAGAGCTCTGAACATCTGAACATTGACGATGTTTCTAAATCAACTAACTCCTAAATCACGCAATGGATTTTGATGCGGTTTGTACCAATATCTAAGTAATTTTTCACGAATGTTTAGTAAAATAGAACCTAATTAAGTTTCCATGTACCTACATAACTGAAAAAAATTTCGTTGCGTTGGAAGGCCTCCCACTAGATGGACCGATGACCTGGTGAAGATTGCGGGGATCCGCTGGATGCGAGACGCACGGGACCGGTCAATGTGGCGACACTTAGGGGAGGCCTATGTCCAGCAGTGGACGTCTTTCGGCTAAAATGATGATGATGAAGTGAAAAAATACACTACCTATTAAGCAGCCAAGTCCCCGAAAAACAATTTTACATGGCGTACGGGGCCTAAACCATAATTGTGAGTAGGTAGGTACCTACTTTTAAAAATGATCTAAAAATTGTAGCTCTTCTGATTTTTGAGAAGTCAGCAAAGGTATTTTGTCTCTCTCTAACGGTTCGGGTTAAGTTTACCCACTTCATAATTTTTTTTGCGATAAGTTTTTGCGATTGCGACGCTATTTAACTATTTAAGTGGCTCTGTGAGCTGTAGACCTCGTGAGCAAGGGTAGTAGTAGTCTTACCAGTAGGGTATGGATAAGCATCAAAACAAAAAAAAATCTAACAACCTACCTACTGTACCTACCTTTTAGGGCAAGGTTCCCCAACGACAAAAAAACTATTAAGTCAAATAACCTGGGCCTCGAGTCTGCTATTCAATAGTGTCAGAATGGTCTATCATTGATCTCTCCTACGTTGCTGTGCCCTTACAGGGTCCGCCCTCTAACCATATGGAACGCAAAATAAATAAATGAAATACATAATACGTACAAAGTACTTTTACAAAACTTATTTCGTAAAATCAAACCGTACTATTGTCAGTTTTACCAACGCTTGTTTTGTCGGACGCGGGGTGTAAGGGGAAGGGACGGAACGCGATGCGTGTAGGCAGTAAACTCTCTCCCGGGGTGACCAGATTCAAATCCTATTTTACGTATAATTTAATACTTTTTCGATATTTTGTATCGCTTTTTCGAACATCAATATGTTTTTAGTTATATTCCCGCATTCTCCAGTCAGCCCGCGATCATGGCGTTAGCAACAACGTCGAAATATCTAGAGCTCAAAACAAATAATGATCACGGAAGATATCCCGTAAGTGTAATATAACGTTTACTTCAGAATGATGTACTGAATACATGGTAACCGTTTTCGTTTTCGCGTCAGTGAACCTTCCACCCAGTATGTATAAATTTAATATGCCTGATGATAATGAATAATTTAAATAAATTGTATAGCAAAACATTCGTTTTATACACTTTCACATTCACATCTTCATGTCTTAAAAAAACGTACGTAGAACTACGAAGTATTTCACAAACTTATTACAGAGTTAAAATATTTAGAAGAAAGTGTTATTGAAATAGAAACACCAGAAGGAACATTCAGAATATATTTATACTTGCAATGGTCATTGGTGACAATTTGGGGCTTAATAACACTGTTCTAGGTTTTGCCAAATCATATTCTAGCAGTTTTTATCGTACCTTTACATATCGTAAAGGTAATAAAATATTACTGAGAAAACAATGCAAACAAGATCAAGCAAATCAAGCTGAGAAATCAAGAAAATTATGACCGTGATTCGTGACATAATAATGTAACAATGACAGGATTAAAAGAGCATGTGTATTTAATAACATCGGTTTTACCACGTACTGGATAACATATTATGTGTCGATATTATGCATTACATTTTCGAAGGTGTTTTTCACTATGACCTTGCTCATATTATTTTGCAAACTATAAAATTGTTTAATTTAAATACACTTCATGACCGAATACAATTATTTGACTATAGGGGTAACGATTTAAATGACAGATGTAGAAAAACTAAACAGGAACATTTTATTAAAAGTTGTAGCAACCCAAAGCCCAACGACGCGACCAATTAGAGCGTCCCGCAGTCGCGTGCCCGAGCGATACACCGGATAACTTGTATCGCTCTATCTCTTTCCCACGTGGCCGTTGCGAGCGGTGCGCGGCGCTCGCCAGTCCGCTGCTGCCTATGCGCAAAGCACTTGTATTGTACCGCGTGCGCATAATCTCTAGTTTCCCGCGCATGTGTATTGGCGACGCCACGCATCTAGACCTGTCGTTCACAAATAACATTCCGAACTCTTGTAAATAATAATTGTGATTAGCGATGGGCGTTGAATCAACGAACTAGTTGAATCAACGTTGATGTCTCTTCAACGGAATTAACGTTGACCGTGTACAAATCAACTCGTTGAATTCGTCAACGAGTTACGAGACAACGACGTTTATGAATTCAACGCGTTCTTATCGTTTGACGAATTCAACGAGTTGATTTGTACACGGTCAACGTTTTGTTATTTTCGACGTACGATACAAACTGCCCGTGATAAACAGGTTAAATACGCCTGAGTGTTTTATAGCAAATTAATCAGTCAGTCATAAGCCTGAAAAAAGTATGAGATCATCTAGAACCCTAAGTAGGTAGTAGGTAAAGTCATCATAAAATGTTATCCAATTTCATTAGGTAAACTGCATCAAATTGTTCGTAAATTAACATTACAACAGCATACGTTAATAAAAGCGTTTAGGCGTTTATTGTTCATGCAAGTTGACGTTAACTCGTTGACGAAATTAACTAGTTGATCAACTAGTTGACAAACGCAATTCAACGTTAACGTTTCGTTGACGGAAAAACCTTCAACGACCCATCGCTAATTGTGATCGTGTCAATACGTGAATAAATTTTACTTCCAATCTAAAACCTTCCTTCCAAGGCATAAAATACTCCGTGTCTTCATGGCGAGAAGCCGAGGATAACTTGATAAGTGATTATAGCCGACCGCCTCATCGGATATATTTGCCACGCTGCAGGACATTGAAAACACCGACATATTCGCGTTCGCGCCCTTTTCGCACGCTTGCCTAAGAGTGACATAACAGAGTCAGTTCAAGTAGACCTACGGTCTCCTACATAGTACAATTAGGAAAAGTTTACGACGAGAAGAGTGCAATAACTTCTATGGTTTACTCCGTCTGGCACGAATGGTAGAAGATTCTTCGGCGAGAAAACGTGTCATGAAGCACACGGCGAGTGAGCGACGAACACAACCGCCGCCAACATCAACGCCGGCTACACAAACCGCCTCGAGTGATAACGGTCGTGACAACAGCCGGGCACGCGCGCACGTTAGCGGCGTCGCACGTACGCATATCTACGGTGCGCCAGCTGCCCGCGCCGCGGTGCAGGTCCCGCCCGCTTCGCTCGCGCTTGTTCCAGCGGCCTCCCCCGCGCCTTTTCCACCCAAGTAGGACTCCACAAGGAGGCTACGGCCTACCTGCGCTTACTGCAGGAAGTTCGGCCACTCCATGGAGCATTGCCGTAAGTTAGGTACAGGCGTTGCAGAGTCCTGGTCCAGGTGAGAATAATAAACATTCTAGTGGTCAAAGTTTTTGTTTCAATCTCGCGAGTCTGACTCTATTTACTCTATTCAAAACAATAACAATAATAGTGCGTGTAAAAGTGATAACCGTGTTTCGTGTCCCATACGAAGGGCTAATAATAATATTACTCCACAATATTTATTTCCTAATTCTAGTAATAAGTGTCTTCCAAAACTAAATGTGTTAAAATAAAGGGTAATGCTTATTTTGATAATTTAAAAGAATGCTCAAAAATGTTCTTGGAATTTCTTTTGTCATAGTGTAAAGGGTAATGGGCAAATATGTTCTCGCAATATTTTGTGTAATAATTTAAAAGTTAATGCTCATTCATGTACCAATGTATGTTTGTGTAATGATCGTTTGGGACCCTCTATTGGTCGGGATTTAAGACCAATTTTCAATATTTCTTGACTTGGGAAGAATGCATCCTATGTCCTAATAATAGTCGAGTGCAATATTAGACTTATAGATGGAGCGAAGTTGATAGTGGTCAAACTTTCATGGGACTTTTTTTATTGAGTTCTAGGAGTGGAGAAGAAAGTTAAAAAAAAATCCCGCCCGCGACTTTTTTTTTTATTTTCTTTCGATTTTTTTTTGTTTTCGTTTACGAATAACGAATACATATTGTTGCGTAATATTGTGACCTGCGTGCATCCATTAAACGCTGATTTGGTCCGTTTCTTTGTATATTGTTGTTGACGTAATGCATATTTCAAGTAATTTTTTTTTTTGAAAATTTCCTTTTTTCTGCAATTATTTCTAAAAATGTAGAATTTTAAGATTCCTTTTGGTAAAAAGAATTGGTAACTGATGCTTTTTCACAGATAACTAGACAAGAAAATATTAACGAAGACCACTTTCATAACTGTAGTAACTTAAAATTCAATAAGAAATGTCAAAAAATTGTCTAAGCATTTTTTTCCAAATACTGCAATGAAACTCAATGTGCAAATTAATGTCTAAATCCTCATTTTATTAGCTATCTAATGAGGTATAATAACTAGAAAAATATTTAAAGATACCTACTTGTTAAATATTGGTGACGTCACACAGAAGTAAACATTCGTTTCAGGGCGTGCTTTCTGTTTATCTTTAAATTTATTGTGCTTTCTACGTGTTATTTCCCTGCCGTCGAAAAGGAAATTATAGAATTAAAAAAAGGTCACGAGCGGCGAAATTTTTTTTTAAACTTTCTTCTCCACTCTAGGAACTCACTAAAAAAAGTCCCATGAAAATCAAATTTTGTTCTACGTTTTGAGTATTTTTTCTCTAATTGCACTAGACTATAGAGAGCGTTTTCGAATTAAGAAATTTATTGTTTTGTAATTTATTTATTATACTTAATGTGAACTGTAGAACTAAGTTGGTAGGTAGCTACTTACATTATATAACTTAGATAAGTATCAATAATTGTTCCTGTTGTTTGTTTAAATAAACTGTTTTTGTATTGTTTACATTTATAAATATATCATAGTTTAAGATTAACTTAGGAATAATGCATCCTCTAACTTAATAAACAGTGGTTTCGAATTTTAAGAAATTTATATTTTTTTATTAAAATGTGAATTGTAAAATTAAGTTGGTACTTACATAACATAACTTAGATAAGTAACTATGTCGATTGTTCCTGTTTTTTAAATAAAATGTTCTTATTTTTTTTACATTCTGTTGTTATTTTAGTCCCCTTTCTGACCAAATCTTGGAATTGTAATATTTAATCATTCATTCTTTTGTATAATTATGATAATTTCACCAAATTTTATTATTTTTTGTGTACTTTTAAGGGGTCCTGTGTTATATATTTACTATATTTATTTTGACCTAGCATCTACTTTCGTTTACGACTTTACTTTGGAACGTTCTACTCGGTATTTTGTTTTTGTGTTTACCCAGTAATATTGCACTTATCTGGATTTCTTTGATATTGTATTTTACATAATATTTTACTACTTCTATAAAAGCTTCATGTATTTGTTTTCATGATTGATTTACACAGGTTTAAGTTGTCTCTAAATCTTTTAGAGTAACCTTCCTACGAAACGATTTTGTTTCACATGACGTTATTCTAAGAAATTTAAAAACAACTAAAACATCAAAGTAAGTATCATGACAATTTTGTGTGTAGGAAAATATTGCGAAAGCAATATTGTTAAAATTTGTTTGTAGATTCAACCGAAGTAAAGTTGCACAATATACGAAAGTAAATGAGTAAACCTAGCAAAGCCAGTTTCGTAGAACGTACTAAACAATTATGATAATATAAACGATACTTATTTGGTAAAAATACATAACATGACCAGTAAAGTATACAAAACAGGTTTATTCAAAAATACTAAAAAAAACCCTTAAATTATACGAAACGAATAGTCTACAAAAGCTGAAGGGTAAAATATACCAAGCCGATTTAGCAAAAAAACACTAAAGTTAACTCGTTAAGTTTACGAAACAGAATGAGTAAATATTGCAAGACTAGTGTCGTACATTTTAGGTAAATAATGTTGTAAAATATACTAAACAACTTTACTGAATAATACTAAATATGACACGTAAATTATACGAAAGAGAATTTTTGAATATTACAAGACTAGTATCTTAAAGTCTACAAAAGCTGAAGGGTAAAATATACGAAGCCGATTTAGCAATAAAATACTAAGTTATCTCGTTAAGTCTACGATATAGAATGAGTAAATTTTGCAAGACTAGTATCGTATGTTTAATTAATTAGAGGGTAAAATATACGAGACAGGTTTCATAAAAAATACAAAAATATCCTTAAATTATATTAAATAATGAAGGTGAATATTATATGACTCGTTTCGTATAATCAATCGATTTTACGAAACTTGTTTGTAAGTCTAACCGATTCGGATACGTAGTAAAAATAACGTTTTTACAATTCTAATGAGTTATTAATACCATACCAGTTTTGTAAATGTTTAATTATTTGGGTTTAGTAAAATCAACAAAAATGTGTGTAGGACCTATATTAACACTTGGCTTTTGCAAAAAATACTGAGAATTTAGTATATTCAACAAAAGTATTTTTTCAGTGTTGAGACCTGCGCTCCCATTAGAAAAAAATAAGGGATTAAAAAATCCAAATTTTTGGTTAACTTTCAGCATGCCGTAACTTCGAGAGCAATGGTCGTACAAAAAATAAAAATAAAGGAAATCGTAGCTGCAAGTGTATCATTTTTGGATTGGAACTTGAAACTATAGGTAAGGGTTCCATATTGACTACGGAACATAAACTGTAGTTATTAAGGGATCATATTTAACTCCTTTAGGGTTTGAATTACGAAAAATCCTTACTAATCTACATTATAAAGGGAACCAGCACAAAATTACAGCATTCTAGGTCCAAGGGTTTGGGCTGGTCGGCGCGTTCGTGTTCCACGCGCGCCAAGGCCGACGCCCGTCGGGGCTGCGGGATGTTGTAAGAGATACCGCGGCCTTGACATATAGGGCTAAGAAGGAACATGGGTTGTTTTAAGTCAGCAGAAGTTTGACACTCCCTTTCGCTCTGCCCAAGAGCGGAAGGGGTTAGGTACTTGATGATTTCCCAACCCCAAAAAAAAAAAGGTTTGGGCTGGGCGTTGATGAGTCAGACAGTCAGTCAGAACTTTTCTTTTTTTTTATAAAAGGGTGTAAAAGTACCCTTAACGCAAACGAAAGGCACTTGTTCTCTCTACCACTGCGATCATTTTTTTGTTCTAGATCATACCTAGGAACCCCCTAGTTACGGAGATATTGGGGGTCAAAGTTTCAAATTTTGCACAGTTGTTTTTGTAAATACTAGTTTTTCAGGTTGTAACTTTACTTAAATTACCTCCATGACCCTTTTACTATTCAAAGCATCCACTAGCACAATGTTTTAAGAGTGCTAGGTACATTGAGTTTTACCGAAATTAAATTTTTGACCCAAAAAAAAAGTCGTTTCCCAGCATAATTTTTTGCGTACTTAGTTTGATGTACAGAATGCTTGGTTGAGGTATGTGTGAAGGATTAATTTACACCCTGTATAGGTTTACCTACCTGTTAAATGTGATTGATCAAGAGAAGGCTTCACTTACTCAGTACGACCATTATGATCTGGCGCATGCATGAAAGCGCGCGACTCGCACCTGCTGCCGGCTTCACCGTCATGGCACACACAAGTCTGTCCACTTGCAGCCTTGTAGTCTTGAACGAGCAGGTACTCCGCTGTGATACCGTTTGTGATGAGAAGCACTCATACAGACCGCGAAGGTAAATACTAGTGATTAAGACCAATGTGAAACAATACATGCGTCTAAATCGCGATTTTTGCGATACCGTGATAATAATATGCGTTTGCGCAGTGTTGAATAAAGAAAAGAGCGCGAGATCGCGCGTGCCGCGTGCTGGGGGGGCAGGCGCACTATGTGCGATCAGAGGATGCGCGCCGTAATAAAGCACGTTGAGATGCCGGCGCTGCCATGCCGACAGTAAGGTCGCAAGCGACACATCGCTGTGTGACGCGGAACAGCTTCATTTTAACAGTTCATGCCTACTTCTTGACGCACAGAAGACTTAAGGACGCTGTAACATTTTCGACGAACTCATAGTTAGGTAACTAAAGTCGCACAAAGTAAAGTCACACAATAGTTCTCGATTCCCTCATTGAAATAATCTTGATCCTTGATATTATTTTTTAATTTTATTGAAATAGAATTAGATGACTTGGAATTTTGAAAACGCATTTGGTAATAAAATTGTTTATTCATTTTACGTCATGATAAGTAGGTTAGTATTTTCAACCGACTTCAAAAAAAGATGGTGCTCTATTTGTACGTATCTGCGATTTTCTCAAAAACTACTGATCCCACCAAAAACAAAACTTGTAAAAATAGCCAAGCCGAGCAACTCACTTTTACCGTAAAAAGTAGTGAGATCCATGTAATACCAAGTCAGTTAATATACACACATCAAAAGTGTCTAGGGATCAACATACAGGGTGGCCGGAACATTGACGTCCAAAAATAAAATTTCGGTCCCTCGTATCGTGGGGTATTCGAATCACCCCCATGTATGTTCCGCGACTTTTCATAGTTTTCGAGTTATGAATTTTTTTCTGAATGTTTGAAAATTTTCGACCTGACCAACCTAAAAAAATTCAAAAAAAAAAGTTGAGGGTTTTATCGAGTTTCTTTTTTTGCAACTGAATTTTCATAAGTAGTACTTTTATGCATAAAATAATCAGCTTCGTAACTGTGATGAAAGTTATGAAAATGTTGATCTAAAGTGAAAAATTTACGTTCGGTAAATTATGACTCAAATTTTCAACTTTAAATTAAAAATCTTAACAGGTGACTTCATAATTCCTAAGTAGGCTTCAAGAATGCGCCAGACTCTCAGCTTTCATAATCATAAAAAAATGAAGTACTTAATAGGGCTACTTTGTTTAAAATCGGCCTTCAAAGACAGCGAGGTGGAAAAATTCTTAAAATTACCCATCTGAGTAATTATTTTTTTTTGGCTATTTTCTCGTTCCTAAGGTTAATTAATGATAAGAATACTGAAAACTAACCAACAAATAGTTTCAGAGTTGGGTAAGAAAAGTTTTACGTAAAAAGTGGTTTTGAATAAAACACAGATGATAATGTGAAAAAAGTACTTAATTTATTTTTAACATTTACAAAAGGTTTTCAAAGTGGCCACCACCAGCAGCAATACACATTCTACACCTACGTAAGAAATTGTCTGGCAATCGTCTAAAAGCGTCTCTGTTCTCTCTCACAACACGTTCAGCTTCTGCAATCAACTGCCTCAGCTCTTGTTCACTTGAACAGTCTCGGGCGTATGCTATTTCCTTGTAATAGCCCCAAATAAAGAAATCGATGGGGTTGAGATCAGGTGAGCGTGGAGGCCACCTAATTGGTCCGCTGCGTCCGATCCATCTGTTGGGGTATGTTTCATCTAAGTAATTTCGGACCTGGGTTGCATAGTGACACGGGGCGCCGTCATTTTGCAACACCATGGTTCGTCTGAGTTCGAGATTCACATCTGCCAGCAACAATGGAAGTTCATTTTCCAAAAAGTTTTTGTATGTTTCTCCATCAAGTCTGGACGGCAGTTCAAACGGACCAATTAGTTCGCCATTGAGGATACCAGACCACAAGTTAACGCTGAAGCGATGTTGAAATGTCGAAGCTCTCACTTCGAGTGGATTTTCATTCGCCCACGTGTGGTAATTATGAATATTGAATATTCCGGATCGCTCAAATCGTGACTCATCTGACCATAAAACTTTATTGAAAAATCCAGGATCCTCTTGCTCTTTTCGTAACATGGTTTGGCAAAAATCAACGCGCAATTGGTGATCTGTAGGCAGTAAAGCTTGGACTCGTCGGATGTGGAACGCGTGGTATTCTTCATCGTGAAGAATGTCTTGGATAGAAGTCCTTGGGATGTTCAGAGCACGAGCCATACTTCTCGTACTCGTAGACGGATTTCGCTGAACTTCTTCCAGCACCATTTTTCTGCGATCCGGGTTAGCTCTAGGGATTCCTTCATGACTGCCGCGTCGACCAGGAATGCGGCCTGCCATCAAAGTGTTGTGCGTGTTAATAAAAACACGATGGTCGGGATATCGCTCAGGTTGCGGCCCACCACGACGTTGAAGTTGTTCGCGATACAGTCGCGCTGCTTCATGGCCGTTTCCTTGTGCAACTCCATAAAAATAATGCATTTCTGCATATTCACTTAACGTGTAACTCATTTTTTACACTTCCACGTAAAAAAAGTCCAAATCAGAATGCAAAACACAGTCCAATAAACGAGCAAAGTAGTCAAACAAGTAGGCAGCGGAGTCCGTGGGCAAAGCGAGTGTGGTAAAGACAAAATGGCGACACGCGTATAGCAGTAAACACAATGTGAGTACGACTGAGGTACTTGTTTCGCGTTGGCTTGTTGCGCGCCTTGCGTGAGAGAGATAGCAATAATTCGGTCTCTTTTCCTCTCGGTCCATTGTTATTGCAGGTAAAAGAGTTGCACCCTCGTTTACAACCCATAGTCCACGAGAACGGATCGCGCAAAATTCATTAAACTAACATTTAAAAAAATCTCCGTGTTTAAATCTTAGCTTTCCTGCAGTCATTTTTGGTTAGCAAATTTAAATAACCTTAGGAGCGAGAAAATGGAAAAAAAAAAATTATTAATCAGATAGCTAATTTTAAGAATTTTCCACCTCGCAGTCTTTGAAGGCCGATTAAGGCCAAAGTTAGCCCCATTAAGTCCTACGTTTTTTAATGATTATGAAAGCTGAGAGTCTGGCGCATTCTTGAAGCCTACTTGAGAACCATGAAGTCACCTGTTTAGATTTTTAATTTGAAGTTGAAAATTTAAGTCATAATTTACCGAACGTAAATTTTTCACTTTAGATCAACATTTTCATAACTTTCATCACAGTTACGAAGCTGATTATTTTATGCATAAAAGTACTACTTATGAAAATTCAGTTGCAAAAAAAGAAACTCGATAAAACCCTCTACTTTTTTTTTTAGAATTTTTTTAGGTTGGTCAGGTCGAAAATTTTCAAACATTCAGAAAAAAATTCATAACTCGAAAACTATGAAAAGTCGCGGAACATACATGGGGGTGATTCGAATACCCCACGATACGAGGGACCGAAATTTTATTTTTGGACGTCAATGTTCCGGCCACCCTGTATATTTTTGCAATAACTTTTCTCCTGATTGATATTAATTAAAATTTTCTTTAAGGATTCATCAAATAAAGTGTTTTCGTTTGTCACAGTAACGATAAACCAAGTCACCTTTGCATTAATAAAGAAATTTGCCATTTTCCTAATAAAGGGATTTTTGACATTTGAACCACTAACATTAAAGTTCGAAAAAAAGACTGAAATAACAGTTTTCTTTAAAATTTTATTGAGTAACTTAAACAATTAATAATCCGTGTTTCTACCGCGAACACTAACAACACAAGAACATCGGTTTGGCATACTCAAAATGAGTTCATCCAAATCACGCTGTGGAATGGCCGCCCATGTTCGTTGCAACAACAAAAAAAGGTCTTCTTGCGACTGGATACCCTCCATATTCGGCAGATCTCTTCTCTGTAGCATATCCCATGCATGCTCAATCGGGTTCAAGTCTGGCGACTGAGCAGGCCAGGGCAGGACATTGATGTTAGCTGCGGCGAGAGTCTGTCTTACAACTCTTGCGGTGTGCGGTCGTGCATTATCATGCATTAACTGAAATAAGGGACCGATTTGCACTTGTAGAGGAACGATGACGTCTGATACAATCGTCTCAGCATAAATTTGAGCGTTGAGGTTGCCTCTGATCCAAATCAACTCAGTTCTTCCGCCGATCCAAATACCCGCCCATACCATGATGGTTCCACCACTATAAGGATGGACTTCCTGGCAGGATTTTAATCGCTGTTGGCGTCCAGGGGTTCTCCAGTGTCGTATACGTCTTGTATCCGGTCTCATACCAAAACGAGACTCATCAGAAAAGCACACGAAACGCCATTGTTCTTCTGCCCAATTTCTGTGTTCAAGCGCCCATTGATATCGAATCCTACGATTGTGCATTGCTATAGGTGGTACCCGTAGCGGTCTTCGGGAATGAAGGTTCACTTCATGCAAGCGGTTTCTGACTGTTTGGTCGCTAATTAAGTTCCCTGAAGAGTGATGAAGCCTCACGGCTAACATCATGGCGGTTATTGTTGGAGCTCTTCGAGTTAAGATTTGAATGTATCGGTCTTGTCTCCGTGTGGTGCAGCGATACCGTCCTCCATGGCGCTCAGCCACGGTACCAGTGCTTCGGTAACGTGTCCAAAGTCGACTGATAACACTCTGACTTGTATTCAGAGCTAAAGCCACAGTACGTTGCCGGGAACCAGCTTCTATCATTCCCACGGCTCTGAGCATTTCTTTCCTGCTTAAATGACGTCGCCGCTCCATAATAACGTTGGTTTTAATCAGTAGTAGGGAAACAGTAGCACTAATAATGTCTTCAATGCGTTGTATGTTTTTATAGGGAAAATATTGACAGCTGATTTTCATCTTTTACTCGAATTTGATTCACAGTTCCTGATTCAAATTATGAAATGCACCAAAAAGGATCCATATAAATTTATAAAATCATAAATTTATTACAAAGCCACATCTCAATCTCAAGAAATCCGCATAAAAATGCTTGATCCCTAGACACTTTTGATGTGTGTATTTAATCCCTACTTAAAAACCTTTGATGTTTTAAATAAAAGATTGACTTGGCCATCGCATCGCATTCGCCAATGTTAAACAGGCTATTGTACTTAATTGCTAATCGCCATCGCATTGGCCAATGTGATGCAGTGGCCAAGTCACTCTTGGTATTACATGGATCTCACTACTTTTTACGGTAAAAGTGAGTTGCTCGGCTTGGCTGTTTTTACAAGTTTTGTTTTTGGTGGGATCTCATTTCTTTTTGTAGCGTCTCTTATTCTATCTATTTCGTTTAATGAATTAACAATACATATGTTTATTCGAATTTGAAGCAGTCTATTAGATTCATCGATTTGAAGTACTGCTAAAGTACCTACTCGCTCGACAAGATGAGTCAAGCGAGTAAAAACTCGACAAGGTCAAGTCGTTTTATAACGGAATTCCTATGGCCACCTTCAAGCTCCATCAACAGGTCTTGGAGACCATCCAAAGACAAAGAACTCGTCAAAACGAATCAAAGGAGTCTAAACTCGATGGGGTTATGATATTCTAAAATGGAGTTCCTATGGTCAACTTCCAGCTCCATCATCAGATAAGTTCCATATCATCATAATATTGCATTGATAGGCGATATACATAAACGTGCAAAATTTCATTTCAATCAGAAACTAGAAAGTATGTTTAATTTAATAACTCGTAAAATTCGTTCACTGAAAATGTATCTTTAACTTTGTAATCCTATACAATTATATGGGATTACAAAGTTATTTATGCAGTTAGTATATCTAGAAAACTAGACTGTATTTTTATACTTTTTTAGTTTTTCCATGGTTTATACACTAAACACTAATTGTATTCTAAATTTGAAGCTTCTATGTCTGCTATAAGTGCCTTAGAATTTTGATGATCGGTCAGTCAGTCAGTCAGTCGGTCAGTCAGTCAGTCAGTACGTGAGTGACAAAACTAAGGAACTTTGATTAGTTATAATTCCTAAAGTACTGGTTCAAATTTAATGAAATTTTAAATAAACCGTGTTTATACAATGCCTAATTCAGGCTTCTAGTTTTATCCACAACGAAGTTATAGGAGGTCGAAAATGGCCTGAACTGGTTCGAGAAAAGGATGGTCCGGCCGTGCCGCTTTATTGCTCGACATGGCGGGGGCACTGCCGTGCCCCCAGATCCGATATTGATCGGGTTTTCGTTGATAAATGCATATTAAGTTTTCAAGGAAGGTTTCACTGTACCTTTAATATATTAGGATCTGAGATCTTCGAAAGTAGATAACGGAACTCTTCAATAATATAGACAGTAAATGGCTCGCGATCACTGTGATCGTACTTTTATGTATTGTTTTCACCATTTCATAACATAATACCTCACTTCCTCACTTCCCTTTGCCAATATTTATGCACTGCTCACAGCAAGACTCTTCGCTCCGCTAATAATCGTCTTCTACGTTGTCCTTCTCATCGCTCTGGCTTTATAAAATCGTCCTTCTTTGTCCAGGCGGTCTTCCTCTGGAATGAACTCCCTCATGAGATCAGGACAGTAAACGGTCAGTTCACTTTCAAAATGAAAGCTCGCGAGCACATTCGCAAGAAGTTGGCAGCTTCGTCTCACAACTAAGTTGTTAAAGTTTTTCTTGTTATCTTTCGAAATTTTAAATATTTTATGTAGGTAAGTATATATGTATGTATGTATTTATTTTTATAAGTTAGGTATATATATTTTCTAACTTTTGTTTCTGTTAAGCACCTACTGTGTAATGTCTCTGCATCACCCTAAGGTAGACTGGTAGAAAATGCCCAAGGCATTAAGTCCGCCTTTGTACGGTTTCATTACTTGTGCATAAAGTTTTAATAAATAAATAAATAAATAATACCACGCTTGATCGGGTTTAAGGGGCAAACAGATGTACACCCAATATGGGGTACCTACCAACCAAAGTTAAAGAAAAAAACAATAGGTACCTACCGAAAGCGACTTCCGAAAAGAAAACAAGCGCTACATGAAATAAGTAGGTACCTACTTAAAATGAAATACACACATCAAAAGTGTCTAGGGATCAACATATATTTTTGCAATAACTTTTCTCCTGATTAATAAAATTTTCTTTAAGGATTCATCAAATAAAGTGTTTTCGTTTGTCACAGTAACGATAAACCAAGTCACCTTTGCATTAATAAAGAAATTTGCCATTTTCCTAATAAAGGGATTTTTGACATTTGAACCACTAATAATAAAAATAATAATAATATTCCACAACTATCACACAACGCCATCTAGTCCCAAGCTAAGCAGAGCTTGTGTTTTGGGTACTAGACAACTGATAAACATACTTATATATTTCTAAATACATACATATTATAGATAAATTACACCCAGACACAGAACAAATGATCGTGCTCATCACACAAACATTTGTCCTGGGTGGGAATCGAACCCACGACCTCCGGCATAGCAGTTAGGGTCACTAACCACTAGACCAACAGGCCAGTCAAAACACCACTAACATTAAAGTTCGAAAAAAAGACTGAAATAACAGTTTTCTTTAAAATTTTATTGGGTAACTTAAACAATTAATAATCCGTGTTTCTACCGCGAACACTAACAACACAAGAACATCGGTTTGGCATACTCAAAATGAGTTCATCCAAATCACGCTGTGGAATGGCCGCCCATGTTCGTTGCAACAACAAAAAAAGGTCTTCTTGCGACTGGATACCCTCCATATTCGGCAGAGCTCTTCTCTGTAGCATATCCCATGCATGCTCAATCGGGTTCAAGTCTGGCGACTGAGCAGGCCAGGGCAGGACATTGATGTTAGCTGCGGCGAGAGTCTGTCTTACAACTCTTGCGGTGTGCGGTCGTGCATTATCATGCATTAACTGAAATAAGGGACCGATTTGCACTTGTAGAGGAACGATGACGTCTGATACAATCGTCTCAAATGGTTCTCCTTCCTGCTGTTTCATGAGACGGAAAAGGTACCTTTCATAAATCCGACTTTGTTTAAGGGCAAAGTAACAATCCAATTTATTTAGAGCTCCTTTGTAAACATCAACACCTTCTCCTTCTTCAGATATCGTATCACTATCAAAATTGTTTAGTTTGGGAAGTGTGTATGATGCATCAGTCATTTTGTGGCCTGCAATAAAATAATATATTGATTATTGCCTCCTGCCTCCTTTTTGGAAAGTCGGTTTTTAAAGTATATTGACTTTGTATTGTAACGAGTCTTTTAAGCCTGTTACATGATACGTATTGTTTGATTTAATTTGTAGGCACCACGGTGGTGTTCCCATAAAAGAATTCATTTTTTGGTTGATTTAGAATCGTGAAGTGGTCACACTGGCTTTTTCTTTTTGAGGCTGTCAAGTTGACTTTGACATTTGTCACTTTTCGACCTATAGCTTTTGGACAGAATGGCGTAATTTCAGCGCCGATATAAATCTTGAAGTTTTACTTCAGATGGGCGGCATCTAATCCCAAATATGTGGTAGCCGATTGCCCTTGTCAGCATCCTAATTGGATAGCTCATATTTTTTATGGTAAGTGAAATTTTTTCGTGATTTCGATCCGTTCCGCGTTGTCATGGCTATATTGATAGCAGACGCTAATAGTTTCGATATTTAATTGTTTCAGGATCTTTTAACTTGATTAAGTACTTATTTGTCTGGATTCATTCATCTACTGATGACCACATTTTGATATTTTGGAAGAAACGGTGAGTTTTATTGCATTTGGTCGCAACCGGCTCGGTCGCCATTGTCTTTTCCAACGCTGAATATCAGCTAACGATTATTCATGTTTGTTTTCAGCCACAAGGCGTTTTTTTTACTACTAAAAATTTTAAAAGCTCGCCCCTACCAAAACATATCATGGACCGCCTTTGGCATCCCAGCGGAAATGCATATCACCAAGATGAGCATTAATCTTTTGGTAGATAATATTAACGACGGAATTTGGTATGGTTTGTAATACATATAACGTAGATCATCTATTTATAAAGTGCAATAATGACAGGTATTAAAAGATTGTTCCATTTTAGTTTTAGTTATATATAAAAGAAAGGAATTCTCTTGCATATTTCTGCCAGCAGCCTTCGGGTAATAAAATCGCTCTATAATTTTCATGCTCGATTTTTATTGATACCTTCCCGCTTGAAGATTAAAAGTCTCAAGCTCCCACAGGTAAGTCTATCCTTGGCATAGTTTTGTGTGCACTCCAGGCGCCCGAATTTTTTACATCAACTTATATTTTTATATGGAGTACAACACATTTATAAATAATAACTCACTCTTACACACATTACATTAAATATATTTATTTTTTAATATTACAATTGTCGCTCAGCGAACAGGGACTTGAAGTAGGTTTGTCTGGTACCTATATACTGTCATTATTGCACTATTAATTAATTAGCCTTTTAACTGATGAGTCTATTGTTTACAATGATTTGTTTGTGCATTGTTAATTTCATGACTTTGTTTTTTTGTAACTTAATTGTTTGACTCATAAGTTAATTTACTTTGGTTGATCTTTTGTAAACAATGTCTAGTTTTTACAATTGATAATTTTGTTTTTTGACCTGTTTGTTTTAATAACATGTTTTTTCCTTAGCAAAACCAACAGAAATGTTAGCATAGACCGCGTTTTGTTGTTCTCAACAATAAAGTTATTTTGAAAACTATGTTTAACATACAATAAGTACCTAAGTAATTTAATCTGATTGTTAAGTACAATAATGTACATTTAATTTATCTAGATTTAAGCTGCTTGTAAGTGATTATTGCACTTTTAAAACGTTAAAATCAACTTAGTAATTCTTCACAAAAATACCACATTGACTTATATACTTAACCTCAAACTTTGAATTTATTTTCAAACTTTTAACTTTTTGAAGTTTAGTTTTTGCTTTTCGTTTGCTATTCGCCTTGCTGTTTGTTAAGCATGAACAAGGGAGTTCAGTTTCCGCCGCTTCAGGATTCGGGTGATGTCGATACCTGTACTGCTGTTGATGCTTATGCTCTCAGTTGATACCATAGGAATTCTACCTTAAACTTATTCTGGTATACATACTTTCGGTCGTAGACGTTTTTACTAAATATTGCTGGATCTTTCCCATGATTAATGCCACCACTAGAGTAATCTGTAAACATTTTGAAAAGGAAATATTTCTAAAATTTGGTTGTCCAAAAATAGTAGTTTGTGACAATGGAACTCAATTTACTTCAAAACATTTTGTAGATTTTTTGAAAGGTTTTAATATAACCAAAATATTTTATAATACTTTGTATACACCTCAAAATAATCCTGTTGAGAGATATAATAAAACGGTCGAAACCTGCATATCATGTTTTGTTAAAGATGATCATAGAACTTGGTCTAGTTATTTACCCAATGTTCAATTAGCTTTAAATAGTAGTGTAAACCTCGCTACAGAGTTTACACCTAACTTTCTGTTGTTTGGTAGGGAGCTTATTCTTGATGCGTCATTACATCACTTTAGTAGTTCTGTTGATAACTTATCTCAACTAGAAATTTCAAATAGAAACGCTTATGCAGTTTCTCTTAATTCACTTAGTGATATTTTTGTTAAAGTTCAAGCTTACTTGTTAAAGGGGTATAAGCGAAATGCCGCTTATTATAATAAGGGTCGGAAAGTCATTTCTTTTGGTGTGGGTGATATGGTGTGGAGAAGAAGTTTCGTTCAATCTCATGCTCCTGCTTATTTTTCGGCTAAACTTGCACCTAAGTTTTTAAAGTGTAGAATAACTGAAAAAGTTTCTGATAACGTTTATGTTTTGAAAGAATTAAATAAGGGTACAGTAGGGCGTTATCATGTTAAAGATATTATTAAATTTTAATTTGGTTTCCAAGTGTTAGTCTTGATTTTGATAATTTTGTTTGAAGGCCACTTTTGACAGTGTGATGTATGAGGGGATGGATGCTAGGTTATCGGTGGTTTGAAAGATGTATGTCAGGTAACTTCTTATTAATTTATTGAATTTGAAAACACTCTAAAATAAAACTTAGGTCATTCTGGTTAATTTAATACTATTTTTTTTTCACACCAAATGTTTTTCACATCGAAGGATCTTATTTTATGTTTTGTTTGTTTTTGTTGGATTGTATAAGATCTTATTTTTCTTTTTAAGGGTAACCTTTTACCTGTTTATATTTTATTAGGATCTTATATAACCCTACAGTTCAGGTAATTTCTACCTAGAGAATTAAAAACTTATTCAATTTCAAGTTTTTGTAATTTTTTTCTCATAGTTTAAAATCATTCTATTTTCTCTTCGTCATAAATAGTAATCGATTTTTAAATCTATTTTGTGCTGTTCTTTGACAGAATTGTTTCTCATTTTTACTAGAGTTTCATTCTGTTTTATTGATCGGATTTGACTTTGTTAGTAACGAGTTCATTCTGGACTTTTGTTTTTAGGGTCATTCTGTAACCTTTGTTACAAAATGCCTTATTATTTTTTGGATCTTGGTGTAGCTTTTGACCTTGATTTCGACTCTTTTTCCATTGTGCTCGGAAAGTCGGTGGTGTAGTGCCGATCACAATGTGGGATTTTGGCCCCGGCCATATTTTTTCCCATTGTGTTGGACATTTTTGTTCCAATCACAATGCGGGATTTTTGACTTTCGTCATTCTTTTTTCTTTTGCGTTCGGAAGTTCGGTGGTGATGTGCCGATCGCATTGTGAAACTTTGGCTTTCGCCTTTTTTGTTATTGAGAATTCTCATTGGATATCTCAATACTTTTTTTGTGTCTGACTGTGTTTGGGAGATTGGTAGTGTTGAGCCAGTCACAGCATTCACATTCTTTTACAGCTATTGTGCTCGGGAATTCGGTGGTGATGAGCCGATCACAATACGCTTTCCTTTGTCTTGTTGCAGGTTGTGCCTGTAACAATATTTTAAATAAGGTCTTTCAGCTTTATTTAAAAACTTTTGTTTGGAGTTTAAAATTTTTTTTTGATTGTTGGATACGGAGTTAGTCAGTGGCGATAGAGCCTAACTGCACTCATAGAGATGGTAGAGTTGGAAGCGGTTGACGTGGTAGTCAGTGGCGATAGTGCCTAACTGCACTCAAAGTTGTACTGTTCCAAGTGGTTTGAAATTTTTAGTCAGTGGCGATGGTGCCTAACTGCACTAAAAATTGAGATTTGTATTGGTAAATTGTTCGAATTTGTTTGAAATTTTTAGTCAGTGGCTATAGTGCCTAACTGTACTGTTTTGGAGTTTGGGAGCGCTAAGAGATTTCTCTCTTCGTTTCATTTAACGAGTTTTTATAACTTATATTTTTTTGTTTTTCACAGATTTCGTTTTTGACTTTTTGTCATTTGCATTTTTTTCCTTTTAAATTCTTGAGACTTTGTCGTTTGACATTTTCAGAATTCATTTACACTTTGAATCTTTTATGATTCTTTTCTTTTTTGGAATTAGAAAGTTGTTAAGACTGGTTTATTTGGTTGAAGATTTCTTTCTAATAAAAGAAAGTTCCTTTCTTTTATTTTCGGGAGGGGATGTAATGTAACGAGTCTTTTAAGCCTGTTACATGATACGTATTGTTTGATTTAATTTGTAGGCACCACGGTGGTGTTCCCATAAAAGAATTCATTTTTTGGTTGATTTAGAATCGTGAAGTGGTCACACTGGCTTTTTCTTTTTGAGGCTGTCAAGTTGACTTTGACATTTGTCACTTTTCGACCTATAGCTTTTGGACAGAATGGCGTAATTTCAGCGCCGATATAAATCTTGAAGTTTTACTTCAGATGGGCGGCATCTAATCCCAAATATGTGGTAGCCGATTGCCCTTGTCAGCATCCTAATTGGATAGCTCATATTTTTTATGGTAAGTGAAATTTTTTCGTGATTTCGATCCGTTCCGCGTTGTCATGGCTATATTGATAGCAGACGCTAATAGTTTCGATATTTAATTGTTTCAGGATCTTTTAACTTGATTAAGTACTTATTTGTCTGGATTCATTCATCTACTGATGACCACATTTTGATATTTTGGAAGAAACGGTGAGTTTTATTGCATTTGGTCGCAACCGGCTCGGTCGCCATTGTCTTTTCCAACGCTGAATATCAGCTAACGATTATTCATGTTTGTTTTCAGCCACAAGGCGTTTTTTTTACTACTAAAAATTTTAAAAGCTCGCCCCTACCAAAACATATCATGGACCGCCTTTGGCATCCCAGCGGAAATGCATATCACCAAGATGAGCATTAATCTTTTGGTAGATAATATTAACGACGGAATTTGGTATGGTTTGTAATACATATAACGTAGATCATCTATTTATAAAGTGCAATAATGACAGGTATTAAAAGATTGTTCCATTTTAGTTTTAGTTATATATAAAAGAAAGGAATTCTCTTGCATATTTCTGCCAGCAGCCTTCGGGTAATAAAATCGCTCTATAATTTTCATGCTCGATTTTTATTGATACCTTCCCGCTTGAAGATTAAAAGTCTCAAGCTCCCACAGGTAAGTCTATCCTTGGCATAGTTTTGTGTGCACTCCAGGCGCCCGAATTTTTTACATCAACTTATATTTTTATATGGAGTACAACACATTTATAAATAATAACTCACTCTTACACACATTACATTAAATATATTTATTTTTTAATATTACAGTATGTGTTAGTGGTTTTTTAGGGTACTTAGGTAAATAAAGAAGTAGGGTTTTGGTACAGACAAATCTGTATGGGTCTGTACTGATTGGTACAGGGTTAACTTGCTTATAGAAACAGGTAAAAAACCTGTTTCAATGTTTTTTCTTATTTGTAGGTATATTTTTTAAAGAAAAACTACTAGTAACTTCTTCAACACAGACCTGACTAAATTATGAATTGTGAGATTATGTTTATTTGAACATAGCCTTATTATATAATATGAGAGTTGTTTACTATTATTCTTATCTTACCTGACACATCTTCAGAGGTTAAATGAAGAGATGGAACGGCCAATTTACATAGTCTGTTTCTCGGGTACAGAAACACATCTTGAAAGTGTCGACGACAGATTCTTTGAGTTTTGTAGACGTTTTTGCTATCCAGACACACAATACCTCCTCCAATGCTCTTGATCCAAGTCTGAAACTTTACAGCCTCTTTCTCGGGATTTGGAAAATAATGTAGAGGTGTACCTGAAAATAAAATAAAGTGACTTTACTTGGAGTGACTAATACGTAATTTATAGTCTGCTACTATTTTCTGGAATGGTGCTGATTAGAGCGTATGAGCTACAAAGGAAAAACTCCTGTCATGCAAAATAATTGCCATTCAGTAAAGTAGTTGGGGGGTTGGCTGTCCAAAGCTGGCTGAATGCAGACCAGTGTCGTATTACCACCTCTAATTTGTCATTGATAGATAAAATTCCTTACAAATCAATCCAATGTTTTTATTAGCATGGTTGAATTTGAAAACATTATAACATAATAATATATAATATAATATTCCACAACTATCACACAACGCCATCTAGTCCCAAGCTAAGCAGAGCTTGTGTTATGGGTACTAGACAACTGATAAACATACTTTTATATTTCTAAATACATACATATTATAGATAAATTACACCCAGACACAGAACAAATGATCGTGCTCATCACACAAACATTTGTCCTGGGTGGGAATCGAACCCACGACCTCCGGCATAGCAGTTAGGGTCACTAACCACTAGACCAACAGGCCAGTCATTATCAAATAATTATGGTTCGCTTACCATCTTCTGCTACTACTGGGCATCCAGGAACACAGCAGGCATTTCGAGGCATTGTGTTAAATGTAAATTATAACAATACACTGAGATGGTCCAAACTCCTTATGGAGGGCCTTTCTATAATATGTATGTCACAAACACTTTCACAAAGTACAGTCAGAAGCTGGAATATATACGGATTATTAAAAGATAAATGCGCACGAGCATGTTAACACACCAATCTGTGACCTCTGTGACACCAATGGATGAATGATGAATGGATTCAAAATTTTGCTTGTGTCCAGACTGCCAGAGTATAAAGCCGGCTTTTGACTATGGGATGTAATATAATTGCAACTTGAGCTAAACATTACATGTCGCGTTTGAGATGTAATATAATATATATTATAGCACAGTGAGAACGGCCGCGTACAAAATCTAAGACGAGTGATAAAATATTAACACACAGTCAGTGGGATCGTCATAATTATCTATATTATATCCCAAATGTAAAAAGCCGACTCTGTGATGACTGTGATAATCCCTGGCTAGAGTACATGTTCTGTGGGATAAATTGCTTTCGTATATATAAAAGTACTGTAATTGCTTTTTAGGGCAGGCAGGGTGTTGGGCAGGATCAGGAATTCAGGATTGGCAAGCTGTCCTGCTGCTGTCAGTGTCAGTCAATGACTGTCAGTGTCAATGTCGTCATGTTTTCTAAGCGTTCCATTTCAATTAGTGCGTTTCTTATTAAATGTCAGTGGCTATCGGAGTATCCATCGAACTGTCAAATTGGTTATAATAATTAATAATTTATTTATTAAACAGACTACAGAGGTCCACTGTGTTAGTAACAATATAACTTAGCCTATGTTAGTACTTAATAATAACAAACAAACACGATTCACAAAACATTTACACAAGAAGTACTTACAATACTAAAATGTTAGTAACAATAAAGCTTATAAAAACTATGTTAGTACTTATATACTACTACAGATAAGGTGGTTTTAATTAGATGCCTCACTATGGGGCTTTCATCATGCCTATCAGCAATAACGCTCAAGAGGCCGTTGCTACTGCCACGCAATCTGGCGAGAAGAGACGCATTCTTCTTACGCACTACAGCTGAGAAGAACATTGCAGATGCACTGCAATATCGTGGCAGTCGCAACAGTGCCCTGAAAGCGTTATTGTATTGAACACGCAAACCATTGGCTGCACGTTTAGTACAGTTGATCCATAGGGCGCTCGAGTACAGAGATGTGCAGTATGCTTTAAACAGCGTGATTTTGACCGCATCTGTACATCGAGCGAACCTACGGGCCAACATATTCGCCCGCACCGCCTATGCTCTGCGTTCCCGTTCAACATCCGCATCATCTTTAAGGTCGTCAGCAATGAAATGTCCAAGGTATTTAAAACGGTGTACCCGAAGAATCGGAACGTCATTAATTTTAATAGGTGGTACATTTTCTGGACATTTCTTACCAGCAGCCCCAAAGACCATGAGTTCTGACTTTGTGTTTGGTCATACGATTATTACAGAAAATGGAACCATTTGACAGTTAATTGATGGACACTATGATAGCCACTGACATTTAAAAAGATAAGCATAGCCCAGCTGATGTGGTTTCAAGCTTAGAAGAAACATCGTATTTGTACTTAATGTACATCATGACGTATTATATATAGACACGTCATGAACTAACATGGCGGCGCTTCAAAACGGCAAAAATAATCTAACTACTTTTACGCTTATAGAAAGGGAAAGAAAATATGACACCGTACAGCGGGATGCCTGTTGTCTTTATGTTTCGCGCAGGTTTACACACACGATTTAAATTAAGAACAAACGTAGCATCGCGCGAGAGGTTGGTGCGTGACTAATGGTGACTAAGCGCGATGTGGCCAATGGGCTTCATTTCATGTTGTCATTTTTGAGGGCGGACAACGTATTATAGTTTTAATATATCATTGGTACCAATAGTCAAATACAAAATAGTGGTGTTCAAAGTTGCTTTAAGGCTTTTTTAAATGCTTTATTAAAACACGTGATTTTTAAACGCGTAGGCATATCATGATGCCACTCACCGCGCTTGCTTTAAGTCAAGTGACTTAAAGCAAGCGCGGTGAGTGGCAGCATGCATGAGTGCGATGTAAAAGCAATAAGCAAATAGCAACTTGTGAGAGCCATGATAGCATTTGCTTTACGTTATGTGTATTAAGCACGGTGCTTTATTTTGCTATATGATATATTAACCACCACTAATACAAAATAATACGATGTTTCTTGAAACGTCACCAGCAGGGCTATTGCGTATCTTTTTAAATTAACATGACACGCATCAGAATGTGGAATTACAATGAAATGGAACGAATACATGGAATAAATTTTAAAGGCCTAAATTCATAAATATTCCAGCTATAAATACTGTATAACTAACTAAACTATGAAATAATTAAGCCATAATAATTCATAGTTTAGTTAGTGTACTCCACAGAGTACTTTTATATTGGTGTACTCTGTGGCTTGATTGCAGCAGGCGCAGCACTAGGAGCGCGAGCGAGGCGAGCGAGTGATCGTAAATTCGTGATCGTAGCCCGAACGTAAAATTGAGTGCCTAATGTAATAAGTGCTACAATGTAACCTCGAGCGTACTAATTGATGATAAAGATCGACGCGATTTGTTAATTAACAAAGTGCGTCTATATTTTGGTCACGACTACACGACGGGCGGGGAAGTGATTCGTTCGGTTCAGTGTCGTGTCGTCACTTCGTCAGTCATTTCGCTGCGACTGCTGCGGTGTCGCTGACCGCATACAAGATGTTGTCACGCTACGTAGTGTCGCAGGTGAAGCACAACTCGTACTTCCTGGTGGGGCTGGCACTGGGGCTGTGGGTGTCTCTGGCGCTGGTGCCGTTGGACGAGGCGCCGGCGGCCGCGTGCGAAGCCGCGCTGGGCGCCGCGCCGCCCGACGACTACGAGCCGCAGCGCGAGGAGCGCCCGCTGGGCCCCGCCGGCCACGCCGCCGGTCGCAGCGTGCAGCGCCCGCGCTACTACAGCACCGAGCTCGGCATGCGAGGTACGTACCAGACTACCGCAGTTTCCGAGCTGGCCAAGACGATCGTAATATGCTCCCCAACGCTTTTTCAGGATCCCTGCTTACCGGGGTGCTGAGTTCTGAAGAAGCTCTCAAGAGCCAAATAGCAGCACTGAATCACACCACAGCTCGTTTGCAGCCTGCATTGAAGTTCTTCATCACAGCAAGTGCCATGAGCTCTGTGCCAGGACTGGCCAACGTTGTGGGCTTCACCGACACTAGAGAGATGTTGAAACCATTCCATGCACTCAAATACTTAGCAGACAACTATTTGGAGGAGTATGACTTCTTCTTCTTAGTGTCAGACACTGCATTTGTGAACGCGCGCCGCCTGACCGAGCTGGTTTCACAGCTGAGTGTGAGTGAGGACGTGTACATGGGCACCGTGGCTGAAGATGACAGTCATTACTGTTCACTTGGTAAGTTGCTTACATTCTCTTACTACCTAATTGGTTTTCTTCACAAAGAACTATCCTTTCAACTGAGTTCCAAAAAGCAGGAGGTTCTCAATTCGTCTTTTTTTTTTGTTTGATAACGAATATCTTCGTCATTAATGAACCTATTTCCAAAATTCTTTTTGTGTTCGAAAAGGGATACTCCCGAGGGTGCCCCATTGTCACCAGTTCGGGATCTGATGATGGGATCACAGGAAATCAACCCTCAAATTTTATAGGCACATGATGTTTTTCATATATTATTTTCTAAAGCTGTTCAAGTATTTGCGTCTCATCTTCATAATATCATGTGGATTTGCTGATGATGATGGAAGGTACAAGTCAGGATCTGGCGATGGGATCTCAGGTAAATCGAGGGCAACCCTCAAAATTTATAGGCATGTATTACGTAGTTGGTGCTTTTTCT
Source organism: Diarsia rubi (assembly GCA_932274075.1). NCBI lineage: Eukaryota > Metazoa > Arthropoda > Insecta > Lepidoptera > Noctuidae > Diarsia > Diarsia rubi. Next base: position 20,217,898 of record OW026427.1, read on the forward strand.
AAAGCTTTTTGAGTATTTGCATCTAGCAGTCATCACTTAATTCATGTTGATGAGCTGATGATGGAAGGTATAACTCCTCAATGGTTAGGTGTGAATGGACACTCAGGGTTACCTCTTCCTTCAGGCATTACAGGTGTGATGTTCTGTTATTTCCAATTTTATCTTGTTTAGACATGTTTTTGATTGTAATGTTTTTTTTAATAGTAGGTACCTACTTAATTTACATTTTTTTACAATTTGTATACCATGTAGGTATATTGTTCCAAAGTCAAAGTATAAACTCAAACTCAAAGCATTTATTTCAATTAAACCATTACTGACACTTTTGAATGTCAAGAACAATTCATAAAACAATACATAATTGTCAGCTTAGCTTCTAAAATTTTGTCAAGGAGGAATTCGTCAATGGTATAGTAGGATTGTAAGTTATTTAGCTTTGGTTTAAATTGTGTTAAATTAAAATCTTTAATGTCATTTGGAATTTTATTAAATATTTTTGGAGCCATACAGAGAGTGCTTTTGTGCTCAAGGACGGTCTTTGAGGCTCTTAGACATAATTCGAGACAATATCTGGTCTCGTTGATCTAAAACGTTGCTCCGAAGCTTTTCGAAATAAATGAGCGTCGTGTGCAGAGAGCGGCGTGCTGTTGTCGAACTCGGTGCTGCGCGCCGTGCACGGCGAGCTGGACTGGTGCGTACGCAACTCCTACTCGCCGCACCACCACGAGAACATCGGCCGCTGCGTCCTGCACGCCGCGCACCGCGCCTGCGCCGACAGCGCGCAGGGCCAGACCTACCGCAGCGCCCGCGCGCCCGCGCCCGACGCGTCTCCCGCGCTGCGGCCCGCGCTGGCCGACGCCGTCACCGTGCACCCCGTGGCGCGGCCCGCCGCGTTCTACGCGCTGCACGCCTACGTGGCGCGCCTGCACCTGCAGCGCGACCGCGCCGAGGTGACGCGTCTGCGCGCGCAGCTGTGGCGCGGCGCGGCCCGCCACCCGCCGCACTACCGCAACGCCACGTGGCCCGCCGGCCTGCGCGCCGACCCCGGCCTGGCGCCGCCCGCGCCCGACTCCAGGTGAGGCCCGCCCGCCGCGCTGCTCCCTGCACGCCGCAGCGGTACAGCGACGCCTCTGTTGCAGGTTCGACCACCTGCGCTGGGTGTCGTTCAACGCCACGCACGCGTTCTACCCCGACGACCACCACGAGGTGGCGCTCATCACCGGCGCGGACCGCGAGGCGCTGGACGTGAGTACCCCTCAGACGCACGCCGCGCTGGAGCGGCGCGCGAGCTAACGCTGGAGTTGTGCAGTTGGTGCTGCGGGCGGCGCGCGCGTGGGGCGTGCGGCGCTGGGCGGGCGCGCGCGACGTGCAGCTGCTGGAGGGCGCGCGGCGCTGGACGCCGGCGCGCGCGCTGGCCTACCGCCTGCTGCTGCGCGACGTGCGGGCGCGCGGGCGCGGCGCGGCGCACCTGCTGGAGGTGGTGCGGCCGCTGGGCGCGGCGCGGCTGGTGCCGGTGCGCTACGTCACCGAGAGCGCGCGCGTCTCGCTGCTGCTGCCCGTGCCGCCCGGCTCGCGCCTCGGCGACGTGCGGGCCTTCCTCGCCAGATACGAGACCGTGTGCCTCGACCAGGACAAGAACACCGCGCTCATCGTGGTAAACGCCTCGCCTCGCTGCACGTGCGATACGCTCCCCGCTATGTAGGGTCTCGACTAGTGATGGTGTGTTGCGACAGGTGATAGTGGGCGGCGCCAACGACACGGCGGCGATGGAGCCCGTCCGCGCGGAAGCGGAAGCTCTGCGGCGACGTCACTCGGGCGCCGTGCTGCACGTGCTGGACGCGCCGGGCGACGCGCGCGACGTGCCGGAGTACGCGGCGCACGAGCGCGCCGGCAGCATAGCGCTGGCGGCCGCCGCGCCGCACGTGTCGCGCGACGCGCTCATGCTGCTGCTGCCGCCGCACGCCGAGTTCAACCAAGACTTCCTCAACAGGGTGAGTACTCTGGCTACTGCTGGCCACGCGCTAACGGACGTGTACAATGACGCGCCGCCACGTCGACAGGTGCGCATGAACAGCATCGCGGGCGAGCAGTGGTACCTGCCGCTGGCCTTCGCGCGGTTCTCGCTGTACGCGCACCCGCGCTTCGTGACGCCGGGCGGCGGCAAGCCGCAGGTCAACACGGGCCGCTTCAACCCGGCGGCGCGCCTGGCGCTCGCCTTCTACCGCGCGGACTACGACGCGGCCAGGAGCGCGTGGCGCGGGCCGGGCGACGCGGCGCCCGCCGACGTGCTGGCGCGCTCGGCGCTGCGCGTCCTGCGCGCGCCCGAGCCCGCCCTGGTGCTGGCGCCGCGCGGGCGCCCGTGCGCGTCGGCCCAGCGCGAGCCGTCGCAGTGCGCGCTGGAGCTGCGGCGCGAGGGGTTCGTGCGGCTGGACGCGGGCGCGCGTCACTCGCTGGCGCAGTTGCTGCTGGAGACGCAGGCCGAGCTGGACGAGTGACAGCCGCAGCTGGCCGCGTTTCATTATATTATATACGTACATAGATCGTCTGCGCAACGAATATATTTTTGCAATCGAGACATTCGTTTTATTTCACCCTCCACGTAGCTGTAGTGAGTGCAATTCAAAATCAAAATCAAAACTCATTTATTCAATCTAGGCTGATAATCAGCACATTTAGAACGTCAAAATTTACTTGACTTTACTAACTGCCACACTCAGAGAGCATTAATGATTACCTACTTAGGCCATCACTTAGTAATGGTTTTGCGAGTTTTCTCATACAAAAATATGTCAAACCTTGAAAAAATATGTAAAAGTACCCTTAACGCAAACGAAAGGCACTTATTCTCCCCACCTCTGCAATCATTTTTTGGTTCTAGACCCCATACCTGGAAACCCCCTAGTTACGGAAATATTGGGGGTCCAAGTTCCAAATTTTGCAAAGCTGTTTTTGTAAATACTACCGTTTTTCAGGTTAAAACTTTACTTAAATTACCTCCATGACCCGTTTACTATTCAAAGCATCCACTAACACAATGTTTTAATAGTGCTACGTTGAGTTTTACCGTAAAATGTGGTTTTTGACCCCTCAAAAAAAAAGGCGTATAGTAGCAAAAATTTTTTATTTCCAACGTTTTAGTTCATTTGTGTTTGTTCTTTCCTTAGCCGCGTAAAATTCTTCACAGATTATTTAACTTTTGTTTTGTTAAATAAAGTGACTTGGTATTACAAGGATCTCACTACTTTTTACGGTAAAAGAAATGAGTTGCGCGATCGAGCGGATCTCATTTCTTTTTGTAGCGTCTCTCAGTCTATCTATATTTCGTTTAATGAACAATACATAGGTTTATTCGAATTTGGAGCAGTCTTATTCATCGATTTGAAGTACCTACTGCTAAAGTACCTACTCGACAAGCTGAATCAAACTAGTAAAAACTCAACAAGGTCAAGTCGTTTTGTAACGAAATTCCTATGGCCACCTTCAAGCTCCATCAACAGATCTTGGAGACCATCCAAAGACAAAGTACACGTCAAAACGAATCAAACGAGTCTAAACTCGATGGGTTATGTCGTTCTATCGGAGTTCCTGTGGCCACCTTCCTGCTCCATCATCAGATCCTGGTTACCAACTAAAGACAGAGTACTCATCAAGACAAATCAAATGAGCTCAAACTCGATGGGGTTATGTGGTTTTATAGCGGAATTCCTATGGCCACCTTCCAGCTCCATCATCAGAACTATTCAGAACCCTGAACATCATCTAAAGACAAACTACCTACTCGACAAGACAAATCAAACGAGTCCAAACTCGATAGGGTTATGTCGTTGAATAACGGAATTCCTATGGCCACCTTCCAGCTCCATCAACAGACCCTGGACACCATCATAAGACAAACTACTCAACAAGACGAATCAAACAAGTCCAAACTAAATGGGGTTATGAACTTATGATATTCTTTAATGGAGTTCCTATGGCCAACTTCCAGCTCCTTCATCAGATCCGTTACATATCATCATAATATTGCATTGATATGCGATATACATAATTATACTTGCAAAATTTCAGATCAATCAGAAACTAGGAAGTGTGTTAAATTTCATAACTTGTAAATTCATTTACTGAAAATGTAACTTTAACTTTGTAATCCTAAACAATTATATGGGATTACAAAGTTATTTATGCAGTTAGTTTATCTAGAAAACTAGACTGAAATTATATATTTTTTTAGTTTTTCCATGGTTTATACACTAATTGTATTTTTTATTTGAAGCTTCTATGTCTGCTAGAAGTGCCTAGACTTTTGATGATCGGTCAGTCAGTCAGTCAGTCAGTGAGTGAGTGACAAAACTAAGGAACTTTGATTAGTTATAATTCTTAAACTACTGGTTCAAATCGAACGACATTTGAGGGAGCCAGCAATGCTCAACATCAACAATGCACGGCACGAGAATGCGCGACATAGGAATGTACGTCATTGGAATTCAAAACACGTACATTCCGATGTCGCGCATTCTCGGCCTGAACCAAGATTGTCCGGCTTGATATTGTACAGCACGACAATGCACATACCAGCAATGCGCGACACTGTATTGCACAACACGGGTGTGTACGCCCTTGGAAAAGGAACCATCACAATGTCTCAAAATACTCGGCTGTACCGCCTGTACCTTGCTTGCCCGATCCAAGAATGTACGGCACGATAAATGGCGACATCGCGTGATTGGCCGATTGGTTGGCCAATCAGGTGACTCGGAATTTTGGGACTTGGATACTAGGTAGTGCTGTTCCGAAAGACGATTGTAAAAACGATGTCGAAGGGATCCATAGGTTAGGTTAGGTTAGAACTGTGACCAACTACGCGCGAGCCGAGCGAGCGAAGCGAGCGGTGCCGCGGCAGCGGCCGGCGAGCGGTACCTCGAAATTGGTCGCGAAATTCTTCTAAGTATGTTTGTTTTGGTTTCATTTGTCATGCTGTACATTAACAAGCCGGATAATCTTGGTCCAGGCCGAGAATACGCGACATTGGAATGTACGTCATTGCAATTCAAAACATATCAAAGTCCCAAAATTCCGAGTCACCTGATTGGCCAACCAATCGGCCAATCACGCGATGTCGCCATTTAAAGTGCCGTACATTCTTGGGTCGGACAAGCAAGGTACAGCCGAGTATTTGGAGACATTAATTGTGATGGTTCCTTTCACAAGGGCGTACACACCCGTGTTGTGCAATCCAGTGTCGCGCATTGCTGGTATGTGCATTACAGTGACGTGCATTATAGGGACTCAAATTTGAAATATACCGTGTCTATACAATGCCTCATTGGTTACTAAAATTCAGACTTCTAGTTTTAACCACAACGAAGTTATAGGAGTTCGAAAATGGCCTGAACTGGTTCGAGAAAAGGATGGTACGGGCACTGCCGTGCCCCCAGATCTATCACATTCAGGGCCTCATTTTGAACACCGTAATGACGCAGTTTTGCGTAAAAGCATGTCATGATGTACCTACCTACGCAATCAAAGCTTTAGAGTAAGTTTAGAGAGATCGCAGAAAACACCGATTGCATTTTGCGCGTTCTCCCATGATGCGTTACATAATAATGTGTTTTATACGGCGTTGTGCGAGAAGACGCGATGTTACAATTTCATAAGAAGGTTTGCAGATCTTCTGACATGAAGGAAGCACCTTGGTCACTGTGTATATATTGGGGATGACCAAATTCAAAGAAAATACACACATCAAAAGTGTCTAGGGATCAAGCATTTTTATGCGGATTTCTTGAGATTGAGATGTGGCTTTGTAATAAATTTATGATTTTATAAATTTATATGGATCCTTTTTGGTGCATTTCATAATTTGAATCAGGAACTGTGAATCAAATTCGAGTAAAAGATGAAAATCAGCTGTCAATATTTTCCCTATAAAAACATACAACGCATTGAAGACATTATTAGTGCTACTGTTTCCCTACTACTGATTAAAACCAACGTTATTATGGAGCGGCGACGTCATTTAAGCAGGGAAGAAATGCTCAGAGCCGTGGGAATGATAGAAGCTGGTTCCCGGCAACGTATACTGTGGCTTTAGCTTTGAATACAAGTCAGAGTGTTATCAGTCGACTTTGGACACGTTACCGAAGCACTAGCTGGTACCGTGGCTGAGCGCCATGGAGGACGGTATCGCTGCACCACACGGAGACAAGACCGATACATTCAAATCTTAACTCGAAGAGCTCCAACAATAACTGCCATGATGTTAGCCGTGAGGCTTCATCACTCTTCAGGGAACTTAATTAGCGACCAAACAGTCAGAAACCGCTTGCATGAAGTGAACCTTCATTCCCGAAGACCGCTACGGGTACCACCTATAGCAATGCACAATCGTAGGATTCGATATCAATGGGCTCTTGAACACAGAAATTGGGCAGAAGAACAATGGCGTTTCGTGTGCTTTTCTGATGAGTCTCGTTTTGGTATGAGACCGGATACAAGACGTATACGACACTGGAGAACCCCTGGACGCCAACAGCGATTAAAATCCTGCCAGGAAGTCCATCCTTATAGTGGTGGAACCATCATGGTATGGGCGGGTATTTGGATCGGCGGAAGAACTGAGTTGATTTGGATCAGAGGCAACCTCAACGCTCAAATTTATGCTGAGACGATTGTATCAGACGTCATCGTTCCTCTACAAGTGCAAATCGGTCCCTTATTTCAGTTAATGCATGATAATGCACGACCGCACACCGCAAGAGTTGTAAGACAGACTCTCGCCGCAGCTAACATCAATGTCCTGCCCTGGCCTGCTCAGTCGCCAGACTTGAACCCGATTGAGCATGCATGGGATATGCTACAGAGAAGAGCTCTGCCGAATATGGAGGGTATCCAGTCGCAAGAAGACCTTTTTTTGTTGTTGCAACGAACATGGGCGGCCATTCCACAGCGTGATTTGGATGAACTCATTTTGAGTATGCCAAACCGATGTTCTTGTGTTGTTAGTGTTCGCGGTAGAAACACGGATTATTAATTGTTTAAGTTACCCAATAAAATTTTAAAGAAAACTGTTATTTCAGTCTTTTTTTCAACCTTTAATGTTAGTGGTTCAAATGTCAAAAATCCCTTTATTAGGAAAATGGCAAATTTCTTTATTAATGCAAAGGTGGTTTATCGTTACTGTGACAAACGAAAACACTTTATTTGATGAATCCTTAAAGAAAATTTTAATTAATATCAATCAGGAGAAAAGTTATTGCAAAAATATGTGTTGATCCCTAGACACTTTTGATGTGTGTATTTCCGAGACAGTTAATAATAGGTCTTTGACCTATGAAATTGCCGTTTTGTATGAAAAAATTTAAACGAATTTTTTTCATGGTTTTTTTTTTTTTTGTATTAATCGAAGTAATCACCCATGCAATCAATGCATCTTTGCCAACGCAGTGGCAGTTTATTGATGCCCTTCTTAAAGAAATCAGCTGGTCGGGAGGCAACAAATTCTTCAAAGGCATTTTGTGCTGCCTCTCGGGTATTAAATTTTTTTCCCGCCAAGAAGTTATCCAAATTCTGGAAAAAGTAGTAGACTGTAGGCGCAAGGTCTGGTGTTTAGGGCGGATGACGGAGAGCTTCCAACCCCAGTTCTTGCAACTTGGAGACCGTCTGCTGTGCAGTATGAGGTCGCGCGTTGTCGTGCAGGAGCAGCGGAGACGAGCGATTGACCAATGCTGGTTGGACATGTGCCAGCTTCTCCATCATTGTGTTCAGTTCTTCACAGTACACATCTGCAGTAATGCTCACCCCGTTTGGTAAGAAGCTGTGATGAATCACACCGGCACTAGACCACCAAAGTGACCATCACTTTTCTAGGGGTAAGTTTTCGTTTAGGGCATTGTTTAGGTGCTGAACCAGGATCCAACCAACTTGCTGAGCGCTTGCGCTTGCAAACAGAATCCATTTTTCATCGCAGGTAACAATGCGGTTCAAAATTCCTTCATTTGTGTGTCTGTTGAGCAGTGCAAGGCACGTCTCGACGCGTAGGTACTTCGCGCTGGCGATCATTGAGTTCGTGGGGCACCCATTTGTCAAGCTTTTTTACCTTGGCAATTTGACGCAAATGGACCAATATTGTTTTGACGCTAACGTCGAAAGCTGCTGCTAATTCAGCCGTAGATTGTGTATCATCAGCTTCCACAATCGCCTTTAATTCGTACTTAATTGTCGACCAAAGTCTTCGGACGACCGCGAGGTTCATTTTTCAGGTCGAAATTTCAAGAACGGAAGCGAGCAAACCAATAACAGGTGGTGCGTTGGTTTGTAGTGTTAGCTCCGTAAACGTCGTTGATGTTGCGTGCCGCTTGTGCCGCGTTGCTGCTGCCACGACGGTACTCATATTCCATAATTACTCGAATTTTTAACGTATCCATGATGACGAAAAAGATTGAAATGCGATGAAAATGTAACACTAATCAATAAACAAATGACTACTTTTGGAAAAAAAACCATGTTTTTAAATTAAAATTAATTTGAAATTAGAATTCTTAGCCAAACAAAAATTATTTTGATTTGAAATGGCCAGTACTGCAGAACGGCAATTTCATAGGTAAAAACCTAATAATAGTCGCAAAGGTCATGTCCGCGCAAGGATAGGCAACGGATACCGTGAAAATTATTCTGAGTATATAGGTACATACTTAATGTTCTTAGTATTTGATGGCAGAGGACCTTTAAAATCAATATTCAGTCGCTCAAAAGCTGATGTAGCTTTAATAAGTGTTCCCTTGAATTTTGCGAAACGTGGCTTAATTTCAGCGCATATTGAACAAAAGGCAGTCATTTGCTTAATATCATTAATAGAGCAGGGCAATTTTTTCTGCCTGATCCAGTGGTACATTCTAGTTATTCCTAGATGAGAAAGGGCATCATGTAATTCATATAACTTGTTGTTACTCATGGATGCGCAAACTCTCTAGCGGGCATTAGCTGCAACATTTTCTTTACCAGGGCCTGCAGTCTGTACAAAGATAGCGATCGCTTTACGACAAAATTCGGTCGATAAGCTATAACGATGCGGATTTAAGGTGGACGTGAGCCGGACGCGACCCGCCGGTATTAGCTACCAACTTAAATCCGCATCGTTATAGCTTTGCGACCGAATTTTGTCGTAAAGCGATCGCTATCTTTGTACAGACTGCAGGCCCAGGTCGATAAATTATATCATATCTTGCAGCGTGATAGTTCTAGCCTCCATCTTTCGAATTTGTCGTTTTATATTTTGCTTGTATGACTTTGGCTATTTAAGATGTGGCTCACAGATTTCTGATCCGTGATAAGAATAAAATGTCTATTCAGTAGATAATGCCGCCATTTCCTGAAACTTTCAACGATAGCACAAGCTTCCTTTTCTACAGAAGCTGTAACGTTACATTTTCCTGGTAGGAGCCAGAAAACTGTAAGGTCACACAGCACCCACCTACCTAACTTCCAGTCTAGAGGGGAGCACTATTAAAAGAAATAGTCAAGGGGACAAGTTATAAGAGTTTATTATTTACGACTATCCTAGCATATAGAGCCTACCTAAACGGAGCTAGAAGTTAAACTAGGGAAAGCTGGTGAACAAAAATGAAGATGAATACGATGACATGGAGAAAAGGCGGTGCTCTCGGCTGTATAGTAGTGGCCGAGGGACGTCAGGCTTCAGTCTTCAGTCTTCCATTCCTCAGGCTGTAGAAGAGGGTCGAGGGACGTCAGGCTTCAGTCTTCGCAGCAGAGTAGGCGGGGCCGTCAATCCTCCTCTCGAAGGGCCGGAGGACGTTAGTTTCCTTAGATGATAAAGGAGAGTGGAGGATCACCTGGTTTTTCGTGTGTTGCGACGCAGCCCGGCCACAGTCGATTTCGAAATTTATAGACGTATCAATTAAATGTTCTTAAACTGTTCTTGCAGTACCAATGAATAGATTAAATGTACCACAAATATATCTTGATAAAAAAGCACTTGTTTGTGGCCGGGCAGTACCGTACCTACACGTTGCAGCCCCGCCACGTTACGTGTATATTTTCGGGTAGAATGCTCAGAATGTTTTAAAATATAAACCAAATAAATGTTCCTTTTGTGTTCTTTATTTTTTTCATTGAAATATACCAAGAGAAACGCTAAATACAAACAAAAAAATATTTCGAATAAAAATTTGCACAAAGCGCCTGTAGAACTAACATAGCACGCCTGCTTCCCACCACTGCGACCATTTTTTGTTCTAGACCTTACCTGGGAACCCCCTAGTTACGGCGATATTGAAGGTCAAAGGAACAATATTTTCACAGCTGTTTTTTGTAAATACTAGTTTTTCAGGTTATAAAGTTATCTCCATGACCCGTTCACTATTCAAAGCATCCACTAACACAATGTTTTAATAGTGCTACATTAAGTTTTACCGTAAAATGTGAATTTTGACCCAATCCCAGCAATTTTTTTTGCCTAAGGGTGCTTAGTTTGATGTACAGAATGCTTGGTTGACGGCTGCATGAAGGGTTAATTTACACCCTGTATAACTTTAAACATTCCTGGATAAATGGACTATCAAACACAAAAATAATTATTCAATTCCAACCTCTCCCTCCCAAGCGGCCAAATTGTCACAAATTGTGACAAAAATCCAAATACTTACTCCTATATCTATAAAAAATATTTCACTTAAAAAAAACAGGCTCTAGAAAACTATATGGACGCTTGACTTCCTATCTAGGTAAAGAACCTGTATCTTGGAAATCAGTTCACTTCCATGGACAAAATAAAATGGAGAAAGTAGGTTATGTAGAGAAAAAAATGACAATTCCATAGAAACCACTTAGGTTCTGAGAAGTACCTATGGTCCTACGATGCGTTTCTGAGTTATGTGTACCATAAAAAATTGAAATTGCAATATCTCGAAAATGGAGCGCTCGAGGCAAAAAATACCGAAAATGTACCCCCCGTGAGACTAACATTACACCCATTTGATACCCCCCCCTTTTTTATACGACCCGCTGATCCTTTATGAATTATCCTTCAACGCCTACCGTTAAGAACCGTTACGGAGTTTTACCATCCATCATCAGTTTATCAACAAGAGGTGATGACTACCAGATGCGAATACTTGAATAACTTAAAAAAATTACCTATACAAGTTGCGGGTTACTCTCGATTTCCCTCAGATTCCATCATTACAATGATTTTGAAAATCGGTTCTTAGATGATAGAGTTATGACGTAAGAAACATACAAAAAAAAGTGTTCCACAAAATATTTTTCCTGCATGTCATTTTTGAGTTTATTAAAAGCTTATATAAGTTGCACAATATACGTCAAATATTTGCTGGTTTATATTTATTTATCATACAAACAATTTTAAATAGTATCTGATTTGCATTATTTGTGAATGCCCATTTTCTATTTTTCATTCATCGTCAAGTTTCCGCTTGGAAACAAATTCAGTTGAAAAACGAAAAACGACGGAGCCAGCGACTGATTTATTTGTATGTGTGGTATTCTGTTATAAATTTATATACATACTGATTTAAAATAAATGTGCATAAAGCGGGTGGTGAGGGCAACCCCGACAAGGTAGGTGGGAGGCACTCCGCTGTCATCCACCGTAGAGGACGGTCGTTGCGATCACTGAGCGTTGGGTGTACACAAAATACAAACTTTGTGTTTTATTTCCAATATATTATTATATACAAACAGAGAATTATTTGTGGAGTTTGGAGTACTCCACAATTGGCGACGAGGAAATCTGGTAAGTGCTGAAAGATTATTTCAAATCTAATTGCATGCAAATCGGCAGTCAACAGGTTGTTTAATGTGTTCATTTCCTACCTACATGGAATACGATTGCATTCTGCTAGACAATATTATGCAAACAATAAAATCTTACATTGATCAGTCATTTAAAATATGCAAGTGCTCTAAACGGTAGTACGATTTTTGTGTGTATTTTTTTAATCAATCTTAGCGTAAACCTACTGATAAACTAATAACAACATTACAGTACCTAGTTAATAAATAATTAATCAATAAAAAGTTCAATTAAGAAAAGAAATAGTTACCTACCTACCCTCGTTATAGTGTATGATGTGGATATTACTTATTTTATTGCCAACAAATGAAAGTGTTATTATTTACGTTAATTTTAGGTAGATTTTATCTATGCGTGATTATAAGTACTTGATATTTAAGCATAACTCAGACATTATTCGTAATCACCGAAGCAGAGTTATGAACTCTTTTGTTACAACTTTGTTGTTATGATATTTTTAGATATTTCATGTAGGTAGGTCTAAAATTAAGGGGTTTGATAGCCGATTGCATGTTAATTATGATGTAAAGATGTTAGTATGAAACAAATAACTTGTTTTACTAAATATGTGTTGAGGCCTAAATAGTCAGCAGTGAAAGTACTATTAGTGAGGAAATATAGTGCTGACATCAAGTTTAATGTGAGTGTGAACTCTCAAAATTGTGCCAAAATATGCTAATATTTAGCAGCCGAGTACTAAATTGAATAACTGTAATAAAATTTTAAAATAACTACAGTTTCAAAAGTTTAAAATAGCCTTAAAACCAGTGCCTGCTAATACTTACCAATAAAATGTTGTTGTGTAGCTGGTGTGCACATTCCACTATAACTATATACCCACATTGTACAAATACCGCAGAACTATCACTACCAAATCGTAGTGAGATATTCTCCGTGCGATTCTCGACTTACCCACATTAAATTTAACTATCACTGTTTACATTCTGAGTAATACCGCACGACTAAGTACTTATGTAAACGGTAATTATTATCGTTCATAGAATCTTAATTTTATTTGTATGCAAGTAACAGGTAATAAATTAATATAGTTAAGAAAGATAATATGATTAGTGCACGGATTTCTTTAAACAATATATTGCGAGTAGACTTGACTTTTGCTCTTTTTCAATAAGCTACCGACTACACAACAACAACCGATCGTGCCTGTAAGTATTAGCCAAGTCGAAAGAGAATGACAAAATACATACTGTACACTATTCCAATGGGTAAGCACCCATAAAGTTCCTCATATACTGGTATAAATAAAACTGTACTTACTAGTATATGCAATTCCACAAAATGAAATGATTCATGTTCCAATCCAAAAGTTCAGTCTTACGTAATAAAAACTGAACAGGTTAATAGGATTGGAACAAGAACAAACAAAACCCGAACTCAGGGTATTCACACGAATAATACACGGTGTACAAGATGTGGAAGTGAAAATCACAAGTGTGATGATACACGTTGTCCCGCAAGGGACAAAGTATGTGACAAATGTGGCTATAAAGGTCACTTCATGAGTCAATGTCGAACAAGGAAACTCAAGCGTAAAGCACCCAATACTTGGGACAAACAAAAAAATGACAGTAAAAAAAAACTAAAACAACCGAACCACAGACCAAACCACCAGTCAGTAATGTAAACTATATATTTCACATTGACGATGACGCTGAAATAACTTGCCAAGTAGGAGGTGTCAACGTAAATATGCTCATCGACTCTGGGAGTAAAAACAATATAATAAATGATAAAACCTGGGAATATTTAAAATCAAAAGCTGTCGCTGTGTCTAACCAGCAACCAGGTTCCGATCAAGCGTTTATGGCATACGGTTCAAAAGATCCTCTAGATGTGCTCGGCACATTTGAAGCATCAATCGTAGTTGGACCAGAAACAAAAACTGCAAAATTTTATGTGATTAAAAATGGCACCCGTAATTTGTTGGGCAAGCATACATCTACATGTCTCAATGTGCTTAAATTAGGGGTGAGTATAAATCTAGTATATACAGAGATTTTTCCTAAATTTAAAAATGTCCAATTGGCTATTGCTATAGATCCATCTGTGACACCCATATGTCAGCCATATAGGCGAGTACCAATTCCGCTCGAAAATAAAATCAATGATAAACTTGATGAGTTAGTTAAAAAAGACATCATTGAACCTGTAGATCAAGCCACAACCTGGGTTTCTCCGGTAGTACCCATTCTTAAGAGTGATGACACATTAAGACTGTGTCGACATGAAATCAAAATCAAAATCAAAAGTCATTTATTCAAATTAGGCTGATAATCAGCACTTTTCGAACGTCAAAATTTACTTTACTCTACTTATTTACAAGAGACAGTCCCCCAAAACGCCTACCCTTCGGCACTTCCTAGTGTTTAGCTGGAAAGAAGAAGTGACGGAACAAACTCCCCAGCAACACATTCTGTCTGTTATGTTGGTTAGAAGAACCAGACTCGATACAATAGTAAGGTGTAAGTTCATTTTAGAGTTACTACAGACACAAATCAATAATAAAAAATTATATAATTATAAACAATGTAAAAATAAAAAAAGTACATAACATATCATATATGAGATGTGCAAACAAAGCCATTATAAGAGAGAACCATCCTTTACCTACAATGACCCAACTTCTCCCGAAGCTCAGGAAGTCATGTATCTTTTCTAAACTCGATATTAAAGATGCATTCCACCAAGTCGAAATAAAAGAAGATTGTCGGGATATAACAACTTTTATAACCAGTAAAGGCCTGTTTCGATATAAGCGTCTGATGTTTGGTATATCGTGTGCACCCGAACACTTTCAGAAAATCATGGAAAGGATGCTTCTGCCTTGTAAGGGCGTCGTTAATTTCATTGACGATGTTATTGTGTTTGGCAGTAACGTAAATGAACATAACGATAGACTAAAACATGTGTTGCAAGTTTTGGAAGATAATAATGTGGTGCTTAATGATAAAAAATGTATTTTTAACGCGTCAAAAATAGATTTTCTGGGTCATGAATTATCTCCACGAGGCATTAGGCCCCTTGATAAGTACGTCAAAACTATAAAATCATTCAGAGAACCTAAAACAGTCGAAGAAGTTCAAAGTTTTTTAGGACTTGTCAATTATATTGGAAAATGGATCCCAAGGTTGGCCACCATGACCGATCCAATTAGAGAAATTTTAAGACACAAACTCTCTAAACACGCCGACATAGCTGAATATTGGAAAGACAAACAATCTGCTGCGTTTGCGGAGTTAAAAGAGAGTTTAAGTGCCCTTCGCACTTTAGGTTTTTATGATCCACACGATAGGACACAAGTCACGGCAGATGCTAGTCCTGTAGGGTTAGGAGCAGTCCTCGTTCAGATTGATAAACAAGGACCTCGGATTATTGCTTTTGGTCATAAAAGTTTATCTGACGTTGAAAAACGATATTGCCAGACCGAAAAGGAGGCACTTGCCTTGGTCTGGGCCATCGAACATTTTAATATGTATTTATATGGGTTAAAACAATTTGAGCTGATCACTGATCATAAACCTCTCGAGGTAATATTTGGGCCACGATCAAAACCTTGTGCACGAATTGAACGATGGGTGTTACGGTTACAGGCTTACAATTACAAAGTTGTTTACTGTCCTGGTAAAAACAATATAGCTGATGCCCTGTCCCGATTATGCCCAAATCATATTTCACATCCACATGTTAATAGACTTTCTAGGCCCCCTGCCAAGTGGACACAATTTACTAATAGTCATTGATTATTATAGCCGCTACAAAGAAATTAAGGTTATGAAATCTATTACATCTAATGAAACCATTAATGTTTTAAAAGAAATATTTTCTAGGCTAGGTATTCCGGTCAGTATAACATCGGATAACGGACGTCAATTTACTAGCGAGGAGTTCAAATCCTTTTGTTCAGAATTTGGCATCAGGCTTTACAATTCTATACCATATTGGCCACAACAAAACGGGGAGGTCGAAAGACAAAACCGCGACATCCATAAGCATTTGAAAATTAGCCAATGCCAGAAGTCTGATTGGAAGGATGATCTCCTTCGCTATCTCATGATGCGAGCATGATGATCATCATGATGCGAGATAAAGACACTCGAAAGAAAGAAAAAGGTAAAATAAATGAGGATAGGAAACGCAAAGCAAAAGGACAAGAAATTGAAGTTGGTGAGAAAGTATATGTAAAGAATTTTGTAAAAAGTAATAAATTAACGCCAAATTTCGATCCAGAGCCACATACAGTAGTCAGTACACATGGGAATAAAGCAAATGTCCGTAATGATTCAACTGGCCAAGAGTATAAAAGAAACGTAATTCATCTTAAGCGAGTAGAAGGAAATTGGACAGTTGTTGATACAGAATCTAATGATGATGATTGCGTGTCGGGCGAAGATCAAAATAAATTGTAGAAAGGAATAAACGGAAACAACATTGTCAAAATATATGTAATAAAAACATATCCTAAAAATAGATAGAATAATGAAAAATAAACCTTAAAATGTAAATATTCACTTAAAATTAAGTATAATAAAAAGTTATTAAAATTGAAATGATTGTGACATTTAATTAAAGAAGAATTAAATATTAATTATTTACTCAATTTTTATTGTCAAAATAATAATCTGATTTAATGATGTTTATTTATTTTTCTAAAAAAAGGAAGAGATGTGGTATTCTGTTATAAATTTATATACATACTGATTTAAAATAAATGTGCATAAAGCGGGTGGTGAGGGCAACCCCGACAAGGTAGGTGGGAGGCACTCCGCTGTCATCCACCGTAGAGGACGGTCGTTGCGATCACTGAGCGTTGGGTGTACACAAAATACAAACTTTGTGTTTTATTTCCAATATATTATTATATACAAACAGAGAATTATTTGTGGAGTTTGGAGTACTCCACAGTATGTTAACTTTTACTTACTATTTATTAGTCGCCGCAGTTAAATACATGCCTTTTTATAATAATTGCTCGCGAACGATGGTCTAAAAGTAAAAAAAAAAATTGAAAGGCAGCGAGTGAGGAGATACGATTTATTAACGTAAACACAGGGCGCGCCGGCGTCGCAGTCGGGCTCAGGCCTGCGCGCTCAGATACATCTTACAACGAAACTAATACTAGTATTTCACAAACCACGTCCTACAGGAGACACCATATCTTACAAAATAGGAATGTAACAATAATACGAGCACACGAAAGCACGCGAACAGGAAAACACGATCCCGCCCTATGACTCTGTGACAATATAATAATTTAGACTATTCGTGAGTGAGGCCGATATATACAGACAGCGCAACCATATCATCTACATATATTCAAATGCGAAGTAAAGGCATCGCCACGCGCGGCTCCCGCACGCGGCTAGTTCTGAGGTAGCGGTTCAGTTTCAGCACACAATCAGCTAAACGTTGCGAACTCCGTCCAACAGTCCTCCACCAGCGTCAGCGGCCGACGTCACTCGCCGTCCGCGGTGCCGTTCTCTGGCGCGGCGGCCTCCGGGGCGGCGGCCTCCGGGGCGGCGGCCTCCGGGGCGGCGGCCTCCGGGGCGGCGGCCTCCAGCGTGGAGGGCTCCAGCGCGGTGCGCGGTGCGGGCGGCGCCAGCAGCGTCGTCCACTCGCCGCCCGGCTCGTACAGGCACTCCACGCACGACAGGAACTCCTTGCCGTCGAACCCGCCCACCGCGTACAGCGCGTCCTGCAGCACCGCCAGCGCCAGCGCCGCGCGCGGCCGCCGCAGCTCCGGGCCCGCCCTCCAGCCTTCCGCCGCCCGCCCTAGCCACTCCGTGCGCCGCAGCGACGCGCTGCCGTCCGAGCCGCCCGCCGCCACCAGCCGCCCGCGCCACGCCGCCGCGCCCACACTGCGGCGCGCCGTGGGCAGCGCCGGGCCCGCCTGCCACGCGTCCGCGTCCAGCCGCAGCCGCTCCGTGCTGGCCAGGCAGTGCCACGCGTCGCAGCCGCCCAGCGCCCACAGCGCGCCCTCCCAGTACACCGCGGCGCACTGCGACCTGCCCGCGCTCAGCGGCGGCGCCTCGCTCCACGCGTCCGCGTCGGGGTCGTAGCGCAGCACGCGCTTGACGTTCACTCCGCCCGACCAGCCGCCCACCACGTACAGCGCTCGCCGTTCCTCCACGCCGGCCGCGCCCGCGTGCGACAGCGCCAGCGGCAGCCGCGCCCGCGCCGCCCAGCGCGTCCCGCCCGCGTCCAGCGCCGCCACCGAGTCCAGCTCGGCGTGCCCGTCCGAGCCGCCCAGCGCGAACAGCGCGCCGCCCAGCGCCGCGGCCGGGAAGCGCGCGCGCGCACAGCGCATGTCCGGCAGCGCGGTCCACTCGTTGAGCGCCGGGTCGTAGGCCTCCGCCGCCCGCAGCACCCGCGCGCGGTCGTACCCGCCGCACACCAGCAGGCGCCCGCCCAGCACCGCCGCGCCGTGCGCCGCGCGCCCCAGCGCCAGCCGCGCGCGCCGCCCGGCCGCGCCGCCCTCGTCGCGCGCGCCGCCCAGCACGCCGCGCGCCCCGCCCGCCCCGCCCGCGCCCACGTCGCGCCACGCCACGCGCGCCGCCGCCAGCCGGCCGCGCAGCGCCAGCAGCGCGCGCGTGGTGCGGGCGCCCGGCACGCGCGTGGCCGCCAGCACGGCGCACGCGGCGCGCGGCGTGCGGGCGCCCAGCTGCAGGGCGGGCGGCGCGGCGGGCGGGGACGCGTCGGCCGCGCGCCGCGTCGCCCGGCCGCGCTCGGCCGCCTCGCGCCGGTACTCCTGCAGCTCGGGCGCGTCGCCGCGCGCGGCCGGCAGCTCCCCGCAGTCGCGCAGTGCGCCGCGCGTGTCCACGTACAGCAGGTGCGTGCGCGCGCACAGCTCGTCCAGCTGCACGCGAGGAGGGTCGGCGTCAGTGTGAGCGCGGTCGCGTGCAGTGCGCGCGCGTACGGATACTCACATCGGCGTCGACGGCCTGCTGGTCGCGCAGCCAAACGAGCGCGGCGTCGGCCACCGCGAAGGCCGTCTCGTCTCCGCCCTCGGCGCTGGTCTCGCGCAACATTTCGATGCGAATGAGAGGCAGGGTCGCCAGCGCGCCGCTCTTGCACACCTCGTCGAACTGAAACGATAGCCAGACGTCGTGCACTGCCGACAAGCGACGAACAGGCGGCCGAGCGGCGGACTCACGTTCTGCGCGATGTAGGCGTCCAGCCGCTGCAGCTGCTCGTCGGCCAGGTCGGGCAGCGCGCGCAGCTGCAGGCAGTCGTGCGGCGCCAGGCGACGCAGCAGCGCGGCGGCCAGGTGCGCGCGCACGGGCTCCACGCGCAGGCGCCAGGCGGCGCGGTACAGGCGGCGCGCGGCGGCCGCGTCCCGCACGCGCAGGCGCCCGGTGTAGGCGTAGTCCAGCAGCGCGCCCAGCGCGTCGGGCTGCACGGCCACGCGCAGCGCGGGCGCGGGCGCGGCGGGCGCGCCCAGCGCGTGCAGCAGGTAGGGCGACGCGGCCGCCAGCACGGCGCGGTGCGCGGGCAGCTCGGCGCCGGCCGCCAGCAGCAGCACGTCGTAGTGCTGGCGCGACTTGCGCAGCGCGTTGAGCGCGTGCAGGACGCGCGCGGGCGCCGCGTCGTCGCGCACGGACAGCTCGCTCTCCAGCGCCGACGTCTCCTCCTCCGAGCTGTCCTCTCCTGCCGCCGCGGCCGCGCCGCCTGCCGCCGCACACACATGCATAGTCTCACAACTATTCATAAACTCAATTGAAGGATACCTCACAAACAAACCAAGACAACTATACTGACACAACAGGTAAACATTGTATACTTATTATATCAGCGAGTGATATTTTTGTATTACTGTTTTGTTTAGTGATTGCTCATACTCAAAATCAAATCAATCAAAATCAAAAATGTTTATTTCATAATAACACGTTGTACATAATACAGTTGGTGGAGTCTCCTTTTAAGCATATAAATGCCTGTGCCAGGAGGCGCCGCTCTTTTATATCTTAACATTTGCGTAACATGTTACTGAGAGAAAATAAAAAAGGTTTAAAAAGTTTATACCTATTTAAAAAATGTTTAAATTCAATTTTTTTTTTTTTTATTGTCATTAGTCTGTTGGTGCGTGTTTGTATATGTGTGCGTGCGTGTGTATATGTGTGTGTAATGCGTGTGTGTGTAAGTGTGTGTGTATTTGTGTGTGTGTATGCGTGTGTGTGTTTTATACGGAAACGCATTTACCTTATATTTAATAAAAGATTCTCTACTTCATCGTAGCACAACTTGTTGATCCAGGTAATCAACAACGATTTGCATTCTTTATATGGTTTACTGTGTATGTATATTTGTTTATTTATTGTATTATACAATGTGGATCTGGAACTACGACATTAAATTAAAACTAGCACTGTACTAGTCCATCGAAACATTTTAAAACACGAAGATTAGTAGTTAGTGGAAAATTTAAAAATTGCAATTTTCAAACAAAATAAATAGCAGAATCAACTGCATAAAAAGTAAACACGCTTTAACTACGAAAAGTCACTGACCTAGTGCGCGGGGTGCAGCGGCGATGTTGGGCGTAGGTACTTTTTATCGGAGAACAACAAATCAGCGGCATAAACTCACTAAGTTGCGAGTTGTTAATTAATAAAAGATCACTGATTGAATAATTAATCACTTAAAACCTTATTTGAGGCATAATTAAACTAAAAAACTTACTAACTTAACCTAAATCACAAAACTAGCTACCTAATAAATGCCTAAATAACTAATATTACACTAACACCAATAAGTCACAGTAACCTATGCACTAATCCAAATATCATAAATCGTCTTTAATCACAATAACAACAAACTTTTCATAAAATCACGACAATGCGCGCGCGGCTCGTCTTGTGATAAAAAAAGTAGGCGTGTGCTCTCCTCAAAGGGCGCCGCTATGCACTGACTGACATAGTTACCGAGTCAAGGACTTTTTGCCGAAAAAAATTCCGCTCACACACACACTCGCAATTTTCTATGCACCACTAATGCATTATTTGCGTAAGTAATATTACTTTTTCTTTATAATTGTAGTATTTTGTGGGAGTGTGCGGGGCGCGTCAGAGTGGGATCGTATGACACCTTTCTCTGTCTTTCAAGCGTATTGAGACGTTGAGAATAGAATCGTAGGTTTTTGCACAGGTTCCTGACCTTACAATGTTTACCTATTATTACGGACTCCGATCTACATCATGTTGAAAAATAAGAAAATGAAAAATAATTTCCTGTGGCTAAAGTAGTCATTGGATTTGATTGATTTTTTGTATACGGGTCAAGAGCATGCCTTTCTTTACGTGGTTTAGAGGAATGTCAATCGTCCTGCTCCACATTGTATAAGTAAGACGAGCGTTTTTCGTACTGGATATTAGCAAATTCTGTTTTTACATAAGGGGTGGAAGCAATGTCATGTTTCCTTCTTCTAGCTAACACATTAGGATCTAAGGGAAGGGTTTTATATTTTTTTAATACAATGTGTATAATATATAATTTTCGAACTGATAACAAATTGCTAATTTGGTATAGCTCGAACGTGGGAAAGATTCTTTTTTTGAAATACATAACTTTTATTAATGTTCGTTGAGCTCTTTCAACATCCAAGAAACGTGTTTTACGCGCGCCCCCCCAAATGGAGATACAATATATTATAACAGATTGAACTAACGAGGTATAAACCTCATTTAAAAGATTTTTTGCTATGCCACTTCTAGGGACTATGTGTCGTAATGTTTTAAACATCCAAATGAATTTTCGTATTCTCGCAGTAATTTGATCGATTTGAGGATACCAAGATAAGCTTTGGTCCAACATTATACCTAAGTACTTGACGTGGTTAACTTTACTGATGGCTGGACAGTTGCAGTCGTAATCAAGTGTTCTCCTACACTCATGTATTTTAATGTTGAAATTAAGATCTGGTTGAACATTCTTATATATTGAAAAGCAGATGTAGTTGGTTTTGTTCGTGTTCAACGTAAGCAGATTTGTTTTTAACCATGAAGCCACTTGTAACATGCCTTTTTCTGTATTGGTTTTGGTTTCAGCCCAGGTTGAGCCTGTGAAGACGATTGCGGTATCATCGGCATACGAAAATACTTTTGCTTTATCGATTGTCATATTGCACAAGTCGTTTATATATATCAAAAATAGGGTAGGACCCAGAACGCTTCCCTGAGGTACGCCACATGTTACATCAGCGTCCTCGCTGACACAATTGTCTAGCTTAACCTTCTGTTTTCTATTTGTCAAATAATCGGTGAATATAGATAGTTGTGTATCTCTAATACCAATTTTTTCCAATTTTTTGACGAGGATGGGAATAGAAACCGTATCGAAGGCCTTTTTTAGGTCTATAAAAACTGATAAGCACCTAGTTCCTTTGTCGAGTTCTTTAGTTAATAATGTAGTTAAAGAAGTGATAGCATCTTCCGTAGAAATACCGCGTCTAAAGCCAAATTGAGAAGGAGATAAAATGTTGTTGGTTTGAAGATAGTTTATTAATCTGGAATTTAAAAGTTTTTCTAATATTTTTGCTATAACAGGAATGACAGAAATTGGTCTATAATTACTAACATCACCCTCCTGCCCACCCTTATATATCGGGGTTATTATCGATTTCTTTAAAAGGTTAGGAAAAATGCCTTGTTTAAAACAAAGATTAGCTAAATGCGTTATAATTGGACTTATTTCATGTTTTACGTGTTTAAGATACTTAGTGGGAATATTATCCCATCCTGGGGCACTATCTGATTTTAGAGAGTTTATTGTAGTATTTACTTCAGTGATATCTGTATCCAGCAGAACAAAAGATTTAGGGAGACTAGGTAAGGAGCGTAAGTATAGATTAAGGTCATTTTGACTTACGGTTTGTTGGATGTCTTTTGCCAATTTGTTACCAATATTTGCGAAATATTTATTAATGAAGTTTGCTGATTCTGTAGGTGATGTTTTTAAATTAGTTAATTCGGAATTAGTTCTAGTAGATTTATTTGTATATGTGATAGTTTTTAAGTTTTTCCAGAGAAGTTTGTTATTGTTTAACGATTTATTAATAAGGTTTCTTTCATATTTTCTTTTTAGTTTTTTTATAAGGTTGTTGCAATGATTTCTGTAACGGGCATATGTAATTTTGTTTATTTCATTATGGGGATCGTCTCGGGATTGTTTTTGCAGCATATTACGATTTTTTATGCATCTAAGAATGCCTTCAGTGATCCAAGGCTTGATTATTCTTTTACTTTTAGGGATCTCGCGAACATTAGTATTTATTTTTAGTGACTCAATAAGAGATTGTGTTAGATATTCGGTTATGTAATTAGGATTTTCACAAAAAAGTAATGTCGACAGATTTTTTCCTTTTAAATATTGTAAGGCACTTTCAAAATCAATTTTGGTTATAATCGTTTGCGTAGTTTGGTAATGTTTAGATTTAGATATCGATAGAAAGGTTGTACGGTGGTCTGTAACAGTAGTGCGCAGAATGGCGATAAAAGCAGAATGCCGTTTCTTGTTTATTTTTAACATAAAGTGATCAAGACAGTTGGTTTCCCTTGTTATTAGGGTGTGACCGGAGAGAATACCATGACCTGCTAACATATCCAGATATGATGTTCTATTTTTAAATTCATTTGTTTGTTCAGTGTGCTTTGGTCTTATGTTGATATTTATGTCACCAGCAACAATAATATTTCGTTTTTGAGAATTTAGGTTATCTAAATGGAGTGCCAGAGAATTTATGAAAGGTTCCGCGTTAGTATTCGATGGTGAACGATATATTCCCAAAATAATATTGCTCGATATATTTAATTGTAGGCATGATGCATGGCTAATACTTAATTCAGTGACACTGGCTTTTAAGGTGTCCTTGATATATACTACAACGCCGTCGTTTTGATTTAGCTGACGAGTTGTAGCGTAGGAGCGATACCTGGATAATGTCGGTATGGGTTTATTTGGATCAAGTCGACATTCAGTCAAAATTATAACGTCAGATTCAAAATTCAAACAAGACATATTTACTACGAAGTCATCGAAATTGCAATATATGCTCCTAATATTTTGGGAAATTATGGTAAGATCGGCTTTATTATTGTGATAGTTGTGAGCGAGATCACTACAATCGCATTCTATCGATTTTGCAATACTCAAATTATCGATGTCATTTAAAGTTTGTATTATGTCACCCATTATTAAGTTTCAGTAAATACACGGTACACTTTAGAATCATGGTATTACTTATGATTATAGTTCGAAGCCATAAAAATATAATACAATAATATGCCATACGTACTACTCGGTCACAACATCTCTGCTGTATTCCGCCGGGCAACATCACATTCACGGTACGATGTGCCTGCGCAACCGTACGCGATCGCGGCGAGCGCGGCGTGTGTATACAGTCGCGGGACGGGCACCACATTTCAACGAGGCGCTGATACCAAGCCAAGCAGTATGATAATATAGGCATTAGGGATTTATAATAATTATTTTGTAGTATTTTGGTTGTTTTGTAAATATCATTTAATGTATTTTTAGTTGTTAATATTTTTTTATATCTATATGTTGTACTAATTAGTTTCCTGTTATGAATTGAATCAAGTGTAAATAAACTGTTAGGTCTATAATATGAATGATAATGATATTGTGTGAGTGTATTTGTTGATGTTTGTTAATGTGTTTAGAGTATTGAAAAATAATGTAATTTGTGTGAATGTCGAGTAGGTGTGACAGACTTTACATACCCAGTTTGACAAGCACAGAAAGTAAGCAAAAAAACAGTGAGAACAGTATTCGGTATGATAATATAGTCATTGATGGATTATCAACTGTTGGATTTGTGCTTCACTTTTAATTATAATGGATGGAGAGTCATCTTCTCTTTTAAGATATACCCATAGTGTTTGATGATAATTATTTTTAACCTTGTTGTTATACATCAAGCATGCAGTAAGTTGCAGTATGTTTGAACTAAATAAATGAGACATAATTATACACACCTGTTTCATTAAACATGTAGGTATATAGGCAATGTATATGTATAATTAAAAATTATATCTTTTTGTTATCTCAGTATCAGATTAAATAAAGACACTATCTACTTATATCATTACAAGAGAACATTTTCATAACAACGTGGCGGAATAATAATATTAATATACTGATGATAAGCTACGAGGTATGACTCCAATGGAATGAATACTGTACCTAACTTTACTACCAAACAATTTATGTGTGTGTGTGAGAGACATCCCATGATTGGCAACAATAAGTTCCAATAGAGCAATGTGTCATCATCAATTGGTTCAATTGCTTCCGTGTACACACTGCCTTGTGCAGGTTGAAAGAGCAATCTACGGGCTCACCCACATAAGCATGTGTTTGAGAACATCATAGCTCTCTACTCCCACCTGCTACTCACAACACAATGATTATTATTCTGTAACTTTCATGATGATAACTTGCATCTTAAACATCATTTCAAACAGAAACCATAAGTACTATGGGATGACATTCTACTACATGCTGCCAGCTTGCCTGTGACCTTCAGTCAGAGGTCAACGGCATAAGCAGCTGATCAGTTGAGTTCAGCTGAATCAAGCTGTCAAGTTAAATGTTGCAACTACAAACACTAACAATCATGTCCCAAGCCATCTACTGGGTGGTAATATAATGACGATGTCGCATTCGAGATCGACATTAATTCAAGTGAAGCGACGCGGTTCAAGGTCAAGTTGCATATCTTAATGATCGGCGCGCGTCCGGCGCGCTGCTGCGCATTGTTGCCACGGGTAGCGGTCGCGGTGTCGTACTGTGTCAGTGTGCTGTACTGTATGCGGTGTGGTGAGAGTGTAAGGGGCTCACCGTCGCCGTTCCTGTAGTCGTCGTGAGGCTCCATGTCACCGCGGCGTCCGCTCCGCTGTGTTCGGGGCGCGTTCTGCTCCTGCGTGACACACAAGCCGTCAGCGCTGCGGACCTTCGCTGCTAACCGGATTACACCGGCGAGCACGTGGCCCGAGCGGCGGCCAGCGAAGGCCGCGGCGCAGTTAGCACAGGTCACATGGCGCGACGTAAACAAACCCACCTGATGCGTCGCGCTGCACGCTCGCTGAGCGCTGGCACACTCACTCTGAGACGCCGCCGTTAGATCGCTGGCATGCCGTGCCCGGCTCGGGGACGCTATCCGATACTTGCGCTGCCACGCGAGTAACACTAACGACACACACTGTTCCGCCACCGCCCGCACACTGTTTTTATTTTGTAATTGTTTGACACACAAACGTCATCTTTTGACAGTTGCTCACTCAAGCATGTCAAATTTGACAAGAATTTGACGCTTTATCGCTGTAGCCCTAGGAGTGGGAATGGGTCATTGAGATAGGAAAACATGGAGACGCCGCGATATTCTATATATACAATAGGCGTGACGACATAGTCAAAGAATCAATGATTTAATGATATTAGGGGAAATTACATACGAGAAGGATTTAAAACACTGATTTAGTTTTATTTAAAAAATTAAGATTAGTAAGATTTTTAATAAAATAAAAGATTAAAATACTGATATCGGCCATTTTGATTGAAACACCAATCATAGCGCACTACGTCACGCCAATGTAAACATCACTAGCTGTCACTAGCTCACTGTGTTGTTTTGTTGCCGATTACGCATTTGGATATTTTTTTTGTTACTACAATACTTTGTGAACATCTTTAGCAATGGAATCAGGCTTTGTAAAAGCAAACAGTTCAAATTTGCCCATAGATTTACTGATGTTGGGCGATTTCCTTGGGTCAAATAAAGAATTTTGCTCGTCCGAGTTCCGAAATGTGAAAACCTCCCTGTAAATAAATTTTGTAAGTATCTAACACTATAAAAATACAACAAACTCGTTTTGAGCTTGTAGGAGTTTAGTTTATTTTCACTTTCATATGTTATTTTTACAATAAACTTGTCAGTTTATTTTTGAGGTTAGCTCCTTCGCAACTTGTAATAAAAGTTTGCTACTGAGTTAATAACCAACAAAAGGAGTAAATTTCTGTAACTACAAAGCATGTACTAGTATGTTTTCTCATAGTAACAACCTACTATCATAATCACCGGGTCAGCTATGCAGGTCCAGAGGACAACATTTTTGGCATTCAATGTAATGCTAAAACTATTGCTATTGATGTGTTTTTACACTGAGGCACCGCACACCACTTATAAACTTTGTTATTCATTTTTAACACACGAATTATGGTAATGTTTGTTTTAGTTTCCTCTAGCTGCGCTTTGACATTTCCATGTTTACATAGGCGTGACGTCAGACCCGACGCCATGACACTGCGAGCTGTTTTCGCGCTCTATTTAATTTTTTTTTCAAAAATGGCTTATATCTTCGTTAAACTTTACTTTATTACTGAAATAAAGGTTTTTTCGTAAATAAAAAAGATGTACCCACATTACGGAAGGGGATTTCAAAATCTTTCGTCATGCCTATTGCTTATACAAATATGAGTGAAATAGGATACAGAATGTGAAATATCGTTTTGTTTAATACTCAATACTCAATTCTTTATTGCATTCCACAATGGGATGATAATCCGCTACATAGGCTTAGGTGGTAAACATTTTTTAACAATCATGGACCCTGTCGGGCACAGCAAAAGAAATTTAAATATAAGTGTGAAGATTACTACTTACTACATGTAAGTACTAATCTTCACCACTTCTTTTTAATGCAGTAATCGTATTTTATGAAAGAGATAACAATATTTCAGTTGTTGCTCATAATGGCAACATTTGATGTTACGAGCAAAGACTCTAATATTAAGGTGGAAGCTCACATCTGGCCCGCGAAATTCTAATTTTCTTACGTTTTTGGCAATTTGCAGGCCAGTGCTTGGTTGTATGTTTATGAAAATTTGATTTGCGACTGTAAGACGTATGAAGTTACCGAATTATAACCATCAAAATTACTAACTACTAAAGAACGACGACTAAATTACTAAAGAATGACTTTTACATGCAAAAATCAATCTTGACATGAAAATGAACTTGGAGGGTTGTATTGATAATTTTGATGGTTATAATTCGGTAACTTCATACGTCTTACAGTCGCAAATCAAATTTTCATAAACATACAACCAAGCACTGGCCTGCAAATTGCCAAAAACGTAAGAAAATTAGAATTTCGCGGGCCAGATGTGAGCTTCCACCTTAATAACTAGACTGTGCACGTGCTTTTCAAAAGCGTTCCGAGCGAGCTTACCTCGAAAGTGCTTTCTACTAGGGTGTCCAAAAATTTTGAACTTAGTTTTGCCAATATTCAGACCATCCTCGTTTTGTAGAAACGGGCAGTTAGATCAATTTATAAATTGAGCCCGAGACACTCTCTTAGAAAAAAGTTTAAGGAAATTAATTTAATGACTGTTCCTTCTCAGTTTATTTATAAAAAAAATATGTATGCTCACAAAAATATAAAGATGTTTAAAAAATATAGTAATATTCACAATACAAATACACAAGAAATAAGCATAATTATTATTGTACCCACAACAAGGCTCAAGAACATAGGTGAATCATTTAGATTCCAATGTATTCGTTTTTATAATAAACTACAAAGCCACATTCAAAATGTAAGCCTTAATAAATTCAAATCTTTTGTAAAAACATAGGCGTATGGGCACTATGATAGTCACTGACATTTAAAAAGATACGCAATAGCTCTGCAGATATAACCGAAAGTGCAAACGTAAAAAGCATTCTTTTTACGTTAGCTCTTTCACACACAGAAACAGTACAGGGCTCTACGTGTCCAGTACAACAAAGCGTTCAGGGTGCTCTTGAGGCTGCCTCGCTTCTGTAGCGCGTCAGGGCTGCCGGTGCGCGTGTGGATTGTTTGGGCAGCCGCAATAGTATCTTAAAAGAGATTTCAGAACGTTTCGACTGTCTGTACGTGAACCACTGCTGTATGGTTCACCTACAGACTAATATTACAATATTATTCTAATTCTTAAATCCAATTTTATAGTAAAGATAATTTAATGTTAATTTTCAAATTTAATTTAATTTTGTAATCTTGATTTTGTGTTGTTTGTGCATACTAACATAGTTTATAAGTTTTCAATTGTTACTTATTAATGGAACATTGTTTTCTAACAAATAAATAAATTATTGTTATTATGTCCTTTATTCAATTTCGATCATATATGAATGAAATTGTTTACATTTTTAAATATTTCATACAAAAATTATAAAAAAACATTTAAAAATATAAAAAGTAGTCATATTATTATTATTATTTAATAATTTTGTTATTATTTTCAGATAGCAGAAGCTAAGTAAAACTTATGTTTTTTTTTTTGTTACAACGGACTGATATATATAATTCAACCGTGATATCTAATAATACTCGTATTACTATTAAGTAGTACTAGTATCGATACTTGTTACAGTAATACTATGTTCCATGATTGACACAACCCTAGTATTGGCAGCCATTCTACAGTACGATCAAATTATCTTGGCAGGTCTGAACATAGGCTCTGCGAACTTTGCGCATGTATACTCGCGAAGAAAACTGTTATTGCCAGATAAACACATATACGATCAGAAAATACCTAATACAGTCTGAAAATACAAATGAAATAAATATCAAAACACTTTTAGATACCTAGTCTACATTTTAACTCCATTTTCTTTTTCCCCTTTCATATACTGAGTTAAATCGTAAATATTTTTTCTCGCCTGGCGATTTAAAACACTACTATACTTTGGTGGCATATTTGACGAAATAAGTGCCCACTAACTTTTCTAACAAATAATAAAAAATAACAGTAATATTAAAAACAACAAACAAAAACACAACGAAAACTTTTCTAATCGAATGTGCTCAAGACAGAGATAGCAACACAAACACTAAACAAATGCTGTCGTGTGACTGAGATATAATACCTCGTACCGAATATTGCCGAACTTGCACGAAGGTCACGAAGTTAACAAAAAGAGATGTGCATGTGCATGTGCAATGGGTGTCGTTTAATCGATTATTCTTAGAATCGATTGAAATTAAGTAATAAAAAGATGTTTCTATTCAATTTTATATTGAGGTTTTGTAATAAATTTCTAAAATATAAGTAAATCATGTCTTTTAACAGAGAAAACATAATGTTACTATACATTTTTTATGTAATAAAGACGAAAACTCAATTATTAATGATTAAATTCACTTTATTAGTTAATGTATTCACTTAAATATCTTCTAAACACTAATAATAACGTATTCCAAATAAAACTAATCGATTACGATATTTGATCGTATAAAGGATTGATTGTGTTTAAGTAAGGTGCATCTCTAGCCTAGACTACCGCCCCCCGAACTTCACCTCATGTCACCATTTAATTTTGGTTCTTAATAAATGTTACTGCGCAGCGTTCTGCACGAAGTTCGGACCTGCCAAGATAATTTGTTCGAACTGTATGTTCCATTCTTGTTTATAGGTATGCACCTTTTTTTTAGGTATTTTCAGTCCATACTTTTATATATCTATGGTATGGGTAGTGCTTTCGTCCATAGACAAAAATTATTGATTTATTCTTTGTCGCTCGTTTACAATGTCAGGTGAATGGTAAACTAATGGTGAGTGCTAAACTTTTTTTTCCTTTCATCATTTCGCTACGCTATTTAGCACCATGATTGGCGTACATACATTATAATAACATAATGATAACACTGGCGACCGTATCGTTTTCTACTAATTTTTGTGTGGCAACACAACTATCATTGTTAGTAGGTAAATAAACTACGTTGCCGTTCTTCGGTTCTTCCTACTAACCTTGACCTAGATGCAGTACCTGCGTAGTTGCCAAACTTCGTTCGTTTGATTGACTTATTTTATTTTGATCTATTTTCAAGATCTCGCTATGATGATTCGTGCGTGGCACTGAGTGGAAGTTCTCGCGTGATTTTGCAATATTTCTGGTAGGTAGGTACCTACCAGAGTTTTATTCCAATTTAATAGAATTAGGTACCTATTTCCGTGTATTGTACGCATACGTAAGTAAATAAAAACAAAATTATTGAAAAGTAATAAAAAGTTTATTTTATTTTTCCATTTAGTTTTATTATGTAAGTAGGTAACTGCGGTACTCAGAAATATTTAATGATTACTTAAGCCGTCACTTACAATGACGTATTATACAGGGTGTTTGGTGCATCGTGTGCCAAATTAAAAGATTTAAGCATAGGTACATAGGGATATAGGGACAGAGAAAGCGACTTTGATAGAAACTAGTAATTCCATCCGTGCAGTTAAATGTCGTGGTTATGGTTAATTAAATGTCGTGGTTATGGTTAATTAAATGTCGTGGTTATGGTTAATCATTTTAAGAATGCTGAAAAAGCGGAAAAGAATTTTGTGTTAAAGTGTCCTTTCCTCATATTCGTAATGAAAAGCAGTGTTTACCTCGGGTAAATTACTGATTTAGTGCCTCGAACTATTTATTAGTGCCCTCACTCAGGGGCGTATTTACCCTCGTGGGTCATCCGGGCCACGTCCCGGGGCCGATTGCATCCACTTTTACTTCTAACGTTTATTATATTTTCTTAACAATCTCAATTCAAGTGAACAAAACCAGTCGGCAAAGTCAGTCAGTCATTCATGGTTACCAAATCAAATCATTACTATTGTCATCTAGACTACGTTGTTAAAATAAGGACAACCAAGCAGAGGCGTTCCTAATTCCCTCGCCGCGCCGCCGCGCGCCGCGAACTAGCCTTACAACGTGCCGTACGTACGTCTATTTCAGTCTGCCGTATGCCGCCCCAAAAATCAAGTGAACAAGCTATACCTTCTAATCTGCCGCCCACCGCTTGCTATTCTCGGTAAAAAGAAAATCTAACCTATGTTTAAAGAAAATCAGTTACAATTCCGAGGCAGGGGTTAAAAATTTTCGAACTCGCTCCGCTCGCTCTAACATTTGCCGGGCATCTTACATTACATTAACCGGCCAAGTGCATGTCGTACCACGCACAATGTAGGGTTCCGTAGTTGCCCATCATAATCCCCTCATGGGCCACCATGTTATATCTTTAGGGATATACTGGTGCCAAATCAAAGTCCCATTATAAGCGAATTACAATATAATATATTTAAAAAGGCTGTTACATGTACAGAGGTTCTGAGACAAGTGAAGTTGGCATATGGTCGATTCAAATATATATAAAAAAGAAACAATAAACGCCTACGCCAAAGGAATAGAAATAAGACGCATTATCGCGTTATGATGAAAAATCTGGAAGGCGTCAAGCCTGAACACTATGTGAACTTACTAAAGTGATTAAATGACCACCTATATATAACCACCCTGCCCACCTGCCTCCGATTGATGATTTTTATTGTAAAAATAAAACAAACTTACATTTAATTTTGTAGTTTTGAGACGTGCGCTCCCATACATTATGACTTTTAGCTAGGTTTCTTTTCTATTAATGGAAATTTAGAAGAAACGCGCAGACGACCAAATAAATTTCAACCCTTCGTTCCCATTAAAAAGTTTTGGCGTGAAAGCGCGACAGACAGACAGAGTTACTTTCGCATAGGTAAATAAATAAAATAAAATAAAATAAAAAGCCTTTTATTTCTTGCATTCCATATTACAATTTATGCAAATTAAATTAAATTTGAAATTAATGTGACTATGATTATCAAATAATTAGATTGTATTAATGTTATATATTCGAATTCATTTAGTTTTTTTTTATCGTTTTTTTAGTTTCATTTAAAATATATAAGTAAAATTAATTACTTATTGTTTATTAAAATAAATATTGTTACTATGTTATGTCAATTACAACACTAACTTCAAATTA
This sequence comes from Diarsia rubi, assembly GCA_932274075.1. NCBI lineage: Eukaryota > Metazoa > Arthropoda > Insecta > Lepidoptera > Noctuidae > Diarsia > Diarsia rubi. The sequence goes on from OW026427.1 coordinate 20,250,595, forward strand.
AATCAAAAAACTGTTTTTTAGCAAGAACCCTCTCCATGAAAGGTAAAGGCCTCCTCCAGAGAAGACCAGTACTCCCTATTCTCTGCCGCTCGTAGCCAATGAGTACCTGCTACTTTTATGATATCGTCTGCCCAGCGTGCACTTGGTCTTCCTCTCTTTCTCTGACCTAGTGGGCCTGTCCATTGTGTTGTCTCTCTTGTCCATCTATTATCGCTTAGCCTCGCTACGTGACCAGCCCATCGCCATTTAAGCTTTTGTGAGTAATTGAGAGCGTCAATGGCTTGAGTTTTCTGTCTTATATGAGAGTGGCGGATCTTTTGGATTTTCCTTATTTTCAGAATGCTCCTTTCCATACTCCTTTGGCTGGATATAATTTTATTTTTTACTTTTCTGGTAAATTTCCAAGTTTGGCAGGCGTATGTTAATGAGGGCAGTAGGCAGGTGTCGCATAGGTAAGTATATAATATTATTTAGGAAGTTAGGATTTGTGTCCCACTGCAGGGCAGAGGCCTCCCTCCCCTCTTTCTTATGTTGTTTGTTGCATGTGTTGTTCATAATGTTAGATTATATATTTTCAGTAGAATATTTAAATCCAAGCGTTGGCCGCTGGAAACCAACCCCAACATAGTTGGGAGAAGGCCAAGTAGATTGTGATGATAACGACCCGACAGTCGACAGTCCCGACCTTCCCGAGTACCTACTCGGGTACTTATTATGTTTGTGTGAGTTTCTTTAATAATCTGTTTCATAAACTTGGCACCCGGATAGACCAGCGCGCAGCGGAGCGAAATTACGCGGAAAGTTAGTCCTTGCAGCAGTTGCAGCACCTGGTCTACACGATTAGACCCATTTTGAGCAGTGGTGCAGCAGTGCAGCGCACGACTGGAATTTAATGTATTGAGGGTACAGGAGATATTCTTTTACTATACAAACGTGGCTGATTGACTCCTGTTATTTACTATGGGTGCCGTAAAATAATCTGTTATTCTTGTCTTAAAATGCATTAGAAAGTGAAAAGTGCCTAATCTATATTTTAGAAGTGAAAGTGAGCAAGCCGTACTGCGAGAGATAGTACCGTCCGCGTCGCACCCGCCGCGCGGCGCGAAGGCGGTTAGTGCGCAACATCAAGCGATCGCTCGCTCGAGATGAGTTTGGCAGCGCGCGGCGGGTCGGCGCGGATCGATAGCGGGCGGAGCGAGCGGGCCCGGAGCGGCGGCGCGGCCGGCAGTGCGCCGAGCGACTCCGCCCGCACTCCACGCGCTATGAGCGCGCTCCGGCCGCGCGCCCGCCGCGCGCCGCTGCTGTTCGCGCTCGCCGCTGCACTGTTGCCGCACGCCGACCGAGTCGCGTGAGTACTACTACCCCTAGCCTGCGCTGCCTGTCTCCGCATCTCTGACATGTGTCGTTTTCCTCCTGTGGCAGCGGCGGCGGCGGCGGCGGGAGCATGTTCGGGGACGTCAATATATCCTCTATTTTGGACTCCTTCAGCATAAGTTACGACAAGAGAGTGAGACCAAACTATGGAGGTTAGTGGCAAGCGTTAGCTTTTCTTCCGTTCGTTCCGTGAACACCGGTACGACCAAAGTCCTCTTCGCTTCGACGGCTCTCACGGCTTGTCCTGATCTTATTCCTGACGCCAACGTTGACCGCGGCGTGCACTAGAGCAATACAGATTTAAACGAATATCGATCAACAATCAAACTTGGTACCTACTTACTTAATCATAATATCGTACCTTGATTAATTGTTTATTTAACCTTTATTTATTAATGAGGACTGCTTTAAGCTTTACTATTAAATATGTGGTTGTCCAGTCATTAGCCGTCCATACTATGGCGAAAATGTTTTCACATTATTGATGTAACTAGTACTTGTGCCAATATCTGGATACGCAGCTACCTGCACAAGGTAGCTCCTTACCCAGGGTCCAGGGGGGCGGCAATGTGCGGTCGATATGACGGCTTTATCTTACTTTGAGTTCGATGGGCTTCAGGGATACAGGATAGAGCTTATCAATAATACATATGAAGTAGCCGTAGCTTTATAAATTTTATAATCTATGCATAACATGCAGGGCAAGGATAGAAAACCCTGTTTGAATGAATTCATGAACCACAACGCGTTTTGGCTCTTAATCTCATTGGCATCCCAAAATTTGTGCCGTGGTTTGTTAACGTGGTTTCAAGCCCTATTGGCCACAACGCGTTTTGGCTATACCGGCACGCAAAATTTGACCTTAACGCGTTGTGGTGATCGCGGAATGTAACCTAGTTCGTTCAATTAGTTGATGCAGACAAAATGACTGACAAAACAGAAAGGCAATGCAATGCGGTGGAACATGATCATTACCCTTAGATTTTCGCTAGAATAAGGTAATGTATTATTGCGAACTCCTCAGCTCACATTCAACGAAGAGGTAACTGCGTTTAAGGCGAAGGTGAAATACTAACATTAGAATCAGCAATAGAATCAAAGCCCAATAAAATTCAGCAGCACACCGACTTACCTTAGTTTAAGTCGATTTAAGTAGCAGCGTAATTACGGCATCAATCGGCAACATTAAGGTGGAAGCTCACATCTGGCCCGCGAAATTCTAATTTTCTTACGTTTTTGGCAATTTGCAGGCCAGTGCTTGGTTGTATGTTTATGAAAATTTGATTTGCGACTGTAAGACGTATGAAGTTACCGAATTATAACCATCAAAATTATCAATACAACCCTCCAAGTTCATTTTCATGTCAAGATTGATTTTTGCATGTAAAAGTCATTCTTTAGTAATTTAGTCGTCGTTCTTTAGTAGTTAGTAATTTTGATGGTTATAATTCGGTAACTTCATACGTCTTACAGTCGCAAATCAAATTTTCATAAACATACAACCAAGCACTGGCCTGCAAATTGCCAAAAACGTAAGAAAATTAGAATTTCGCGGGCCAGATGTGAGCTTCCACCTTAATCTAGCATTCTGGTTGCATCAACTAACGTTACGACGCGCGACTGTGGCGCGACGTGCAGTTACGTGAACTCCACCAGTCTAACTGACGTTTTGTGTTGCCTCAACGCTTTATGGCCATACTTGCAGGTGCCACGAGCCACGCCATTAACGTTCCACTCATTGCGGATGAGCTTCAGGAACAAGACGCGTTCGGGTTGTTTAATTTTGTTCAACGGGTGTTTAAGTGTATGCCGACGGTCCTAGTGCACCATCCATTGTGCATGTGCAGGACCAGCCCCAGTGTGGCGTTGGCGCTTGGCGTGCGGTGCACCGCCGGCACCTATCGATTAGCGTAGCTTGCTTCCAGACGATGGATGCAATACGTTGTCGTGTTATGAATGTGATGTCGTTTCCAGGACCACCAGTGGAAGTGGGGGTTACCATGTACGTGCTGTCCATCAGCTCTCTGTCGGAAGTGCAAATGGTACCTAGCTAGCAGTACTATTCTAAGTAGTAAGAGGTCACGCGGGCATGTGGGCATGGGGCACGTGGCACGTGGCACCGCACCGCATGGACATGGACGCCGAGCGCGCCGCCCGGCCGCTGGCTGGCCGCGCCCGCCGCTGGATCGAACTAGTACTACATGTGGGCTTGCTTGCAGGTCCGCCGGTGGAGGTGGGCGTCACCATGTATGTGCTCTCTATCAGCTCCGTGTCGGAAGTGCTCATGGTACTCGCCCCAGTACTCGCACCTCTCGCGCCGCACCGCAGCAGCCCCAGACGCGAGGCTGCGCGCATGTCGCGTTAATGGATCTGTTCGCTTTCGTGTTGTTCCTATCATAGTTGTCCGGTCGATGACTGGTAACGCTCGTGTTGACTGTGGCATTACTGTTGTGAACTGATACAGACGCACCGAGCGCCGCCCCGGCTGCCCCTTCCACGCGACTCCCCCGCGCTGCTTCCAGCGAGCGTGCAAACGCACACTAGACCAGCTCAACGACATTCTTACAATCTCTAACGAGTTCAGTCAGATAAATGGATCCTAGCGTATCTATGAGTAAGCACCATTTCATAAACAAATACAACCGAATTGAAAACCTCCTTTTGGGAAGTCCGTCGAAAAATGAGAGCGGAACGTTTTAAAGTTATAATTATGGCGGGAATTTAGACCTTATTGAATGGAATTTAGATTTTTTAGATCATCATGATAAAAAAGTGAAGTGCAATTTGTTGCCATCGCTGCGTCATACAGGGCGAAATAAATAAGGAACACCTGGTCAATGTAATGTGGGGAAGTCTGAGGCTCTTGGTGAGACCTCGCGAATCGCGATACGCGGTCCGCTGCCAACTTACGGAATAGTTTATTTTTGCCTGCCCGCGATCAATAGAAAGTGTGCACTCTTACGCTCGTTTTTAGTGTTCCGTAGTCTATATGGAACCATTTTTGGCCATGTCCGTCTGTCTGTCTGTCTGTCCGTCCGTCTGTCCGCACTATATCTCAGAGACTCTTTGTACCATAAAGCTGTAATTTGGCATGAATATACAAAAATGAGTTACACCGTCAAATGCTAAAGTAAAATATAGAATTTTTTTTTTAGGGTATCTTCAGTATACTGGAGATAAAAAAAAAAAAAAAGTCTCGCCATGTCCATTGTGTGGGATGTCGTTGGATAGGTCTTAAAAAAACATTGCGAGTTTGCTCAAACAGTTTTTCTATTAAGGGATTCGTTTGTGAAATATCAAGCTATAAAGAACAAATTTTTGATAGACTCGAGTCATCATTCTCCTACCCTTATCCCAATTTATTTGGGGTCGGCGCAACATGTCTTTTTCTTCCATACTTCTGTAGTTCTCGTCATGTCAGCAGTCACCTCCTTTCTTGCCATGTCATCCTTCACACAGTTCATCCATCGTTTCTTTGGTCTTCCTCTACTCTTATACCCATCTACATTCATACTCAACATTTTCCTCACAACACTTTCTTTACCAATCGTTTACCACCAAACTTTTCATTCAACGGCGCCACTTTCAGACTTCCTCTTATGTACCTACTCATTCCTTATTTTATTCATTCGCGTCACACCACACATCCCCCTTAGCATTCTCATCTCAGCCACATGCAATTGCCTTTCATTTATCCCTTTTGTGGCCCAACATTCTGATCCATACACGACAGAAGGTCTAACCATGGTTTTATAAATCTTCCCCTTGAGTTTAAGGGCAATGTGGGAGTCGCATATTGTTCCCGTGACCTGCCGCCATTTCATCCATCCAGTGCAAATTCTATGGTTAACACTACGATCTATTTCGCCATTGCTTTGCACGAGTGAACCGAGATACCGAAAGTCGGAGCAAACTGGAAGAAGCACGCCATGACCGCCGAAATCACAAAACATTTATTCCGCTTTACTTCTTCTGATTGTCAGGCCAACATTCTCCAGCTTCTGCTTCTTCTTCTTGTGCTAACCCAAACCACCTATACCCGTATAGGTGGTGTTTGGTCGTGTGAATAAATTCATGGTAGTAACAAATATTACGAGAATAAAAGGAAAACAATCTCAAAGCTAAGTAGGCTTTACAAGTTTACGAGTTATAGTCGACCAACTTATAAAATGTACTTGTATGAAATATTTTCCTATACATAATGTATGGGAGCGCAGGTCTCAAAACTGTAAATGAAAGTTTTTTTTATTTTTACAATAAAAATCATCGTTCGGACTTCGGAGGCAGGTAGGCAGGGTGGTTAATCAGTTCAGAAAGTTCACATATTTTGATGGGCAATTACGGAACCCTACATTGTGCGTGGTCCGACATGCAATTGGCCGGTGTTTATATGTTATTTCAGCTAAGTCTAACTGTATCGGTACACAAAGGTGTGCAAGGCCATTAACAGTGAAACGCAGCTGGAAGTAGTGTGTCGATGTTCCCTGTTCAGTGTTCAGTAACGTTCAGTAACGACTGCGTGTTGTTGGCGGTGGAGTCGCCGAGGTGGCGGTCGACGGCCGCGCTACTGTACTACTAGGTGTCTACAGTTTGGGCATTAGCACCGATGATTACTTACTGTTAAAAACTTGTACTAGTTGGCCCCTCTTTTCTGTCTCAAATCATCTGATCGCAGTATTATTCTTTATTTGTGTACCATAAGCGACAATGTGTGAACGTTGAACCGCTGCGGACAGCAGACGTCGCCGCGGCCACGCGCCTACAGACGACGCGCGCACGCTAACAGCACCTTACGTCATGCGTCAGCCACACCACACACCACACACATACACACACTACACACTACACTACTTACATGCTAGGCCATGTGTAGGTAGCTCAGCGAGCAGGAGAGCCGCGTGTTGGCGTGCTGCCTGCTTTAATGAGTCTTCCGTGAGTTTCGTGACTTGCTCGCTTGGGACTTAACTAGTTCAGCGCTGCGCTGTTATAAATAATACGTACTCACTAAATTATCATAAATACGTTCACATTTTATGAAAAAATGAGCTCAAGTCAGTGATTAACCACGTGACGTTTTTACTTGGCCATTAAACTCTGCAATCAAATAAAATGGCTAGGTGAGGAGTTGGTTTGTTCTGAGCTCTAATAAAACTAAAGCGGAAGTGAGCCCTGAGCCCCTGACATCCATCACAAGCACTGAAAAGCGACGCGTGGGTGAGTCCTGGTGCGCGCCGGGTGCTGCGCGCGCTCTGCAGTCCGGAACGCGTGTGCAGTATCTGACATCTGACGTATTCAACACTCTGCGTGCACTTTTCACTCTTAGTAACTGAAGCTTGTCGCTGTGTTGTGTATTCGATGTTGTTCAGTGTTCCATCCTACGAGTAGTAAATAGTCTGTGTACCAGTTACTGTGTTGCACCGAACTTGTTCTAGTGTGTGTTGCTGCGTGCGTGTACTATAACGTGCGATGTCTCTCCCTCAGGACTTCACGTTGGATTTTTACTTCAGACAGTTTTGGACGGACCCGCGGCTCGCGTACAAGAAGCGCGCCGGCGTTGAGACGCTCTCCGTGGGCTCTGAGTTCATCCGCAACATCTGGGTGCCCGACACGTTCTTCGTGAACGAGAAGCAGTCGTACTTCCACACCGCCACCACCAGCAACGAGTTCATCCGCATCCACCACTCGGGCTCCATCACGCGCAGCATTCGGTGAGTGCGCAGCACACGGGCAACCCCCGCGCCCCGCGCCCCGCGCCCCTCTCCCCGCCGACTGCCCGTACTCACGTGTGTTGCAGGCTCACCATCACGGCCTCATGCCCCATGAACCTGCAGTACTTCCCCATGGACCGCCAGCTGTGCCACATCGAGATCGAGAGCTGTAAGTGTCCGTCTGTTCCGTTCGGCGCGCGACCTACTTCAGCGCGTCTGAACTATGTACGCCTTACGTTGCACGTTGCGAGTTGTTTGAGTACCAGCCGATGTGCCTTGACGCACGAGTACTACGACAACTCCGTGCAAGTATTTGTGTTTTATTAATACCACTTTGTTTGTAACTCTTCGTGTAGGGTGAGACGACGGCGACCACATTAATCGGAATAATCTATTCAAAAACTTTCACATGCGAATTATACAATTTTGACAGATTTAAACACTCGTCAGAAGCTACCGTCTCACAGATGATAGAAAAATAGTAACGTACTTAAACGATGTACACCGATGTTCGTGTGTGTGTATTGTGATCACGGAGCGACCCTCGCGCGGCCGCGCTCGGCACCGGCTTGCGTCGTGTCGCGCACCGCACGGCGCGCCCTCCGCCTACAGCACCCGCGCGGGCTGGCAACGCCGCAACGCCGCAACGCTCGGCGCGACGGGGCACGGCGCCGCACGCTCTCACCCACTGCATGGCTACCGCTTCACTCGGTCACCGCCGCACGCCTCACCGCACGCACCCATCACATACACGTAGTCGCGCACGGCGCACGGTAGTTACGACGACGTAGGTATTTTTCTATCATCAGCCGGCTCGACTCGGGTGGCGCCGCCGCGTCGCCCGGCTCGTCTGGCGCCAGAGCAGCCGCGCGTCGCTTCGAGGCGCGAGTTATAGCGTTTTGTGTTTGGCATGTCCCCGGAGTCGGATACACGATGACCGACATACTGTACGTTTGGAAAGACGGCGCATCGAGTGTCGGCATGAGCAGCGAAGTGCAGCTGCCGCAGTTCCGAGTGCTCGGCCACCGACAGCGCGCCACCGTCATCGCGCTCAGCACAGGTAACCGCTCGCCGCAGTAGTTCCGCGCCGCCCCGCCCCGCCCCGCCGCGCCGCTCCCCTCTCGCGCCCCGTGCGCCGCGCGACACGACAGCCCGCGCGCTCCGTCCGACACCTGACTCCTCTTTGCGCCGCAGTCGGCTACACCATGCGGGACATCCGGTACAAATGGAACGAGGGACCCAACTCGGTGGGCGTCTCTAACGAAGTGTCGCTCCCGCAGTTCAAGGTGTTGGGCCACCGCCAACGCGCCATGGAGATATCTCTCACAACAGGTGCGAACTACTTCCTTACGTTTCGTAAAGTAACGCACCATTGCGTGCGATACAGTGCTCTTCCAGTAGACCTAGCGTAGTCTGAACGTTTAACGTTCTCCCTGCCTCACGCGCTAATCGAATCCTGTACTCACATCGCCGACCTCAGGAAACTACTCCCGCCTGGCGTGCGAGATCCAGTTCGTGCGCTCGATGGGCTACTACCTGATCCAGATCTACATCCCGTCCGGGCTGATCGTGATCATCTCGTGGGTGTCGTTCTGGCTGAACCGCAACGCCACGCCGGCGCGCGTTCAGCTCGGCGTCACCACCGTGCTCACCATGACCACGCTCATGTCCTCCACCAACGCAGCGCTGCCCAAGATCTCCTACGTCAAGTCCATCGACGTGTACCTCGGCACCTGCTTCGTGATGGTCTTCACCAGTCTGCTCGGTGAGTGTCCCCGCCGGCGAGCCGCGACCCGCCCGCGCCGCGCTCTCTAACGCGGCCTGTCACGTTTCAGAGTACGCGACGGTGGGGTACATGTCCAAGCGAATACAGATGAGGAAGCAGCGCTTCGTGGCGATACAGAAGATCATGTCGGAGAAGAAGATGCCGCCGGAGCTGGGCAGCGTGGTGTGGGACGCGGGGTCGCTGCGCGCGGGCGGGTCGCTGCCGCGCGCGCCTCCGCCGCGCCACTCGCTGGGCGCGCCGCCGCCGCCGCCGCGCGCGCACGTGCCCGACCGCGCGCACGTGCCCGACCGCGCGCACGTGCCCGACCGCGCGCACGTGCCCGACCGCGCGCGACACCTGCAGGAGGTGCGCTACAAGGTGCGCGACCCCAACAAGCACTCCAAGGGCGGCACGCTGGAGAGCTCCATCGAGGACGTGCCCGCGCTGCCCGCGCCGCCGCTGCAGCCCACCAAGGTACGCTAGCCCGCGCTCGAGCTAGGGCAGCGCGCGGCGAGGCAGTGTGTCATGTGCTCGTGTGTTGCAGGACTACGGCAAGTTCCTGGGCATGACGCCGTCGGACATCGACAAGTACTCGCGCATCGTGTTCCCGGTGTGCTTCGTGTGCTTCAACCTGATGTACTGGATCGTGTACCTGCACGTGTCCGACGTGGTGGCCGACGACCTGGTGCTGCTGGAGGAGAGCAAGTGAACCCTCGCCCCCCCCGCCCTCCCCCCGCACCGCGCCCGCACCCCGCACCGCTACACACTCGTGTACATAACTCATGTAATGTAATATATCGGTTAGCAAAACGCTAGAGTCACGACCCCTCGTAGACGTAACTGACGGTCTGATCGTACCTTAGATATAGATAGGAACTCGAACGACTTGTACAGAAATTGTAAATACGACATTATTATAATTATTGTGCCGGTGCCGGTGTAACCCCCAACCCCCCCCCCCCCCGACCCCCCCGACCCCCTTCCCCTCTCGGCGTCTTCCACATCATGTACTGCTGCTGTGCAGTACACGCTCAATGTTAATACTTAATTCTATTATAGTACGCAACAGTCATCGACATTCATGGATATCATATGTAGGTGATTCACCGTGTCACGGTTATTCTACCAGACTGCCTAACAGCAAAGACACAAATCAATACAGCTAACAATAATCAAAAATCAATCAATAATATTACAGCTCAAATAATTACTTAAGGTACCAAGGTAAGCATAACCCAGAATTGGGTTTTCCTACAGCAAACCTCATAGTAACCAAGTTTATTAAATTGTTTTGAAAAGCCCAGCTCATGAGAGAGGTTTCAAGTTGTCACCAACTCGAGTTTGTGAATAATTATTTTTTGGTGTAAAGTAGTACCTACCTAATTACAAAGTTCTATGAGAATAGTTTTGTGTTGCTGCAGCTTCAAAGCGTAGTATAATTTTGCCCAACCTAATATCGCGCCGGCCCCGGCACCGCTCAACCCTGTGACGTACTCCGAGCAAGAGGAACTAATGTTAAGTTGTAACGTCATAGATTTTATGAACTAGAACGAAACTGTTAAGTATTGTAAAGTTACAGATATTATTTATAGGTAAGCACGGTAAGGCACACGAGACTATTTTGCATTCACATGCAATAAGTTCGTCTTGGAATAAAGACTAACATTACGATCACGTTGTTTTATTTGAAGGTTGCCCTCGATTTCTCTGGAATGCCATCATCATCATCAGGTTAATAATAATAATTTTCTTTGTTTACACATAGGGACAACATAGGAATCATTTTGTTAGTAAACAACTTATACACTGCCTAGTGTATAAGTGGTTTACTAAGTTGTGAGTAACACATTGGAAATACAAAACCCACCAAAAACAAAACTTGTAAAAAATGTCAAGCCGAGCAACTCACTTTTACCGTAAAAAGTAGTGAGATCCATGTAATACCAAGTCAGTTAATATATTTAATCCCTACTTAAAAACCTTTGATGTTTTAAATAAAAGATTGACTTGGCCATCGCATCGCATTCATCAAACGAGTCTAAACTCGATGGGTTATGTCGTTCTATAACGGAGTTCCTATGGCCACCTTCCAGCTTCATCATCAGATCCTGGTTACCAACTAAAGACAGAGTACTCATCAAGACCAATCAAATGAGCTCAAACTCGATGGGGTTATGTGGTTTTATAACGGAATTCCTATGGCCTCCTTCCAGTTCCATCATCAGAACTATTCAAACCCCTGAACATCATCTAAAGACAAACTACTCGACAAGACAAATCGAACGAGTCCAAACTCGATAGGGTTATGTCGTTTAATAACGGAATTCCTATGGCCACCTTCCAGCTTCATCAACAGACCCTGGACACCATCTTAAGACAAACTACTCGACAAGACGAATCAAACTAGTCCAAACTCGATGGGGTTATGATATTCTAAAATGGAGTTCCTATGGCCAACTTCCACCTCTATCATCAGATCAGTTCCACATCATCATAATATTGCATTGATAGGCGATATACATATACGTGCAAAATTTCAGATCAATCAGAAACTAGGAAGTGTGTTAAATTTCATAACTTGTAAATTCATTTACTGAAAATGTAACTTTAACTTTGTAATCCTATACAATTATATGGGATTACAAAGTTATTTATGCAGTTAGTGTATCTAGAAAACTAGACTGAAATTGCATATTTTTTTTTAATTTTTCCATGGTATATACACTAAACACTAATTGTTTTCTAAATTTGAAGCTTCTATGTCTGCTAGAAGTGCCTTAGACTTTTGATGATAGGTCAGTCAGTCAATCAGTGAGTAAGTGACAAAATTAAGGAACTTTGATTAGTTATAATTCCTAAACTACGGGCTCAAATTGAATGAAATTTTAATATACCTTGTTTATACAATGCCTAATTGGTAACAATTCAGGCTTCTAAATTTATCCACAATATGGTTATAGGAGGTCGAAAATGGCCTGAACTGGATCGAGAAAAGGATGGTACGGCCGTGCCGCTTTATTGCTCGACTTGGCGGGACCACTGCCGTGCCCCCAGATTTTAATTAATGAGTCATGTGGGGTGGACGATACGACAGTAAATTATACTTCGTATGTTCCCAGTGTATATACAAAAAAACATTTGAATAATATCCAGCAGTTTAATCACAGGAAAGTAAAGAGTAATAAGAGTAGAAGAGAGAGAGAGAGTAGTAACTGTAGTGAGTAGTAATTGTCATTATTAATATTTACTACATGATGTAGGTACCTACCTATCTGTTAATACGGAAGCACTGTCAGGTTGACGACCCCACACCGGTACAGTTGCCAACTCGCTACTTAAAAACTTTCGCCAAATTAGTTTTTACACATAATTTATTGCAAGTTACAGCTTAAACCTGTACAATGCATGTCATTAGACTTAGATAAGAAAATAACGCATGCGGAAGTTGCTATGCACTCTTACTAATAGAAAATTTATTGTGTGCGAAAGAGATAAATCTAGTTTCGTTTGTTTACAACTTCACTTTTTTGTCGAAACTTGCAAAGAACTACGCTACGAAGAGTACGATACGAAGTTAGGTCACGGTCACAGTTCAGTCTGTCGCAACAGTCCTGTGAAGTTGCACGCGTCATCGCTTTGTAAGCGCACGAGTGCAAGCAAAGCCCGAGCGCCGCGCCGCGACGCCACCTTGATGTCCATACCTGCCACTCGTGTGTCAGGGACCGGGACGTTGAAGTAGTTAAAACGGTTATTAGGTACCTACCTACATTATGTGTGAAATGGGACGCATTAGTTTAGTGACAGAACACGAAAAATTAACCCACCAAAAACAAAACTTGTAAAAAAAGCCAAACCGAGCAACTCACTTTTACCGTAAAAAGTAGTGAGATCCATGTAATACCAAGTCAGTTAATATATTTAATCCCTACTTAAAAACCTGATGAAACCTGATGTTTTAAATACAAGATTGACTTGGCCATCGCATCGCATTCGCCATTGTTAAACAGGCTATTGTAATAGCTAATCGCCATGGCATTGGCCAATGTGATGCAGTGGCCAAGTCAATCTTGTATTTAAAACATCCAAAGGTTTTTAAGTAGGGATTAAATATATTAACTGACTTGGTATTACATGGATCTCACTACTTTTTACGGTAAAAGTGAGTTGCTCAGCTTGGCTTTTTTTACAAGTTTTGTTTTTGGTGGGATCTCATTTCTTTTTATAGCGTCTCTCATTCTATCTATTTCGTTTAATGTATCAACAATACATAGGTTTATTCGAATTTGAAGCAGTCTTATTCATCGATTTGAAGTATACTGCTAAAGTATCTACTCGACAAGCTGAATCAAACGAGTAAAAACTCGACAAGGTCAAGTCGTTTTATAACGGAATTCCTATGGCCACCTTCAAGCTCCATCAACAGATCTTGGAAACCATCCAAAGACAAAGTACTCGTCAAAACGAATCAAACGAGTCTTAACTCGATGGGTTATGTCGTTCTATAACGGAGTTCCTATGGCCACCTTCCAGCTCCATCTTCAGATCCTGGTTACCAACTAAAGACAGAGTACTCATCAAGACAAATCAAATGAGCTCAAACTCGATGGGGTTATGTGGTTTTATAACGAAATTCCTATTGCCACCTTCCAGCTCCAACATCAGAACTATTCAGAACACTGAACATCATCTAAAGACAAACTACTCGACAAGACAAATCAAACGAGTCCAAACTCGATAGGGCTATGTCGTTTTATAACGGAATTCCTATGGCCACCTTCCAGCTCCACCAACAGACCTTGGACACCATCTTAAGACAAACTACTCGACAAGACGAATCAAATGAGTCCAAACTCGATGGGGTTATGATATTCTAAAATGGAGTTCCTATGGTCAACTTCCAGCTCCATCATCAGATCAGTTCCATATCATCATAATATTGCATTGATAGGCGATATACATATACGTGCAAAATTTTAGATCAATCAGAAATTAGGAAGTATGTTTAATTTGATAACTAGTAAAATTCATTCACTGAAAATGTAACTTTAACTTTGTAATCCTATACAATTATATGGGATTACAAAGTTATTTATGCAGTTAGTTTATCTAGAAAACTAGACAGAAATTGTATACTTTTGTAGTTGTTCCATGGTTTATACACTAAACACTAATTGTGTTCTAAATTTGAAGCTTCTGTCTGCTAGAAGTGCTTTAGACTTTTGATGATCGGTCAATCAGTCAGTCAGTCAGTGAGTGACAAAACTAAGGAACTTTGATTAGTTACAATTCTTAAACTACTGGTTCAAATTTAATGAAATTTTAAATATACCGTGTTTATACAATGCCTAATTCAGGCTTCTAGTTTTATCCACAACGAAGTTATAGGAGGTCGAAAATGGCCTGAACTGGTTCGAGAAAAGGATAGTACGGCCGTGCCGCTTTATTGCTCGACTTGGCGGGGGCACTGCCGTGCCCCCAGATAGGTATTTAATTAAATTAAATAGTTCAGTGTGTCAAGTGTGTTCAGTTAGAACTGTGCGAATTTAGGCGATAAGTTTTTATTGTGTTCGTGTATTTTACTTAGCTAAGTAGGTACTTAGACTACTTAGTAAGTGATTGAACAGTGAGTGATCCTGATTGTGATTAATAATTATAACACGTGGGCGAGATGTGCCTGATTATTCGGTTAATAATCTGAGATTCAGTGTCGCACCGACCCCGAATAAAATGAGATAAGGGCAAAAAGATTCCGAGTCTGTGATTCAGTGTTTATGTTTTTACTGGGCATTTACCCATAAGACGACCTACTGAGGCACTGACCTTAATAATAATGGCAATGGCGCCAAAAGATCATGGCGACCGCACTGCCGTTTCTACAACAGAGGTTAGTGAACCCATGTTTTTAAATTAGGTTAGTGAACCCATGTTTTCAAATTAGGTTAGGACATTTTTGATTGTTAACAAATATTCCTATGAACAAGTATGGTCCGTGTTTTCATGTATTGTCGTATCATCGTCTCCACTTTGTATAATCTCCTTACTAGCTGGCTGATATTATCTCTCGTCCCGGGGGGAGTGAGGTGTATAACTCCCCCGTTACGTCTTAAGAGGCGCGCGTGGAGCACTACGCGCCACCGTCTCGGGTCCACTCTGTTAGGGGGTGACGGATGTCCCCGGATCCGTCACCCCTGGACCTGTTTATGGGGGCTGGAAGAGGGCATTGTCCGCCCTCTGCCGACGCCCGGTGCGTCCGCTGCGGGATGGGCGGGAGGTCGTCAGCTCCTTTTCTCTCTCCGCAGCTTCCTTCTGCGACATGACTGATTCGCAGAAGGACACCACTGCATCCCAGGACTCTGCGCTGCCGACCA
Source organism: Diarsia rubi (assembly GCA_932274075.1). Taxonomy (NCBI): domain Eukaryota; kingdom Metazoa; phylum Arthropoda; class Insecta; order Lepidoptera; family Noctuidae; genus Diarsia; species Diarsia rubi. The sequence continues at coordinate 20,265,810 of OW026427.1, forward strand.
TCGAGCCAACAACGGCCGGCAGCGACAGGTCTCCTCCTACCTCTGCAACGAGGGCACGGCGCGGCTCATTCCACGCGGCACACTTTGCCAACGTATGCCGCGCCGTGTCCTCTAAACATTGGACGCAGTGGTGGCACCGGGCGTCCGGCTCCTTGCATAAGCGGCACAGGTACTTCCCGAAGCAGCCGTGCCCCGAGAGTACCTGTGTCGCCCGAAACGTCAGAGAGCCGTGCTTCCTCCCGAGCCAGTCCTCCAGTGGCGCCCGTCGGGGCCCATGAAATGCAATGGCCTCCGACTTGTTGAGGGCCACCTCCAGGCCCAGGCGCCGTATGCGCATGTTTGATTACCGTGACGGGCTCGAAGGTTTTCTCAGTAGTGGCCACGGAGTCTAGTTTTTGTGCCCAGTTGATGGCAATAGCCAAACGTCAAGCGCCCCCTGTTTGGTGCTTTAATATAAACACTGAAGTACGTGTGGCACGTTCTTTGGTGACCACACTGACCTATTACCACTCCACTAACAACTATTCTTTATTATTTATATTAACCCCCCCACACAAGGTAGCATAATGGGTCCAATATTGTACCTTCTGTACACCCACGACCTCCCAACAACAGATGACATAACCACTGCGACCTTTGCAGATGATACGGCATTATTGTCTTCTCATATTAGTCCGGAAACTGCGTCATTGAATTTACAAAGACATTTGGATAAAGTGGAGAGGTGGCTGAAACAGTGGAGAATTCGTGCCAATCAGACTAAGTCTACACATGTCACTTTTACCCTTAGAAAAGATACTTGCCCTCCTGTCAAGCTCAATGGCGAAGAAATACCTCAAGAAGAACATGTTAAGTACCTCGGCATGCATCTCGATAGACGACTCAATTGGCAGAAGCACATCTGGACAAAGCGAAAGCAACTCGATGCGAAACTGAGAGGTATACACTGGCTAATAGGACGACACTCACAGCTAAACAACACAAGTAAAATGACCATATACAAAGCCATCCTAAAGCCGATCTGGTCATACGGAATCCAACTATGGGGTACAGCTAGAGTGAGCAACATCGAAATACTCGAAAGATTTCAGACCAAGGCACTAAGAACAATGTTTGGCATCCCCATCCCACGGTGTATCAGCAACAAATACATTTACCTGGATATAAACATAAATACTATCAAACAGGAATTAATCCATCACAGCGTGAAATACCAGAGCAAGCTTACAAACCACACTAACGAACTTGCTCGTGTCTTAAATAAGGAGGGTAGCCTTCGCCATGTGAGACTTAAAAGATACGACATAACGACACTGAAGACCAGATTTTCCCCACATTGAACAGTAGCTTCTGATGGAATACTTCATCTCATAGAAGCTTATTACATGAATATCACAAATCAGATGGAAATTGGACAGATGTATGGCTTATTGTCTCTTAAACAGATTGCCAAGTTGCAGATTATATATAAAAAAAAATATATATATATATTAATAATTTCTCCCCAAACCGCCCTCTCTCGGACTTTGAGGATTTCCTCGAGATCATCACCGCAGTCGTAGGGAGGGCGGCGCCGCGCCGGGTCGTGGTGTTAGGTGACCTGAACGCCAAGTCGGCGGCTTGGGGCAACCCGGCTGCCAGTTGCAACGTCCGGGGACGCGCCGTCGAGTTCTGGGCGGCCTCATGCGGTGTGTCCCTCCTCAACAGGGGGGCGGTGGTGGACGTCTCGTTTGCCACCCCCGCGCTAGCCGCCCGCGTCGTCAACTGGCGGGTAGAGATGGTGGAGACCTTGTCGGACCAACGATATGTGCGGTTCGACATCTCCACCCGGGAGGGGGGGATGGCCCGCGCTGGGCAATTTCCCTTCCCGCGGTGGGCACTCACCCGCCTGGGCCCGGAAGGCAGCTCAAGAGGCGGCCTTTCTCCAGGACTGGCTGTCGCCCCCTGTCGAGGTCCCGGCCCGAAACCGAGTCCGGGCAGAAGAGCACCTCCTATACGCTGGGCCGAGATGCTAGAGAGTCTCGACAGGGATCCTTATGGAAGACCATACAAGGCGGCGCGGAACCAGCTACGCCCTTATGGTCCCCCACTGACGGAGACCCTCGAGCCAGCGTTGCTGGATGCGGCCGGTGACGGCGGCGGAATTCCACGCGGGGGTTCTCAGCCTCCGCGCGAAGAAGACGGCCCCCGGACCAGACGGCGTCCCCGCACGGGTAGTGGCGATCGCCGCCTCCCAAATGGAGGACAAGTTTCGGGACCTCTTTAGCGCGTGCTTTACGGCTGGGAGGTTCCCGAAAGTGTGGAAGGAGGGGCAGCTATGCCTCCTTCGAAAAGAGGGACGCCCGGTGGACTCGCCCTCGGCATACCGGCCCATCGTTCTGCTCAATGAGGTCGGTAAATTGTTCGAGGGGATTGTCGCCTCCCGGCTTGATAGCCTCTGCGGTGTTTCCGGTGCTTCGGCATCGGGCACACCCGGCCCCTGTGTCCGTTCACGGTAGACAGGACATACACATGCTTTCGCTGCGGCAAGGAGGGCCACAAAGCCGCCTCCTGCGAGGCCGCCACGCCACACTGCGCGGTGTGTGCCGCCAGTGGCTGCCCGGCGAAGCACGTCACGAAGGGGAGGAACTGCAATCCTCCCCCTAAGCGGGGCAAAGCGTAGGCGCCGATCGGGCCTGCTGCTGCCAGTAGCACCGTCATTCCTGCGGCGGCTGCGGAGGGGGGTGCGATGTCGGACTGATGGATAGGGTCGAACATCGCATCCTTGGGTGTTTTTTCGCGGGCCTCGGCAGCGCTGCCCTCCCGACGCTCACATTATCGTAGAGGGCGTCAGGATACTCAAGGCGAAATGCCGGCGCCTGTATGCCGGCATCCTGAAGAGCATGGCCCTATACGGGGCCCCCATCTGGGCCGACTCCCTTCACAGGAGGGAGAATGCGACCGCTATCCGCAAACCCCAAAGGGCCATTGCACTGCGGGTGGCGAGGGCCTACCGCTCGGTGGGCTTCTCGGCGGCGTGCGCTCTGGCCGGCACCCCTCCTTGGGAGTTGGAGGCTTGGGTGCTTGCTAGAGTGTACGAGTGGACAGCGCGCCGGAAGGCGCTCGGGGAGCGCCCCGTCGCCGAAGAGCGGGAGGCCGTGCGGCGGAAGGCGAAGGACGCCATCGTCCTCCACTGGACGGAGGACCTCGCCGTCGCCGCCTTTGGCCGCCGGACTTTAGACGCGCTCGGTCCGGTCCTGCGGAGCTGGCTCGAGAGGCCCCACGGTTTCCTCTCGTTCCGCCTGGTGCAGGTGTTGTCCGGCCATGGCTGTTTCGGATCGCACCTGCACCGGATCGGGAGGGAGGAGACCCCATCGTGCCACTGCGGCGCGGCGGAGGACACGGCGCAGCACACCCTCGAGGTATGTCCGGCTTGGTCGGAGCTGCGCCGCGGTCTGACTGCGGTGGTTGGACAGGACCTCTCGTTTCCCGGCGTAGTCAACGCCATGCTGGGGAGCGAGGAGGCCTGGGCAGCGGTTGCCTCCTTCTGCGAGGATGTAATCTCGCAAAAGGAGGAGGCGGAGCGCGCGCGGGAGGATGACCCTCTAGCTGTGCCACTCCGCAGACGAAGAAGGGGTCGGAGAAGGCGCCAACCTCTCCCTCCTCACGGTGGCGATGGGCGGGTAGTAGGCGCGGGGGCGCCTGCGCCCGCATTGCACCCATCACCACTTTCGTCGGTCACTCCCGGGCCCGTCCCCCTCCCCACGGGGAGGGTGTGAGGGGTCCGACCTGAGGGGAAATCGTCGGCGGAGGACTGGACGTCAAGGCTGTGCCAATCTCCCAGTCCCTCGCCACTCAGACGAAGCGGGAGTGCCGCTGGGTCGTTTTAGTGGGTATACCGGGTCAGACCGGGGAGTCCCACATAGCCCCCCATCCCCCGATGGGAGGGTATGCGTAATGCATTTTTTCCCAGCGACAAAAAAAAAAAAAAAAAAAAAAAAAAAAAGGTTAGGTTAGGTTAGGTTAGGTTTGGGGGCGCCCTACCGCACGGTCCGTGGGAAACTTCGGCCATGGGCCCCCCCGCTAACGGAAGGTCTTAGGTTAGGTTAGGTTAGGTTAGGTTAGGTTAGGTTAGGTTAGGTTAGGTTAGGTTAGGTTAGGTTAGGTTAGGTTAGGTTAGGTTAGGTTATGCGCGGTGTCGTCGCGGAGTTAGTCCGACGGAAGGCCACGGACGAAACGCGGCAACTACAGGCGAGGATAGACCGCCTGCAGTCGGAGGTCAGCCAGCTTCATCAGAAGCTGTCTGAAGCCACGGCCCGGCCACAACAGGCCAACACGAGCCCTGCGGCAGAGGGCCCTACCTCTAACCTTGAGGATATCATCCGCAAGGTTGTAATGGAGGAGAGGGCCTTCACAAGAGCCTGCTTTGCAGGCATTGAGGACCGGCTCTTGCCGGAGAAACGCCTCCGACCACCGCTTGAGGCAGATAAGAGGCAGAGCGAGCCGGGGCCGTCCTCCTCAAATGCGGAAGATGCCCTTCTTCCATCGCAGACCCCGTCCAACGAGTGGACGGAAGTGGTCCGTAAGAAGGGCAAAGGCAAGAAGTCGGCAACGTCCGACCCTGTCGTCCCCGCCAACACCGATCCCAGCCAGGCCGGCAAGGGAAAGGGGAAGGGGAAAGGGAAAGGGAGGGGAAAGGGGCAGCTAGTCCCCCCAAAAACCGCGGCCGTCGTGGTGACACTCACCGCGGAGGCTGCGGACCGAGGGGAGACGTACGCGTCCATTTTAGTGCGGGCGCGTGCCGGTGCCGATCCTGCCCAACTGGGGATCGGCAGTGTGTCTTGCCGGCGGACCCAGGCTGGGGCTCGAATATTCGAGTTCCCGGGGGCAGAGGGGAGTGCCCATGCGGACCTCTTTGCAGCCAAGCTGCAGGAGGTCATTGCGGATTCGGCCAAGGTGGCCCGACCGGTCAAGTCGGCGGCCATAGAGGTGACGGACCTTGATGACTCCGTCACCAAGGAGGAGGTGGTGGCGGCGGTCGCAGCGGTAGGGGGCTGTGGCGTCGCGGCGGTCCAAAGCCGGGACATAAGGCCCGGCCGCGGTGGCATGGGCACCATTCGCCTCGAGTGCCCAATCGCAGCTGCCAAAGCCGTCCTTGCCAAGGGACGGCTCACAGTCGGGTTCAGCTCGGGTGCAGTCCGGGCACTCGAGGACCAGCCTCTGCGGTGCTTCCGGTGCTTCGGCATCGGACACACCCGGCCCCTGTGTCCGTCCACGGTAGACAGGACGGACACATGCTTTCGCTGCGGCAAGGAGGGCCACAAAGCCGCCTCCTGCGAGGCCGCCACGCCGCACTGCGCGGTGTGTGCCGCCAGTGGCTGCCCGGCGAAGCACGTCACGAAGGGGAAGAACTGCAATCCTCCCCCTAAGCGGGGCAAAGCGCAGGCGCCGATCGGGCCTGCTGCTGCCGGTAGCACCGTCATTCCTGCGGCGGCTGCGGAGGGGGGTGCCATGTCCGACTGATGGATAGGGTCGAACATCGCATCCTTCAGGCTAACACCAACCACTGCAGAGCAGCCCAGGATCTGCTGATGCAGACCATGGCTGAGTGGTTGGTGGACTTGGCGGTGGTCGCCGAGCCTTACTCGGTCCCTGGCCGTTGGCTGGGCGACCGGGACGGCTTGGTGGCGTTGGTGTCGCGGTCTTCCACAGACTCCCCTCCCCTTTCGCTCTTAGAGAGGGGACCGGGATACGTGGCCGCCGCGTGGGGGGACATGGCCCTGGTCGGGGTCTATTTCTCCCCAAACCGCCCTCTCTCGGACTTTGAGGATTTCCTCGAGATCCTCACCGCCGTCGTAGGGAGGGCGGCGCCGCGCCAGGTCGTGGTGTTGGGTGACCTGAACGCCAAGTCGGCGGCCTGGGGTAACCCGGCTGCCGGTTGCAACGTCCGGGGACGCGCCGTCGAGTTCTGGGCGGCCTCATGCGGTGTGTCCCTCCTCAACAGGGGGGCGGTACACACGTGTGTGCGGCAACAAGGTGGGTCGGTGGTGGACGTCTCGTTTGCCACCCCCGCGCTAGCCGCCCGCGTCGTCAACTGGCGGGTAGAGATGGTGGAGACCTTGTCGGACCACCGATATGTGCGGTTCGACATCTCCACCCGGGAGGGGGGGATGGCCCGCGCTGGGCAATCTCCGTTCCCGCGGTGGGCACTAACCCGCCTGGACCGGGAGGCAGCTAAAGAGGCAGCCTTTCTCCAGGACTGGCTGTCGCCCCCTGTCGAGGTCCTGGACGTGGACGCCGCAGCGGTCCGGCTCGGGAAGTCCCTGACAGAGGTGTGCAACTCCAGCATGCCTCGGTCTCGCCGTCCGCCTCCCCGTCGTGCCGTCTATTGGTGGACAGAGGAGCTGGCGGAGCTTCGTGCCGTCTGCGTGGCGGCCAGAAGGGCCTACACGCGAAGCCGACGGCGCAGCGCCCGAAACCGAGTCCGGGCAGAAGAGGACCTCCTATACGCCTCTTACCGAGAGGCGACGACGGTCTTCAAGTCTGCAATGGGCGCTGCAAAAGACTCGGCGAGGGCCGAGATGCTGGAAAGTCTCGACAGGGATCCTTATGGAAGACCGTACAAGGCGGCGCGGAACCAGCTACGCCCTTATGGTCCCCCACTGACGGAGACCCTCGAGCCAGCGTTGCTGGATGGGGTTGTCCGATCCCTGTTTCCGCGCAGGGCCGACTTCACCCCACCACCGATGGATCCCCCACAAGGGGCGGCTTTGCCGGAGGAGGAGGTCCCCCCGGTGACGGCGGCGGAATTCCACGCGGGGGTACTCAGCCTCCGCGCGAAGAAGACGGCCCCCGGACCAGACGGCGTCCCCGCACGGGTAGTGGCGATCGCCGCCTCCCAAATGGAGGACAGGTTTCGGGACCTATTCAGCGCGTGCTTTACGGCTGGGAGGTTCCCGAGACTGTGGAAGGAGGGGCAGCTATGCCTCCTCCGAAAGGAGGGACGCCCGGTGGACTCGCCCTCGGCATACCGGCCCATAGTTCTGCTCAATGAGGTCGGTAAAATGTTTGAGGGGATTGTCGCCTCCCGGCTTGATAGCCTTTTGCGGGGGGTTGGGCCGGACCTGTCGGACGCCCAATTCGGTTTCCGTCGAGGGCGTTCGACGATTGATGCGCTAGCCCTACTCAAGGGCCAGGTGAAGGAGGCGGTGGAGGCTGGGGACGGAGTGCTGGCGGTGTCATTCGACATTTCAAACGCCTTCAACTCCGTGCCCCACTCGACGATATTGGAGGCGCTCCGGTATCACGGAGTGCCCCAATACTTGCAGAACCTCCTGGCCAGCTACTTGGAGGGCCGAGAGGTCCTCCTCGTGGACAAGACGGCCACGGTGAGGCGGTACGGCGCAGAGTCCGGTGTTCCACAGGGGTCGGTGCTGGGGCCCCCCCTTTGGAACATCGGGTTCGACTGGCTTCTGCGGGGAGCCCTCCTCCAGGGCACGAGTGTAATCTGCTACGCGGATGACACTCTCCTCACTGCCCGGGGGAGGAACTTTGGGGACGCGGCCTGTCTGGCCTCGGCTGGCGGATCTTTGGTTGCAGAGAGGATCCGCCGCCTGGGATTGAAGGTGGCGCTGCACAAGACCGAGGCCGTGTTCTTTCGCGGGCCTCGGCAGCGCTGCCCTCCCGACGCTCACATTGTCGTAGAGGGCGTCAGGATAGGGGTCCAGCCCCAGATGAAGTATCTGGGCCTGGTGCTGGACGACAGGTGGCGCTTCGGCCCACATTTCAGCGGGCTGTCGACGCGCCTGTTGAAAGCCGCGGACGCACTGTCGTGGCTCCTCCCGAACCTGGGGGGTCCCAAGGCGAAATGCCGGCGCCTGTATGCCGGCATCCTGAAGAGCATGGCCCTATACGGGGCCCCCATCTGGGCCGACTCCCTTCACAGGAGGGAGAATGCGACCGCCATCCGCAAACCCCAAAGGGCCATTGCACTGCGAGTGGCGAGGGCCTACCGCTCGGTGGGCTTTTCGGCGGCGTGCGCTCTTGCTGGCACCCCACCTTGGGAGTTGGAGGCTTGGGTGCTTGCTAGAGTGTACGAGTGGACAGCGCGCCGGAAGGCGCTCGGGGAGCGCCCCGTCGCCGAAGAGCGGGAGGCCGTGCGGCGGGAGGCGAAGGACGCCATCATCCTCCACTGGACGGAGGACCTCGCCGTCGCCGCCTTTGGCCGCCGGACTTTAGACGCCCTCGGTCCGGTCCTGCGGAGCTGGCTCGAGAGGCCCCACGGTTTCCTCTCGTTCCGCCTGGTGCAGGTGTTGTCTGGCCATGGCTGTTTCGGATCGCACCTGCACCGGATCGGGAGGGAGGAGACCCCAGCGTGCCACGACTGCGGCGCGGCGGAGGACACGGCGCAGCACACCCTCGAGGTATGTCCGGCTTGGTCGGAGCTGCGCCGCGGTCTGACCGCGGTGGTTGGACAGGACCTCTCGCTTCCCGGCGTAGTCAACGCCATGCTGGGGAGCGAGGAGGCCTGGGCAGCGGTTGCCTCCTTCTGCGAGGATGTAATCTCGCAAAAGGAGGAGGCGGAGCGCGCGCGGGAGGATGACCCTCTAGCTGCGCCACTCCGCAGACGAAGAAGGGGTCGGAGAAGGCGCCAACCTCTCCCTCCTCATGGTGGCGATGGGCGGGTAGTCGGCGCGGGGGCGCCTGCGCCCGCATTGCACCCATCACCACTTTCGTCGGTCACTCCCGGGCCCGTCCCCCTCCCCACGGGGAGGGTGTGAGGGGTCCGCCCTGAGGGGAAATCGTCGGCGGAGGACTGGACGTCAAGGCTGTGCCAACCTCCCAGTCCCTCGCCACTCAGACGAAGCGGGAGTGCCGCTGGGTCGTTTTAGTGGGTATACCGGGTCAGACCGGGGAGTCCCACATAGCCCCCCCCCATCCCCCGATGGGAGGGTATGCGTAATGCATTTTTTCCCAGCGACAAAAAAAAAAAAAAAAAAAAAAAAAAAAAAAAAAAAAAAAAAGGTTAGGTTAGGTTAGGTTAGGTTGGGGGACCACCCCACAGTGCTTGCGTCCACGTCGCGTCCCCTGGAAACGACCCAGTTCTGACCACCGTAACGGAGTGGCAGACTGGGTTGGCCAAAGTGCACTGTGCTTTTGTAGCTTATTTTATCCTTGCGTTGTTGTGCTACGAACCTGCGGTATTATGTCGACACCATCGCGGGACGCCTGCGGGCGGTTTTTAAAACAAGGCCCTTCTCAGGGCCCACCCAAAGGCCCTTCTCAGGGCCAACCCAAAGGCCCTTCTCAGGGCCAACCCAAAGGCCCTTTTCAGGGCCAACCCAAAGGCCCTTCTCAGGGCCAATCCAAAGGCCCTTCTCAGGGCCAACCCAAATGCCCTTCTCAGGGCAAACCCAAAGGCCCTTCTCAGGGCCTCTCCGACGCTCCGGCGTCAGAGACTAGTCGCGCGCCGTCTGCGGTTGGTTTCTTTGGAGGGGCAGATGAGTCGTCTGACAACGACTCAGTGATTAGTATGTCGGATGCGGACGACTCTCGGTCGCGGAAGCGGGTCCGCAAGAGCGGTGGGTCCGAAGGCTCCTCAGCCTCAGGGTCGACGAGGTTGCCCAAGGCTAAAAAGCCGACGGTGGCCGCGGATACCCATGTCGTTGGGCTCGCGGACGCCCAACGCCAGTTAGATCTGGCCCGGCGGGCGCAGCTCCAGCAAGAGCTAGAAGAGCGGGTTGCTGCCAAGGAGAAACGGGCGCACGTCGCCCGGGCCAAGTCTGGATACGGTGCGTCCCGTGTCGTGTACGCGGACCATTCTCTGGCCGAGCTGGAGAGAATGGCGGAGGAGGACGAGGAGGAGATTTTGGAGGTCGCATCTAAGTCCTCCAATATGAAGGGGACCTTGCAGAAGGCCCTCAAATGTAGGGCCGCGAGCATGCGCGGTGTGGTCGCGGAACTGGTCCGGCGGAAGGCCACGGACGAGACGCGGCAACTGCAGGCGAGGATAGATCGCCTGCAGTCGGAGGTCAGTCAGCTTCATCAGAAGCTGGCTGAAGCCACGGCCCGGCCACAACAGGCCAACACGAGCCCTGCGGCAGAGGGCCCTACCTCCAACCTTGAGGATATCATCCGCAAGGTTGTAATGGAGGAGAGGGCCTTCACAAGAGCCTGCTTAGCAGGCATTGAGGACCGGCTCTTGCCGGAGAAACGCCTCCGACCACCGCTTGAGGCGGATAAGAGGCAGAGCGAGCCGGGGCCGTCCTCCTCAAATGTGGAAGATGCCCTTCTTCCATCGCAGACCCCGTCCAACGAGTGGACGGAGGTGGTCCGTAAGGGGAAGGGCAAAGCCAAGAAGTCGGCATCGTCCGTCCCTGCCGCCCCCGCCAACACCACTCCCAGCCAATCGCAGTCGACCGGCAAGGGAAAGGGGAAGGGTAAAGGGAAAGGGAGGGGAAAGGGGCAGCTAGTCCCCCCAAAAACCGCAGCTGTCGTGGTGACACTCACCGCGGAGGCTGCGGACCGAGGGGAGACGTACGCGTCCATATTGGTGCGGGCGCGTGCCGGTGCCGATCCTGCCCAACTGGGGATCGGCAGTGTGTCTTGCCGGCGGACCCAAGCTGGGGCTCGAATATTTGAGTTCCCGGGGGCAGAGGGGAGTGCCCATGCGGACCTCTTTGCAGCCAAGCTGCAGGAGGTCATCGCGGATTCGGCCAAGGTGGCCCGACCGGTCAAGTCGGCGGCCATAGAGGTGACGGACCTTGATGACTCCGTCACCAAGGAGGAGGTGGTGGCGGCGGTCGCAGCGATAGGGGGCTGTGGCGTCGCGGCGGTCCAAAGCCGGGAAATAAGGCCCGGCCGCGGTGGCATGGGCACCATTCGCCTCGAGTGCCCAATCGCAGCTGCCAAAGCCGTCCTTGCCAAGGGACGGCTAACAGTCGGGTTCAGCTCGGGTGCAGTCCGGGCGCTCGAGGACCAGCCTCTGCGGTGCTTCCGGTGCTTCGGCATCGGACACACCCGGCCCCTGTGTCCGTCCACGGTAGACAGGACGGACACATGCTTTCGCTGCGGCAAGGAGGGCCACAAAGCCGCCTCCTGCGAGGCCGCCACGCCACACTGCGCGGTGTGTGCCGCCAGTGGCTGCCCGGCGAAGCACGTCACGAAGGGGAGGAACTGCAATCCTCCCCCTAAGCGGGGCAAAGCGAAGGCGCCGACCGGGCCTGCTGTCGTTCTTGCGGCGGCTGCGGAGGGGGGTGCGATGTCCGACTGATGGATAGGGTCGAACATCGCATCCTTCAGGCTAACACCAACCACTGCAGAGCAGCCCAGGATCTGCTGATGCAGACCATGGCTGAGTGGTTGGTGGACTTGGCGGTGGTCGCCGAGCCTTACTCGGTCCCTGGCTGTTGGCTGGGCGACCGGGACGGCTTGGTGGCTTTGGTGTCGCGGTCTTCCACAGACTCCCCTCCCCTCTCGCTCTTAGAGAGGGGAACGGGATATGTGGCCGCCGCGTGGGGGAACATGGCCCTGGTCGGGGTCTATTTCTCCCCAAACCGCCCTCTCTCGGACTTTGAGGATTTCCTCGAGATCCTCACCGCAGTCGTAGGGAGGGCGGCGCCGCGCCAGGTCGTGGTGTTAGGTGACCTGAACGCCAAGTCGGTGGCCTGGGGCAACCCGGCTGCCGGTTGCAACGTCCGGGGACGCGCTGTCGAGTTCTGGGCGGCCTCATGCGGTGTGTCCCTCCTCAACAGGGGGGCGGTACACACGTGTGTGCGGCAACAAGGTGGGTCGGTGGTGGACGTCTCGTTTGCCACCCCCGCGCTAGCCGCCCGCGTCGTCAACTGGCGGGTAGAGATGGTGGAGACCTTGTCGGACCACCGATATGTGCGGTTCGACATCTCCACCCGGGAGGGGGGGATGGCCCGCGCTGGGCAATCTCCCTTCCCGCGGTGGGCACTCACTCGCCTGGACCGGGAGGCAGCTAAAGAGGCGGCCTTTCTCCAAGACTGGCTGTCGCCCCCTGTCGAGGTCCTGGACGTGGACGCCGCAGCGGTCCGACTCGGGAAGTCCCTGACAGAGGTGTGCAACTCCAGCATGCCTCGGTCTCGCCGTCCGCCCCCCCGTCGTGCCGTCTATTGGTGGACAGAAGAGCTGGCGGAGCTCCGGGCCGTCTGCGTGGCGGCCAGAAGGGCCTACACGCGAAGCCGACGGCGCAGCGCCCAAAACCGAGTCCGGGCAGAAGAGGACCTCCTATACGCCTCTTACCGAGAGGCGACGACGGTCTTCAAGTCTGCAATGGGCGCTGCAAAAGACTCGGCGAGGGCCGAGATGCTGGAAAGTCTCGACAGGGATCCTTATGGAAGACCGTACAAGGCGGCGCGGAACCAGCTACGCCCCTATGGTCCCCCACTGACGGAGACCCTCGAGCCAGCGTTGCTGGATGGAGTGGTCCGATCCCTGTTTCCGCGCAGGGCCGACTTCACCCCACCACCAATGGATCCCCCGCAAGGGGCGGCTTCGCCGGAGGAGGAGGTCCCCCCGGTGACGGCGGCGGAATTCTACGCGGGGGTTCTCAACCTCCGCGCGAAGAAGACGGCCCCCGGACCAGACGGCGTCCCCGCACGGGTAGTGGCGATCGCCGCCTCCCAAATGGAGGACAGGTTTCGGGACCTCTTCAGCGCGTGCTTTACGGCTGGGAGGTTCCCGAAACTGTGGAAGGAGGGGCAGTTATGCCTCCTCCGAAAGGAAGGACGCCCGGTGGACTCCCCCTCGGCATACCGGCCCATCGTTCTGCTCAATGAGGTCGGTAAATTGTTCGAGGGTATTGTCGCCTCCCGGCTTGATTGCCTTTTGCGAGGGGTTGGGCCGGACCTGTCGGACGCCCAATTCGGTTTCCGTCGAGGGCGTTCGACGATCGATGCGCTGGCCCTACTCAAGGGCCAGGTGAAGGAGGCGGTGGAGGCTGGGGACGGAGTGCTGGCGGTGTCATTCGACATTTCAAACGCCTTCAACTCCGTGCCCCACTCGACGATATTGGAGGCGCTCCGGTATCACGGAGTGCCCCAATACTTGCGGAACCTCCTGGCCAGCTACTTGGAGGGCCGAGAGGTCCTCCTCGTGGACAAGACGGCCACGGTGAGGCGGTACGGCGCAGAGTCCGGTGTTCCACAGGGGTCGGTGCTGGGGCCCCCCCTTTGGAACATCGGGTTCGACTGGCTTCTGCGGGGAGCCCTCCTCCAGGGCACGAGTGTCATCTGCTACGCGGATGACACTCTCCTCACTGCCCGGGGGAGGAACTTTGGGGACGCGGCCTGTCTGGCCTCGGCTGGCGGATCTTTGGTTGCAGAGAGGATCCGCCGCCTGGGATTGAAGGTGGCGCTACACAAGACCGAGGCCGTGTTCTTTCGCGGGCCTCGGCAGCGCTGCCCTCCCGACGCTCACATTGTCGTAGAGGGCGTCAGGATAGGGGTCCAGCCCCAGATGAAGTATCTGGGCCTGGTGCTGGACGACAGGTGGCGCTTCGGTCCGCATTTCAGCGGGCTGTCGACGCGCCTGTTGAAAGCCGCGGACGCACTGTCGTGGCTCCTCCCAAACCTGGGGGGTCCCAAGGCGAAATGCCGGCGCCTGTATGCCGGCATCCTGAAGAGCATGGCCCTATACGGGGCCCCCATCTGGGCCGACTCCCTTCACAGGAGGGAGAATGCGACCGCCATCCGCAAGCCCCAAAGGGCCATTGCACTGCGGGTGGCGAGGGCCTACCGCTCGGTGGGCTTCTCGGCGGCGTGCGCTCTGGCCGGCACTCCTCCTTGGGAGTTAGAGGCTTGGGTGCTTGCTAGAGTGTACGAGTGGACAGCGCGCCGGAAGGCGCTCGGGGAGCGCCCCGTCGCCGAAGAGCGGGAGGCCGTGCGGCGGGAGGCGAAGGATGCCATCATCCTCCACTGGACGGAGGACCTCGCCGTCGCCGCCTTTGGCCGCCGGACTTTAGACGCGCTCGGTCCGGTCCTGCGGAGCTGGCTCGAGAGGCCCCACGGTTTCCTCTCGTTCCGCCTGGTGCAGGTGTTGTCCGGCCATGGCTGTTTCGGATCGCACCTGCACCGGATCGGGAGGGAGGAGACCCCAGCGTGCCACGACTGCGGCGCGGCGGAGGACACGGCGCAGCACACCCTCGAGGTATGTCCGGCTTGGTCGGAGCTGCGCCGCGGTCTGACCGCGGTGGTTGGACAGGACCTCTCGCTTCCCGGCGTAGTCAACGCCATGCTGGGGAGCGAGGAGGCCTGGGCAGCGGTTGCCTCCTTCTGCGAGGATGTAATCTCGCAAAAGGAGGATGCGGAGCGCGCGCGGGAGGATGACCCTCTAGCTGCGCCGCTCCGCAGACGAAGAAGGGGTCGGAGAAGGCGCCAACCTCTCCCTCCTCATGGTGGCGATGGGCGGGTAGTCGGCGCGGGGGCGCCTGCGCCCGCATTGCACCCATCACCACTTTCGTCGGTCACTCCCGGACCCGTCCCCCTCCCCACGGGGAGGGTGTGAGGGGTCCGCCCTGAGGGGAAATCGTCGGCGGAGGACTGGACGTCAAGGCTGTGCCAACCTCCCAGTCCCTCGCCACTCAGACGAAGCGGGAGTGCCGCTGGGTCGTTTTAGTGGGTATACCGGGTCAGACCGGGGAGTCCCACATAGCCCCCCATCCCCCGATGGGAGGGTATGCGTAATGCATTTTTTCCCAGCGACAAAAAAAAAAAAAAAAAAAAAAAAAAAAAGGTTAGGTTAGGTTAGGTTAGGTTAGGTTAGGTTAGGTTAGGTTAGGTTAGGTTAGGTTAGGTTAGGTTAGGTTAGGTTAGGTTAGGTTAGGTTAGGTTAGGTTAGGTTAGGTTAGGTTAGGTTAGGTTAGGTTAGGTTTTTTTTTTTTTTTTTTTTTTTTTTTTTTTTTTGGCAGGAGTGGGAAATCCCCACGGACACCTCGACTACCTCGCAGGCTGTGAGATAGTCGAGGTAGTGCCGGACTCGAACCGGCTAAAACCACACTCCTGCCCCACCAGTGTCCCTCTGACGTGGTCAGAGCCCTTTCGTTGCTGGGATTTTACTTTTATGCGACTTTTTGTTGGTAGGTGGCCGAAGAGACTACACTCAATGGGTAAGTTCTGTCTTAATAAATTATCATTTTCATTCAAAATTCTGTTTACGCTATTTTATTATTTATGTTTTCTTAAGTTACTAACTTTATTTTATAATTTCAGTTATACGGTGTTTATTAGTTTATTATTTTTCTATCCTGTTGCCCTTTCATTAAGTTGGTTTGTTTCAGTTAATTTTTGTTGGTTTTATTATGATTTAATTTTGTATGTATGATATCATCGTTATATATTTACAATATAATTATTATATCATTATCCTGATATTATTAGGCCTAAACAATATTTCTAATGACTGCAGAGTTTTTCTACCCAGTTCGACACAACTTGACGACTCCACCAGGGTTGGCCTACGGTCCAATATAATTCCAACCACTTTCTCATGAAAGAGGCTCCAAATACCATTGTCCATCAAGCCAACCCTAGTGGTTCGCTCAATGCTTCTGCGATCTGGTTGTGTCGACGTGGCCATGTTATTGTACGTGGAAGTGGGCGCACCGGCAACTTTAGCAATACGCTATTGATGCTCTGGCGAATGCGTCCCACTTCCTGCGTTCCGGGCATTCTTCGCTGAAGGCATTGTGCGAGTGCTCCCCCAGATTGGCCCTCGTGCAGTTAACGCACACCGCTGCTTTGCCGATCTGTTTCTCCGGGCAGTCTGCCCTAAGGTGTGGTCCACCGCAGTGACTGCACAGATCGGCAGGCTCCGTGCACAAGCGTTTGCTGTGTCCGTATGCCAGGCAGCGGGTACACTGCACCAGAGGCGTTTGGTCTTCAACACGCACTCGCTGGAGGTCAATGCGTAGCTTGCCTCCAGCAAGTGCCCGTCTCCAAATTGCTGGGGTAACACTCAGCACAATGCTGCTAACGTGGGGGTTGCGTGGCTTCTTCCTAAATCTTATCGCCATTTTCTGCTCCCCGTCGGCGAGGCCTTGAAAGATCTCCTGGTTCTGGTTCTTAAGGGCCCTCAGTACTTCTTCATCGCTGTGAACTAACAGCACGTCCCTAAGAACCAGAAGCGGGTCCCGATTCTTCACGTCCTCGACGACGAGGTTCCCTCCGGCCGCCTTTAGTCGCTCCTTCAGTTTTCTCCTCTCCTCAGTCGTTTCGCACCCCATTATCACCCTTCGGTCCTTGGCCTTTCTCACCCTTTCGACACGCACCCAGCCTTCTTTGGCGTCCACAACTTTCCTGACCCTCTCCAGGATGTCACCGCTGGTGTCGTCCTCCTCTGTTGAGGAGACAACTACGGAGTGCAGAGTGGTTCGCTCCGGGGCCTTCGCCCCGGTGTGGCTCTTATTTGCAGCTGCTGCACTCGCGTATGTTGTCTCCCCCACACTCTCCCTGCCGGCCAGACTATCTCGGAGCCTTTCGAGTTTCTCGGAGTTGTCCTTTAACTCCGAGAGGTGCTCCTTGAGAGCGTTTGTGAGCACAGTCTGGCCGGCGAGAACTTCGCTAAGCGAGGACTGAGGGATGCAGTCAGCGGTGGGCGCAGGTGCTGGTGCGGGTTCGGGTGCGGCCGGGGCCTTGTCCTGCTCAGACTCCTTAACAAGCTCAAAAAGCCTGTTTATTGCCTCGAGCACCGCTGCCTTAATGTCGGTCTTGAGGTTGCGGGAGTTGCCCAAATTGAGCTTTGCCTTGTTTAGGCAAGCTCTCGCCTCCTCAATCCGACTGCGGCACCCAGCCACAGGCTTCTTGAGCTGTGTTAAGGCGTCCACAGGGGCTCGGCGCGTCCGCGGAGTGGCAGCACCCCCCCGGGGTACGGAAGGAGTATCCTCCCCGAAGGAGATTCTCCTCCTCGCGCTAGCAGGGGAAAGTCCCACTTCTTCCGCGGATCGCGGCGAGCCACTGGAGCTTTGGGCCCTCACGGTACTGGATGGGGTGCGGAACATATTTAAGTTTCGAGTGGCAGATACAATCGAACGGACCCCTGTAAATGGGAGGTCAGTCAGATATCTGCTTGGGAGGAGAGGAAACTTTGCGGACACTGGGTACTGTGACCCTGTAAAGGGGGGACACAGTTATACAATACACAATCAAACAAACTATAAACGATCTTGTATAATAATTAATAAATTAAGTCAAATGTCAAAAAAATTCTGTCAATAAAATAAAACACAATACACTCCCTTTTAACACATAAATGAACTAAACTAAGCCAAAAGAGCCTAAAACCAAAATAAAAATATTTTGCCGACCTCTCTCCGTTATCCTACTAGACAATATAGGGTGAGAGGGTGGGCAAAAAATTTTTCAGCTAGGCGCACGTGCGATATGTCAAAAGACGCGGCTCCGCGCGGGCCAGCCGTTTTCAGAATAAAAGTTGCTATAGTATGAAGAAAAATTTTGAGTTTTCCCCGAAAAACCAGTTTTTTGGGGTAAAAAATTTGGAAAACAACCCCCAATCTGTGCCCAGGACCACGGAACGCGGCCAAAAGCGCAGGGATGGTGGGTGAGTATGCCTGAAACTATGTGATATTTATAAAACTGAAGAAAATTGTAGGATAGCTTAGATATTAATTAATTTGTTATAAAAATTTGGAAAATTTTTCAAAGTGTAGGAGGGAGAAAAATTTTTCGCGTTCGGGTCAATAAAAAATGTCCAGGGAGTAGGCGGAACACTACTCCAGTCAATATCCGCTGAAAACAGCTCGAAAAACGCGTATATAGTACTAAAGATATCGGTTAGGTTAGGTTAGGTTAGGTTAGGTTAGGTTAGGTTAGGTTAGGTTAGGTTAGGTTAGGTTAGGTTTTTTTTTTTTTTTTTTTTTTTTTTTTTTTTTTTTTTTTTTTTTTTTTTTTTTTTAATCTACCTCCAACGTGATTGGAGCCTATTTTAGCCAATACGTTCATTCTAGTTCCCGCAATAATTCTTCTCGCACTTTCATTCTGCATACTTTTTCTTTCTATCATTCCTTCATCTTTTGTCTCTAAGGGTAGGACGCCCTTCTATTTATTCCCTAATTCTGTACTCTATTTCTTTTTTTATGTACTTTTATTTCGGGTATAACACATAAAAAAAACTGCTGATTTTTATTTTTCCAACAATCTTATAAACTATTCATATTTCTTTGTACATATTAATTTCTTATTTTATCTACTTCTATTTAGTAATTTTTATTTCTATTACATGTTGTTTTTGTCGTTTCTATTCTTATTTCTAAATACATATTTCTTAGGCCTACTTTTATTTTCTATTTCTTATTTCTATTACATTTTCTATTTCTTATTTCTATTACATGTTTATTCTTATTCTAGTAACATATTTGTTTAGTCTAGTTTTATTTTCTATTTCTTATTTCTATTACATGTTTGTTCTTATTCTAATGACATATTTATTTATTCTAGTTTTATTTATATTTCTTATTTCTAGTACATGGTTTATGGATTATATTTATACAGCCAGCTTATTAGTGATATCTTATGTCTAGGACAGTTTCTTACGACTAATTACGTTTTAATTTAAACAATATGGGCAACAATTTACTCATTTATAAATCGCTCAGTTTTTCCGGCGTTTCTAGAAAGTTTTTCTCGTCTGCCTTCAATGCTTGACCCTAATATACTATACGATATTATGTAAGCATTTTTTCTCATACTGTTTTATTCCTTTTTATCACCTTTTTGCATAATTTGACGCAATATTCTATGAACACCTCTCTATTTCTCCCTTTCATTATTTCCCATACTGTTCCTACATCAATTTTGGTGTCGAGTACGTGCTCAGCCACAAGTCTTTCCTGGTCAAATACAGGACAGCTAAACAATATATGTGGCACCGTTTCGGCAATCTCAGGATCACAGATGCACGATGGGCTCTCCTTACACTTGAAGCGATTCAAGTATTCTGAGAACCCACCGTGCCCCGTCATGATCTGAGTCGTTATGCTATCGATTTTCGTTTTCCTGACTATCCTATAGGCCGCCACCGCATCCGGAAAGAACAGTTTCGTGCCAGAGGCAGTTTGTCCATCGCGGTATCTCCGGTTCCACACGTCGAGAGTTGCCGTTCGAATGCATCGCTTGACGTATGAAACCGGGCACAGATCGTAATCCGGCTTCCGCTTGGAACCTTCAGCGGCTGCCTTGGCCAGTTCATCAGCCCTCTCATTGCCTTCCAACCCCGCATGGGCTTTTATCCAAAACAAGGTGACGGCCTTGTTTTGGATAGACAAGGACTTAAGGTTGGCCCTTGTCTCTACTGCCAGGGGGTGGTGTCGGTTATAATTCTGGATTGTTTGGAGGGCCGCCATTGAGTCGCTGAAAATTCCAAACGATTGCGCGCTGTGCTTCAGGATCTCCCTAGTCGCTACGCATATCGCCAGAAGCTCAGCCTGGTAGACGGTGGAGTAATGTGGGAGAGCAAGTTTGAGGGCTTTGGTTTCGGCGTCACCGCCCCACATGGATAGTGCCGCTCCAACCTTGCCCCCAATCTTGCTTCCATCTGTAAAGATGCGAACTTCATGTTCGCTCTGAGCATCTAGTTGCTGTTGGTCTACCAGGCTTATGAGTTTTAGCTCAGCGCGCTCCGCAGGGTGTGGAGCTTCCATTGCCGATACGGTCTGCTCGACGCTCCTGTCGCCTAGTGCCGGCTGGGGCACCCCTCTCCTGGCCTCGTATAACGATGCCGCTTCGCGGACTCGCAGATCGAGAGGTAGTATCCCAGCCAGCACCAGCGCGGAGTTCAAGGAGACCGTCCGGTATCCCTTGCACAGCTTTTGTGCGATACCGCGTTGGACTGCTCCCAACTGCTTCTTAATCCCTAGCTTTTCGACTGATGAAGCCCATACGCCGGCGGCGTACAGGATGACTGGTTCAACGGTGGCTACATATATTATTCTTATGACTTCGGGGTGAAGCCCCCAGCTGGTCTTTGCTGCCCTACTTAACTGTTTGTGGATGCCTATTGCCTTCCTGCACACGTTTGCGACGTGTGCGTTAAATGTCAGCTGTTTGTCGATGGTGACACCTAGGATTTTGATCTCGTTGGACATGGCAATGTCGATCCCGCCCATGCTCAGGCGTGGAGTGTCGTATTTTAGCTTGCGCGTTATGACCATTGCGTTGGTTTTTTGCGGGGCAAATTTGAGCTTGTTTTGAACACCCCACGCCCGAACATGTTCGAGAGCGGCATTGGCACGTCCCTCGATCTCCAGCGCCGTGTCACCATCAAAAATCAGCACTACGTCGTCTGCAAACGCTTGGCAATAGTCATCCCTATTTTCCAAGCTTTTTAAAAGCGGGTCCAGCAAGAGGTTCCAGAGTATTGGTCCCCCGATGGAACCCTGGACACAGCCTTTGCTTGTAGCCTTGCAGTACTCTTCACCAGCGTATCTCACCATGACCCTTCGGTTTTCGAGGTAGCTGTCGATGACCCTCCTCAGGTTTACTGGACACTGTTCCTCAGCCAGACGGAGTCTTATGGCTGGCCACCATGCGCTGTCGAAGGCTCCCTCTATGTCCAACGATACCAACACTACAATTTTCTTAAGCGTCAGTTTAGCGCGTATGTGTTTCATTAGTGCATAGAGGGAGTCCTCGGTGCTCTTCTGGGGCATGAATCCGTACTGGCGAGTACTCATCCTTGGGATCAGATGAAACCTCAGGCGGGCCACCAACATCTTCTCGTATATCTTACCGAGAATTGGTAAAAGGCCGATTGGTCGGTACGCTTTTGGGGAGCTGTAATCAGTTTTCCCAGGCTTTCTCAATATGATGACGGTCGCTTCTTTCCAGATTTCAGGGAAGAGGTGGGTTCTCAGGCAGCCATTTAGGAGAGCCAAGGCTACCTCGGGGGCGCTTCTAATTGCTTGGCAGCAGATATCGGCCGTGAAGCCGTCTGCTCCGGGCGCTTTTTTAACATTAAACGACTCGCACGCTGCCACCAGCTCGGCCATCGTGAATGGTGGGTCGCAAGACTCATCTTGCCCCCCAGCATTCACGACGTCGGCCTTTTCTCTAATAAGGCGGTGGCAGGTGCTGTCGTTGCCTAAGTGGTCTTCCGGGTAAAATGTGTTGGCCAGTAATTCGACCGATCGTTTTGCGTCCAGTACCTCCCCATCTTTCACCAATGGCTGATCCTCACCTCTTCCCTTGGTCCTCCCTATCACCCGATAGATGCCCTCCCAAACCCCTTCTCGGTCTTGTCTTGTGCAGAAGTTCTTCCAGCTTTCGACTTCGTCCTTAGCTGCTTCCGTCTCATACTCAACTTTCAGTTTCAGGTACTCTTCGACGACCTTCGATCTTCGGACTGGTGCGGCGTTCCTAACTCTATTTTTAAGGGTAGCGACTTTCTTCTTCATCCCCTCAAGTTTCTCGGACCACCACGGCAAAGTAAGTACTTCCTTTGTCTTCTTCATAGGCATTGAAGAGGCGCATGCGTCTTTTATTGCGTTTGTATATAATTTAGTTATTGAATTTAATTGGTCTGCTGTATTTTTGTTTTCTATTTCTATTTTGTTTATTTGTTTTTCCTGTAATAATTGGCCGAGTTTCTCACGAAACTCGGGCCAATTTGCTTTTTTGGTATTGTAAAGTCTAGTGGTTCGATGAATTTGTACGCCTTTTGACCTCTTCACTTTTATGTTGAAGACAATGCCGTTGTGGTCCGAGCTCGTGAGGCCCTCGTCTACCCTCCAGTCGTCCACCAGGTCCAGAATATCCGTCGAACAGGCCGTAATGTCGACGTGGCTGCTGTATCTTTTACCCCCTCTGATCGTATCGAAGGTCGGAATTTCCCCTCTGTTGAGTATGTTCAGGTCCAGCTCGTCGAAAACTCCGGACACTTCTTCCCCTCTGCGATCGATGGTCAGGCTTCCCCACCAGGTACTTTTGGCGTTTGCGTCTCCTCCAAGAATCCACATTCTGGAACCTACTTCCGCCTCAACGCGTTTGAGGTGGTCTAGGTATGGTTCAATTGGCTGGTCTGGCTCAAAGTAAAAGGAGACTAGTGTGATCTTCCAAGCACTGGTTCGGATCCCCACCACGGTGATGTTGTTCGTGGTGAGTTTCGGGTACTGATCAACAATGAGGTCTTGGTCGAAGACCGCAATTGCGGCCTTAACAGTCCCATCTCCGGTGTCCGTGCTCTGGAAGATCCGGACGCCTCTATGACTCCTCATTACTTTGGCCCCGCCTACGTATGGTTCTTGGAGGAGAGCAATGGCAACCCCACGCTTTTCCGCTTCGATGAGAAGCTCGTTGGTCGCCAGCCTTTTTCGCTGGAGGTTGGCCTGTAGCAGTCTGTAGGGGTTTGGGTTTCCGTGGGCGCCCTTAGCAATATGCCACAGTAGACCTCGCTATTTCATCCCACTTTTTGCGAGTCGGGCATTCCAGGCTAAATGCGTTGTGGCCAGCGTCTCCGAGCTTGGCTCTTGTGCAGTTTTGGCACTTAGGCGGAGCACCTGTTAAAAAGTCGGCGCATTCCGACCTAAGGTGCAGCCCGCCACAGTGGCTACACAAGTCAGCCAGCTCCTTGCAGAACCGTCTGCCGTGCCCATAGCCCAGGCAGCGCGTGCACTGCACCAGTGGGGTCTGGTCTTCGACCCTCACCCGCTGGAGGTCTATGTGCAGGCATCCAAGCTCTGTTGCACGTTGCCAGATGGTCGGCGAGACGCTGACCACAACGTGGCAGGTGTGGGGGTTTCTAGTCCTCCTCCGGAACTTCACCACCACCCTGTCCTCCTCCTTGTCGAGGTTGCGAAAAACTTCTCGATTCTGGTTTCTCATGGCTTTTAGAACGTCCTCGTCTGAATTCACAGAGATGACGCTCCTGAGAACCAGTAGCGGGTCCTTGTTCTTCACCTCCTCGACATGGAGGTCCTGTCTGTCCGTGGCTAGTTTCCCCTTTATTTTATCGCGTTCTTCGATAGATTGAAAGCCCATAATGACTTTCCTGTCCTTTGCCTTCCTCACCTTCTCCACTTTTACCCAGCCTTCCTTCGCGTCCACTGCCTCTCTGACTTTACTGAGTACCTCGTCACCAGTCTCTGTCTCGTCCTTTGAGGTGACAACTAATGAGTGGAGCGTACTACGCGTTAAGCAAATTTTTCCGCTTTGTGTAGCTGTCACACTCGCGTAGGTCATGGCAGCGCCTGTCTCGATCGTCATTTTATGTTGCTCTATTGCTGCTTTCAGCTCCTGGTTAGGTTAGGTTAGGTTAGGTTAGGTTAGGTTAGGTTAGGTTAGGTTAGGTTAGGTTAGGTTAGGTTAGGTTAGGTTAGGTTAGGTTAGGTTAGGTTAGGTTAGGTTAGGTTAGGTTAGGTTAGGTTTTTTTTTTTTTTTTTTTTTTTTTTGTTTTGGCAGGAGTGGGAAATCCCCACGGACACCTCGACTTCCTCAGGCTGTGAGATAGTCGAGGTAGTGCCGGACTCGAACCGGCTAAAACCACACTCCTGCCCGTGCTTCTACCTCCAACTTAATTGGAGACCATGTCTGTCCAATTACTTTTGTTTGACGGTACGTGTTTGTGCACAAATTTTTGGGTGGGATTCCCAGCACACACAAAAGAGGGAGCCTGTTTTTCATTTGTTTCAACTTCTTATTCTACTTAGCTTAGGTTTATTTTATATTTCTACGTCAACTATGGCCTATTCTTGATTTCAAGTTTATTACAGTATTATTACTAGCCTTATTCTATTTTTACATGCCTTATTCTAGCCTTATTCAATTTTTTTTTTTTTTTTTTTTTGGTTGGATTTTATAGTTTTTTGTCTTAATTATGCTTATTTATGTAATTGTTTTTATTGCTATTTAACCTTAAACTATTTTATACCTTTTATTTCTATGCTAGTCTCTAATATATTACACTATATTATGACAGCATATTTTCTTAAACAGTTTTATTTCTATCTATAACTATCTTAACAATAAGTTTACTATAGTCTAAAAATATGTCTACATTTTTGCTTTTTATAATATTTTTTGCATTCTCCGGCGTCATTTCCATACCAATTTTGTTCTCGGCGTTAAAGCGGTGCTTTTCAAATTGTGGGCACTCGAATAGTACGTGTGAGACCGTCTCGCTCACATCCGGGTCACAGACGCACGATGGACTCTCCTTGCATTTGAAGCGGTGCAAGTACTCGGAGAATCCACCGTGCCCCGTTAGCATTTGCGTGCTGATACTGTTAACTCCTATTTTGCGAACCACTTTGTAAGCCGTCCGCACATCCGGTAAAAACAGCTTTGTGACGGAAGCGGTGCTACTCTCGCCGTATCTACGATCCCACTCGTCAAGCGTCGCCATACGTATACTTCGCTTGACGAATGAGATCGGACACTGATCGTAGTCGGGTCTTCTTTTGGAATTCTCAGCGGCCTCTTTGGCTAGCTGGTCGGCTCTTTCATTTCCCAGTAGCCCCACGTGAGCTTTGATCCAAAACAAGTTCACTATCTTGTTTTGGAGGGATGCAGATTGAATGTTATCCCTAGCCTCCACAGCCAGAGGGTGGAGCGAACCGGGATTTTTAATTGTCTGAAGAGCCGCCATTGAGTCGCTGAAAACCCCGAAAGAAGACGCCTTCAGCTTAGTTATCTCGCTGGTCGCCTTTGTTAGAGCTAGGAGCTCAGCCTGGTACACCGTGCAGTAATTGGATAGAACAAGTTTGAGGGCTCTGGTCTCAGCGTCGCTGTTCCATACGGACAGAGCAGCGCCGACCCCTCCTCCGATCTTGCTTCCATCCGTGAAGATGCAGACGTCAAAATTGCAGTTGCTGTTTAACTGTTCTTGGTTTGCCAGGCTGTCGAACTTCAGCGTGGCGCGTACTGCCGGATGAGGAGCCTCCATTGCAGACGCCATTCGCTCGATCTCCCTGTCCCCCAGTGCGGTCTGGGGCACTCCCCTCTTGGCTTCGTACAGCGTTGCCGCCTCCCGGACTCGGAGGTCGAGGGGGAGCAACCCAGACAGCACCAAAGCTGAGTTCAGGGAGACCGTGCGATACGCCTTGCAGATTTTCTGGGCGATTCCTCGCTGAACGACCGCGAGTTGGTTACGTATGCCCAACTTTTTAGCCGCCGGCGCCCAGACACTAGCAGCGTAAAGAATTATGGGCTCTATGGTGGCCACGTACATCAGCCGTAAAACTTCTGGGTGTAACCCCCAACTGACCCTAGCGGCTCTGCACAATTGCTTGTAGATCGCAATTGCCTTTCTACAAACTAGTGAGACGTGGGTATTGAACGTAAGTTTCTCGTCGATGGTTACACCCAGAAGCTTTATTTCTTTAGACATGCCAATGTCGATTCCCCCCATGCTCAGGCGTGGTGTGTCGTATTTCATTTTCCTTGTTATCACCATCGCTGTTGTTTTGTGTGGTGCAAATTTGAGCTTGTTTTCGACACCCCACGCAAGAACACGGTTGAGAGCGGCATTGGCACATGCTTCCACTTCTTGTGCGGTCTCTCCGTCAAACACCAAGACGACGTCATCCGCGAACGCCTGAACATATGTTCCTCTGCTTTCTACTAACTTAAGGAGGGGGTCCAGTACCAGGTTCCATAGTATCGGGCCTCCAATCGACCCCTGAACACAGCCCTTGCTTGTGCCTTTCCCATACACCTCCCCGCCGTACCTGATTGAGACCTTGCGGTCTGTGAGATAGCTGTCTACGACCCGCCTGAGATTAATCGGACACTTTTCCTCCGCCAGACGGACTCTTATTATTGGCCACCATGCGCTGTCAAAAGCTCCCTCTATGTCCAGCGATACGACCGTTATGATCTTTTTTTGATCTAGCTTTTTGTGCACGTGCTGCATGAGATCATAGAGGGAGTCTTCGGTGCTCCTCTGTGGCATGAATCCGTACTGGCGGGTACTCATCCTTGGTAGGAGGTGGAATTTCAGGCGGGCCACCAGCATCTTCTCGAAGATTTTCCCTAATATAGGCAACAGTCCGATCGGCCTGTACGATTTAGGAGTGGAGTAACTCTCTTTGCCAGGCTTCCGTAGGATCACGACTGTTGCCTCTTTCCAGGTGGCGGGGAAATGGTGGTATTGCAGGCATTTATTTAATAAGGCAAGGAATGACTGCGGGTCGCTACCGACTGCCTGACAACAAATGTCCGCAGTGAAGCCGTCATAACCCGGCGCCTTCTTCGGGTTGAAGGACTCCATCGAGCTTTGTAACTCCGTCATTGTAAATGGTGGGTCGCAAGGATCATTTTGTTCCCCAGCGTTCACACTATCGGCCTTCACTCTGATGGATCGGTGATGAGCGTTGTCGTATTCCGAGCGGTCTTCCGGATAGAAGGTTTCCGCTAACAGCTTCACCGAGCCCTTCGCGTCCAGCATAACCCCATCCCTTTCCAGTGGTAGGTCTTCCTCCCTACGCTGCGTCCTACCTATAACTCTGTATATCCCTTCCCATACCCCCTCCTTGTCTTGTTTCCCGCAGAATTCCTTCCAACTCTCTATCTGAGCTTTAGCTGCTACTAACTCATATTCTTCTTTCTTTTTCAGGTACTCCTGTATGACTTTCGGCCTGCGGACTTCGGCGGCACATCGGATCCTGCGCTTCATGGTAGCGACGGTCTTCTTCAATTTGACGATTTCCTCGGACCACCACGGCAAGGTAAGTACTTCGTTAACTTTTTTAGGTGGTATTGCTAGCGTGCATGCTACGTCCATTGCTTTAGTGATGTTATCTATGGCTGTGTCAATTTGATGTGTGCTGTTAATTTTTTCAATTTCGGCTACAGTGAATTTAAACTCTATTTTCAACTGGCCAAATTTCTCACGAAACTTTGACCAGTTGGCTTTTTTGGTATTAAATTTTCTAGTCGTTCGCTCGACTCGAATGCCCTTAGATTTTTGCAGGTATATTTTAAAAGTGATGGCGTTGTGATCCGAGGTCGTGAATCCTTCGTCAACTCTCCAGTCGTCCACCATGGCCAAGATGTCATTGGAGCAGGCGGTAATGTCCACGTGACTGCTGTACCGCTTTCCTCCCCGTATGGTGTCGAAGGTCGGTGTTCCTCCTTTGTTTAATATGTTAAGGTTTAGCTCGCTAAGAGTTCCTACTACATCTTCTCCCCTAGGGTCGGCCGTTGGGCTACCCCACCACATGCTTTTGGCATTGACGTCACCTCCAACGATGAGATTCCTGGAACCGACTACGCGCTCTACTTGTCTCAGGTGTTCGAGATATTGTTCGATAGGTTGGTCAGGCTCGAAGTACAGAGAGACAAGCGTGATCTCCCAGGCGCTGGTCCGGATACCCACCACTACGATGTTTTTCGTGGTGAGTTTTGGGTACTGCTTGACTGTGAAGTCGCTGTTAAAGACAGCTATTGCTGCCTTGACAGTCCCATCTCCGGTTCCAGTGTCCTGGAAGATTCGAACGCCCCTGTGACTCTTCATCACTCTCGTCCCGCCGACGTACGGTTCCTGAAGGAGCGCTATAGCTATTCCACGCTTTGCAGCTTCGATTAAGAGCTCATTGGTTGCTAGCTTCTTGCGCTGGAGGTTTGCCTGTACTGCTCCGTAGTGGGTATTTTCCGTTGGGGTGCCCTTAGCAATACGCAACAGTTGATCTGGCTATTTCATCCCATTTATTCCGTACTGGGCAGTCAAGGCCAAAAGCATTGTGCGGTGTTCCATGCTCTATTTTCGCCTTCGTGCAGTTTCGGCAGGCGGGTGGTGTGCCTGAAAGCCAGTCCGAGCATTCTGATCTCATGTGGGGACCGCCGCAATGTCCACACAGATCTGCCGACTCTTTACAGTACCGCTTACCGTGTCCGAATCCCAGGCAGCGGGTACATTGGACAAGCGGGGTCTGATCTTCGACCCGGACGCGCTGGAGATCGATGTGGACTGTCCCGATCTCTACCGCACGTCGCCAGATAGTAGGTGAGACGCTGATGATAACGTGGCCAATATGTGGGTTTCTTGTCCTCCTTCGGTACCTCACTTCCACCCTGTTTTCCTCAATGTCGAGGCCGTCAAAAACACCCTCATTCTGATTCCGCAACGCCTTAAGGACGTCTTCGTTGGTGTTTATGACCAAGACGTTCTTCAGGATCAGAAGCGGGTCCTTGTTCTTGACTTCCTCGACAGTGAGGTCAACTCCTTCTTTCTGTAACCGGTCCTTTATTTTTCCCCTTTCTTCTTCAGTTTGCAGTCCTATTATCACTTTCCTATCCTTTGCTTTACGCACTTTTTCCACCTTTATCCACCCCTCCTTTGCGTCTATCGCCTTCCTTACTCTGCTGAGCACTTCGTCACCCGTCTCTCCTTCATCCTTGGATGTGACCACAACCGAGTGCAGGGTATTGCGCATCGGCATTGCCTTTACGCCCTGGGCTGCGGTCACACTCGCGTAGGTATTTCCTTGATCGAGTAACTTCTTCTGGAGGTCAATTGCGTCCTTCAGCTCCTTCATCTTCTTGCTGTTCTCTGCTAGCAATTTCGAGTGCTCTCGAATTTCTGTTGCCAGCAGGTTCTGGTCGGTGTTGATCGAGAAGGTAGCGTCGGGAACATCAACTTCAGGCTGTGTAATTTTATTTGCCCCCCATGTGCTTTTAGCTTTGGCCTCCCTTTCGGCCTCCTTCACCAGCAGAAGTAAACGGTCTAGTGATTCCACTATGCCGTTCTTTATCTCCGTCTTCGTATTCCGTGAGGAGCTCAGCAGTTGTTTTGCTTTGATCAAGCAGGCCCTAGCTTCCGATGACCGATCCGCGTAGTGCGGTTTCGGCGGAGAATGTACCTCTATGAGTTTGGTGTTTGTTTTCATTTCTTGCGACTGTGGAAGCTTTAGTCCAAGTTTTGCAGGGCCGGCCTGTGGCGGTTTGGTTATTAAGGGGGGTGTTGGGGCTAAATTAGTGGGCTTGGCAGCTTCACATTCTCCAGCGCTGCGCCCAACATTAGGAGGTGATGTTTTGGATTTGGGTGGTGATTTCTCGCCATCATCCACCTTTTTCACCGGGGTCCTAAATCCCAACATGTTGGAGGTAGGCGTCAAAATGTATAAAATAATAAAATAAAATAAAAAATAAAAAAGAACAGAACTTAAACTAGTAAGAGTGTATATAAAATTAAGTGTAATTAAATAATAAATCTAAATTTCTCCACAGCCTCGAAATTTGGTCCAAGAAATCCGTCAAAACAATATAAATATAATGTATATGCCTATATGAGCATTTGAAACAAAATGTCGAAAAAAGAATATTTTTCCCAAAATTCCCGTTCTACCTTCGGCTATCGTCCAGGGGGCGGGTGGGCGGGGAAATTTTTTGTCAGCTATCCGCACGTGCGATATGTCCAGAGACGCGGCTCCGCGCGGGCTAGCCGTTTATGGAATAAAAAGTAGGTGCACGGGAAGAAAAAATTTGGGTTATCCCGAAAAAACCAGTTTTTGGGGTAAAAAATTTGGAAAAACAACCCCCAATCTGTGCCCAGGACCACGGAACGCGGCCAAAAGCGCAGGGATGGAAGGTAAGTACGCCTGAAACTATTTAATATTTATAGAAGTAAAGAAAATTGTAAGTTAGCTTAGATATTAATTAATTTGTAATAAAAATTTTGAAAATTTGTCTATGTGTAGGAGGGAGAAAATTTTTTCGCGTGTAAGTCAATAAAAAATGTCCAGGGAGTAGGCGGAACACTACTCCAGTCAATTCCCGCTGAAAACAGCTCGAAAAACGCGTATATAGAACTAAAGATATCAACGTTTTAGTAAAAACTTCGCTCCCTTAGGTGTATTCTGTATGTACTTAGCTAGTAAAATTAAGAATTATCAAATTTCGTGTAGCTACTTATATTCCAGCTAGCCGCACGTGCGATATGTCCAGAGACGCGGCTCCGCGCGGGCTAGCCGTTTATGGAATAAAAAGTAGGTGCACGGGAAGAAAAAATTTGGGTTATCCCGAAAAAACCAGTTTTTGGGGTAAAAAATTTGGAAAAACAACCCCCAATCTGTGCCCAGGACCACGGAACGCGGCCAAAAGCGCAGGGATGGAAGGTAAGTACGCCTGAAACTATTTAATATTTATAGAAGTAAAGAAAATTGTAAGTTAGCTTAGATATTAATTAATTAGTAATAAAAATTTTGAAAATTTGTCTATGTGTAGGAGGGAGAAAATTTTTTCGCGTGTAAGTCAATAAAAAATGTCCAGGGAGTAGGCGGAACACTACTCCAGTCAATTCCCGCTGAAAACAGCTCGAAAAACGCGTATATAGAACTGGGTTAGGTTAGGTTAGGTTAGGTTAGGTTAGGTTAGGTTAGGTTAGGTTAGGTTAGGTTAGGTTAGGTTAGGTTAGGTTAGGTTAGGTTAGGTTAGGTTAGGTTAGGTTAGGTTAGGTTAGGTTAGGTTAGGTTAGGTTAGGTTAGGTTAGGTTAGGTTAGGTTAGGTTAGGTTAGGTTAGGTTAGGTTAGGTTAGGTTAGGTTAGGTTAGGTTAGGTTAGGTTAGGTTAGGTTAGGTTAGGTTAGGTTAGGTTAGGTTAGGTTAGGTTAGGTTAGGTTAGGTTAGGTTAGGTTAGGTTAGGTTAGGTTAGGTTAGGTTAGGTTAGGTTAGGTTAGGTTAGGTTAGGTTTTTTTTTTTTTTTTTTTTTTTTTTTTTTTTTTTTTTTTTTTTTTTTTGTGCTTTTCCCCGTTTCAAAGAAAGGGCTCTTAGAATTCTAGTTACTCATTCGTTCCAGTTCTCGCATTTATTCCTCTCGCACTTTCATGCTTCATACTGTATCTTTTCTTTTGCACATCCATTCATTCTTAGCCGGGTGGGACTCCCGCTATTCTGACTACTTGCTACTTTTTTATTTTTCTTTATTAGGGTAGTTTAGGCAGACAAATGTTGTTTTTATTTACATTGTTGGTTTTACAATAATCCTTAATTCTATTTCTTTACTTACTATATTTTATTATGCTAAGTTTTATTTATTCCATACATTCTATATAATTCTGTTCTACTTTGTTGACATTATATCTTATTTCTATTCTTATATTAATACATGTGTTTTCTTATTTTACTACATTTTCATATTTTAATTTAGGTATCTAGTACATTTCTTACATAACTAGTTTTACATCTATTTGCTTATTATATTTCACAATTTGTGGTTAATCCTAAACTTAACTTAGCTTCTTATTTTCTTACACAATGTTTTTACATTTCTTCTTATTTACTAACACATTTTCCGGTTTTGTTACCCAAGGTTTGGACCTCACTGATTTGGACTGTTCTAAGGGCTCGTGTGGATTTCTTTGCTTTATTGATATTTCATTCTGTTTATAATTGCGGCAATAATATATATATAAACTTATGTTATACACAATTATTGTCTTTTCTTTGTCTGATTTTTTATTTTTCTGTGCATTTTTAAGTGTTGTTTGGTGTGCGTGTTTGATGTTGTGTGTGTGTTTTGATATATTTGTATATATTTATTATATATTCTGTATATCTGTGTTTGTTTTTGTTTTTTGGTTTCCATGTATATGTTTGTTTCGTGGTTTTTACCTGCTTTTGTGATGTACTCCCAATTTATGTTGCTGTGCTGGTGTGTTTGTGTGTGTGTTTTGTGTGTTGCGTGTATTCTTGTGTGTGTTATGTGTGTTAAGTGTACCCTAGTGAGCAGTCTAGGCGTAAGCCGTTGTCGTCCGAGCCAGATAATCCCATTTCTTACGAACCGGGCACTCCACGCTGAAGGCGTTGTGGTCCGTCCTCTGAAACTTTGAGTGTGAGCAGTTGCAGCACTGAGGTTCATTGCCCGCAACAAATTCCACGCATTTTTCGCGTAAGTGCGGTCCTCCGCAGTGGCTGCACCTGTCCACACTCTCAGTGCAAAATTTCCTGCCGTGACCAAATGCTAGGCATTTCGTGCACTGTATGAGCGGCGACTGATCCTCCACCCTGACCCTTTGCAGGTCAAGGTAAAGAGCCCCAGCCTCCGTCATCCTCTGCCATACCTTGGGTCTGACTTGAACGACAACGTGCGCTGTTTTCGGGTTTCTTGTCTTCTTTTTGTATTTAACAACCATTTCTTTATCATCTTGTCCTAAGTCCCTAAAAATGTTGACATTTTGAGAATAGAGCGCCTTCACCATTTCGTCGTCTTCGCTGTCCAAAAAGACGTCTTTTAGGACGACGAGCGGGTCTTTATTCTTCATGGGCGCTGCTGTTAGGCCTCCACCTCGGCTTTCGATCCTCTCCTTTACTCTTTTGAGCTCCGCCTCTGTGTCACACCCCAATATGACCGTTTGGTTTTTTGCCTTGCGGACTTTGCTTATCTTGAGCCCAGTTCTTCTGGCGTCGACCGCCTCCTTCACCCTGGCGAGCACCTCGTCCGCAGTCTCCTGGCTGCCTTCAAGGGTGACCGCCATGGAATGAAGTGCCGGCCGGCGCCCGGGCTTTGCTGCCGTAACGTCAGCGTATGTTAGCAAGTCCGTTTTTGGCTCGCATGCCGCTTCTTTTAGGACCTCCTGTATCCTCTCGGAACTGGCGGCGACCTCACCGGCAAAATCACCGATTTTGTCCTCGAGAGCAACTGCGGCGCGACCTACGACCTTCACTCCTTCCATCGTGTGGCCTATGCTCTCTTGGACTGTGTCGATCTTGACGTTGACCTCGTCAATCTTGTCGATGATCTTGTCGATGACGTCGGCGCCGTTCTCAGAGTGGTGCTCGGTCAGGTCTTCGAAGCCTTTTTCGACTTTCTTCTCCAGGTCATTCAGCCGTAAGTTTATACTTGTCTCCACTTTCTCCAGCCTTTCCATTACTCCGTCCGATAGTTTGGACGGTGTGGGCGTGGTGTTGGTCTTGGTGGGCGGAACCGTTTTGGACATCGTTTCTAGGGCCTTTATTCGCTTACTCAGCTCAAACAATATCCGTAGACTTCTATCCGACTGGGTCTCCAGGAAGATCTTAATGTCTCTCCTCATCTGAGGGTAGTCTTTAACTCGAGATGGTATGTCTTCGAAGGTTTTCATGACCTCCTGGAGTAGTTTGTCAGTGGATTGTGCAGCATAGGTGTCAGTCTGCTTTTTGTAGGTCTCCATATTGTCTATGGACCTTCTCTTCCTCTCTGGTCTCCGGATGAATGTCCTGGCAGCGTCCAGCGCTTGTTCGGGCGGGCCCACGGGGCTGGGGGTGGTGGTGCGAGCGAGAACACCAGAGGTCCCTGCCGACGATGACGACGGTGGCGTTTCGGCTGTCTCCGCTAGGGTTCCTTGAGCCGCGTCTCTCTTACCGAACGTCAGTGATATTCCCTTCGGCGCTTCTCGCGTTCCGGAGGGGCCCTCACTTCCCGTGCGGGTAGGTGACGTAGACGCTTGTGGTTCGCCGGCACTGACTCCTGGCCTTTTCGCTATCGGGGTGCGGAGTCCGAGAACCATTTTTTGTTATTTGAGTCCCGTGTATTTATGTATTGTGTTGTGTGGCTAGTGTGTATAGGGCACTGCGTGTGTGGAACAGGGAAAATTGTCTGTGTGTAAAATTTAAATAAATTAAATAGTAAAAATAAAATAAGTAAAATTTATATTATAGTTTAACCAAGCGGTTTGTCTACGATCTGTCCCTGTATAGGGGGGTGGATGTTTGTCAATGTGTATGTGTACTATAATATATAGCTCCGTTTTAACCCTGTAAACTGGGAGTCAAGTTCGGGCAGTCCTAATCCGCAGTCAGAATTTATTTATCTCCTGTAGTGTCCGAGATACCTATGTTTTAGTATGTAAGTGGTGGGGGAGGGTCCAATCTGGGGGGGGAGGATACCTCGTGTGCGGCTTTAGCCGTGGTGTCTTCGACACCACAAAGGCTGATTCTGAGGTCAAAATTTGTCTATCTCCTCTCGTTCCCGAGATATGGGCCTTTTGGTGTTTAAAAATAAATAAATAAATAAATATAAAAGCAAAGGGTGGGGGGGATGGATACCTCTGTGGCGGTTTCCACCTCGTGGTGTCGTTCCGACACCACTAAGGCTGAATCCGTGGTCTAAATTGGCCTATCTCTTCTGCTTCCAGAGATATCCGCTTTTTAGGGATTTCTGCCGTACCGTACCGCGCCGTGTCGCTGGCCTGCCAGGTAGATATTCCAGTTGACCTAGCTGGGTCTACTCTGGTCCGATTTCGGCGTGGGTGGGCTCGTTTTTTCGGTCTTGTTGAGCTCTTCTTGGTAGGTCAGGTTAGGGGGGGGGGGGGGGTATGGTTTTTCTGTGGCTGAGGGCCTCTGTCTATTGCTGATTGATGTATTGAAGGCGGTGTCCCAGAAGTGTCAGATGTATGAAATGAAATGAAATGAAATGAAATGAAATGAAATGAAATGAAATTTAATGAAATGAAATGAAGATGATAAGTATGGTGATGATGTGTGGTGTTGGTGTATGTGTTGTTTACTTTTTTAAAACTGTTCCGTGTTTACAAATTTTTTCCCAAGGTCCTAAAAGTGATGTAGCCCTAGGGGGTTGATACTTTGACCAAGGGTGCGGATGGTCCAGAATGGTTGGGTATCCAACCAGGGGGGGGGGGTCAGGGGGGGGGGCCTCGAAAAATGTGTCAGATTTTGTCTAGGACGCACCGTTTCAGAGTTACAGGCCTTTTTCAGTTTTAGTGCGGTTGGCAAACTGGATTCCCTAAACTGAAAGTTGTACTACGTCAATATTTCAGGTCTTGGAAATATTTTGAGTATGGGATCCTATAGGGAACGGTACTACAAACGTTTTGCGGTTTCTGAAAATGGAGCGTCCTCCTCAGGGTGTGAGCTGTTTACTGCTGAAACTTTTCCTCGATTACCAAAAACCGCAAATGCCTGTTTTTTGATCTCGCGGTTTTGCTTACTTGGGGCTCTGTATCTCTGAAACGGGTTACCCCCTGAGTCCGGTTCTTAATCCTAAACTTAAACTATAAACTATTCTACGTACTTAACTAAACGTCTTCGTCCCGCCGCTGATCTTCGCAGCTCCAGCGACGTCCGAAGTCTTCCCGGGGGTGCCTGCTCCAGGGGGTGGTGTTGACTGGACCGTGTTCTATGTCGGATTGAAGGGCTGGTGTTTCTTCAACTGCTGGCGCCGGTGAGGTTTCTGCAGCTGGTCCCGCTGAAAAGTTATTCCCCTGGGAAGGTGAAAATTTGACCCTGGCGAGCTGGTGGAAAAGTGTCCAGGGTCTACGTCCTACGTATAGCTTCTCGTGAGAGAACCGATTTAACGTTGTTTTCACGATCCGACGCTCCGCTCCAGGGTTATAACCCCGACAAGGTTAGTTTGTAATGGCGTTCCGGGTAGAGGTGTAGGAAAACCTTAACAGGAATTGCAGTTCCTGTCGGATCTCCCTCTTTTCTTCAGATTCTGGAAGCCAGTGAAGTCTGCTGAAGGTCTTGTTAGGTTCTTGTGTATTATTCGGCCCGCTTGTTTTTTGGCAGCTGGTCAAAGTGAAGGGGGTGAAACCACTTTCTGCAAATAGCAGTTCCTGCCGAATCCAGGTGGTATAAAATTTATTTTCGACCAGATATATGTAGCTCCTGGTCTGAACAGCCTTGTCGAATTTTTCCGGAATTTAATTACTTATATTTGACGGTATGTATTTTTACAGGAATACTATTGAAAAATTTTAACTTGGTAACTACTGGTCTAAAAAATACAGAATTTTGCAAATATGTTTTTAAAACTATACACTATTTTTTAAAATCCGAAAATTTATATGTTACCGATTTAAATTTTGAATTATTAAGGTTTTAATTCTTTGACTACTATGGTAAACTTTGAAAAATTTGATTCTTCCAGAAGGGTGGTCCAATTTCAATAATCGAGGTGTCGGGTGAAAGGGGATGGCTTCCTGCGCCTATCCTCTTTGCTGGTTTTCTCCTCCGGCTGCTGGATCTGGACCTCGTGTCCACGTGGATTTTCCTTTTTGTTCCGTAACTCGGCGAGTTTTCACGGGAAAAATCCCGAACTCAGCCAGAGTGTGGAGCTTGTCCAGGAGTTTTGAAGGGCAATCCAGAAACACAGTGTCACCGATCGAAATCAAGCAGCGTTTCACTTTTTTCCTTTTCACAGACAGTTTTTAGGTTAAAAACTTTGTTTTTCGAGTGTAGCTTCACGAGTTTTTCACAGATTTGAAAAATTTTTTCACTTACGGCTGTAACTCGATAGCGCGCAACTTTTAGCAAAAACTAGGTTGATTTTGCTCACTTTTACTATTTTTAAAGGTTTTTCGAGCGCGGAGCGGTTTAAAAGTGATCCGGTCGCTGCGGGGGGCGCCGTGAGACTGGTTAGGTTAGGTTAGGTTAGGTTAGGTTAGGTTAGGTTAGGTTAGGTTAGGTTAGGTTAGGTTAGGTTAGGTTAGGTTAGGTTAGGTTAGGTTAGGTTAGGTTAGGTTAGGTTAGGTTAGGTTAGGTTAGGTTAGGTTAGGTTAGGTTAGGTTAGGTTAGGTTAGGTTAGGTTAGGTTAGGTTAGGTTAGGTTAGGTTAGGTTAGGTTAGGTTAGGTTAGGTTAGGTTAGGTTAGGTTAGGTTAGGTTAGGTTAGGTTAGGTTAGGTTAGGTTAGGTTAGGTTAGGTTAGGTTAGGTTAGGTTAGGTTAGGTTAGGTTAGGTTAGGTTAGGTTAGGTTAGGTTAGGTTAGGTTAGGTTAGGTTAGGTTAGGTTAGGTTAGGTTAGGTTAGGTTAGGTTAGGTTAGGTTAGGTTAGGTTAGGTTAGGTTAGGTTAGGTTAGGTTAGGTTAGGTTAGGTTAGGTTAGGTTAGGTTAGGTTAGGTTAGGTTAGGTTAGGTTAGGTTAGGTTAGGTTAGGTTAGGTTAGGTTAGGTTAGGTTAGGTTAGGTTAGGTTAGGTTAGGTTAGGTTAGGTTAGGTTAGGTTAGGTTAGGTTAGGTTAGGTTAGGTTAGGTTAGGTTAGGTTAGGTTAGGTTAGGTTAGGTTAGGTTAGGTTAGGTTAGGTTAGGTTAGGTTAGGTTAGGTTAGGTTAGGTTAGGTTAGGTTAGGTTAGGTTAGGTTAGGTTAGGTTAGGTTAGGTTAGGTTAGGTTAGGTTAGGTTAGGTTAGGTTAGGTTAGGTTAGGTTAGGTTAGGTTAGGTTAGGTTAGGTTAGGTTAGGTTAGGTTAGGTTAGGTTAGGTTAGGTTAGGTTAGGTTAGGTTAGGTTAGGTTAGGTTAGGTTAGGTTAGGTTAGGTTAGGTTAGGTTAGGTTAGGTTAGGTTAGGTTAGGTTAGGTTAGGTTAGGTTAGGTTAGGTTAGGTTAGGTTAGGTTAGGTTAGGTTAGGTTAGGTTAGGTTAGGTTAGGTTAGGTTAGGTTAGGTTTTTTTTTTTTTTTTTTTTTTTTTTTTTGTTATTGTGCTTTTCCCCGTTTCAATGAAAGGGCTCTTATTATACTAGCTATTCATCCATTCCAGTTCTCGCATTTATGCCTCTCGTACTTTCATGCTTCATACTTTATCTTTCTTATATACATCTTCTCATTCTTAGCCGGGTGGGACTCCCGCTATTCTATCTACTTCTATTATTTATTTATCTTTATTTAGGGATATTCAACACAACTCAGTTTTATTGACAATAAGGTTCTTACTTACTATTACATGCTATTTTGTGTAAGTCTATTATTTCTTTATTTTCTTAACAATATTTCTACATGCTAACTTTTGTTTGTTCTAAACATCTGGTATACTATTTTTGCATGTGTAGTTTATAGACATTCTCTCTTATATCTATGTTGTAATACTATGTGCTTATTTATTTTAAGAACATTATTATTTCCTACTTAGAATGTCTACCACTTTTCTTTTATTATTTGCTATACATTTGTTTTCTTATTTTATGTCTATACAATACCAAGTTTATCCTTATACATTACTTAAATTTTATTTTCTAACATTGTATCTTAACTTAGCTTTCTTATTTTCTAACACAATAATCTCAATTTTTTATGACACAATTTTCTTTACTTATTTCCGGTTTTTGGACATACGGCTTGGACCTATTCGCTTAAGGCTATTCTAAGGCTTGTGTATCTTGCTTTCGCTTTTTTACATTAATTTTCCTTGTTATTTTGGCAATAATATAGTATATACCTATATGTTATACATATTTATTGTCAATTCTTATACTGGGGTTTTTTACTATATTCAATTTTTTCAGGCGATGTTTGGTGTGTGTGTTTGGTGTTGTGTGTGTGTTTTGATATATTTGTATATATTTACTATATATTTGGTATATCGGTGCTTGTTTTTGTTCTTTGGTTTCCACGTTTATGTTCGTTTCGTAGTTGTTATCTACTTCTGTAGTGTACTCCCAGTTTGTGTTGCTGTCTTGGTGTGTTCGTGTATGTGTTGCGTGTGTTTGTGTGTGTGTAGCGTGTGTTCCTGTGTGTGTTGCGTGTGTTAAGTGTACCTTATGGAGCAGTCTAGGCGTATGCCGTTGTCGTTCGAGCCAGGTAATCCCATTTTTTGCGGACCGGGCACTCCACGCTGAAGGCGTTGTGGTCCGTCCTCTGCAACTTAGAGTGTGAGCAGTTGCAGCACTGGGGTACATTGCCCGTAACAAATTCCTCGCATTTTTCGCGTAGGTGCGGCCCTCCGCAGTGGCTGCACCTGTCCACACTCTCAGTACAAAATTTCCGGCCGTGTCCAAACTCGAGGCATCTCGTGCATTGGATGAGCGGCGACTGATCCTCCACCCTGACCCTTTGTAGGTCAAGGTACAGAGCCCCAGCCTCCGTCGTTCTCTGCCATACTTTCGGACTGACCTGGACGACCACGTGCGCTGTCTTGGGGTTTCTAGTCCTCTTCTTATACTTTACGACCATTTCTTTGTCTTCGTTTTCTAGGTCCCTAAAGATATTGTCATTCTGTGAGTAGAGCGCCTTTATTAATTCATCGTCTTCGCTGTCCATGAAGACATCTTTTAGGACGACGAGCGGGTTTTTATTTTTCATAGGCGCTACTATTAGGCCTCCACCTCGGCTTTCAATCCTTTCTTTGACTTTCTTGAGCTCCGCTTCTGTGTCACACCCCAGTATGACGGTCTGGTTTTTGGCCTTCCTGACTTTATTTATTTTTAGGCCACTTTCCCTGGCGTCTACCGCCTCCCTTACCCTGGCGAGCACCTCGTCAGCAGTCTCCTGGCTGCCTTCCAAGGTGACCGCCACCGAGTGGAGTGCCGGTCTATGCCTGGGTTTTGCTGCCGTGACGTTTGCGTACGTCTGTGAGTCAGTTTTTGGCTCGCATGCCGCTTCCCTTATGGCCTCCCGAATCTTGTCAGAGCTGGTGGTGACCTCACCGACAACGTCGCCGATTCTGTCCTCAAGAGCAACTGCGGCGCGGCCTACGGCCTTCACCCCTTCTATTGTGTTGCCTATGCTCTCTTGGACTGTGACAACCTTTGCGCTGACCTCATCAATCTTGTCGACGACCTTATCGATGATGTCAGCACCATTCTCGGAGTGGTGCTCGGTAATGTCTTCGAAGCCTTTCGCGACCTTTTCCTCTAGGTCGTTGAGCCGAGCGTTAATGCTCGCCTCCACCTTTTCCAGCCTTTCCAGAATTTCCACCGGTGATTCGGGTGGTGTGGGCGTGGTGTTGGTGCTTTTGGGCAGGACTGTTTTTGACGCTGTTTCCAGGCTTTTAACTCTTTTGCTGAGCTCGAAGAGGGTCCGCAGGCATTTATCTGACTGGTTCTCCAGGAAGATTCTTATGTCTCTCCTCATTTGAGGGTATTCCTTTACTTTGGTCGGTATATCTTCGAAGGTCTTCATAACCTCCTGGAGAAGTCTGTCGTTGGATAGGGCAGCGTAGGTGTCCGGCTGCTTTTTGAATGCCTCCATGTTATCTATCGACCTTCTTTTTCGCTCTGGCCTCCTGATAAATGTTCTAGCGGCGTCCAGCGCTTGTCCAGGCGGGTTTGCGGGGCTGGGAGTGGTGGTGCGAGCGACGGCACCAGAGGTCCCTGCCAATGACGACGGCGGCGTTTCAGCTGTTTCCGCTTGGGTTCCTTGAACAGCGTCTCTCCTGCCGAACGTCAGGGACAGCCCCTTCGGTGCCTCGCGCGTTCCAGAGGGCCCCTCGTTTCCCGGGTGGGTAGGCGACGTGGACGCTTGTGGTTCTTCGGCGCTGACTCTTGGTCCTTTTGCTATTGGGGTGCGGGGTCCGAGAACCATTTTTATTGTTCGAGCTCCGTGTGTTAAGTGTAGTGTGTTGTGTGGCTGTGTGTATAGGGCACAGCAAGGGAACGGGGAAAATTGTCTATGTGTGTATAAGTAATATGTTAAATAAATTAAATAACAAGTAAAAATAAAATAAAAAGAAATTTGTTACCTATAGTTTACCGAAGGCGGTTTGTCAATATTCTGTCCCTGTATAGGGGGGTAAGTGTTTGTCGGTGTGTGTACTATAATTATATAGCTCCGTTTTAACCCTGTAAACTGGGAGTCAAGTTCGGGCAGTTCTAATCCGCAGTCAGAATGTATTTATCTCCTGTAGTGTCCGAGATACCAGTGTTTTAGTATGTAAGTGGTGGGGGAGGGTCCAATCTGGGGGGGGAGGATGCCTCGTGTGCGGCTTTAGCCGTGGTGTCTTCGACACCACAAAGGCTGATTTTGAGGTCAAAATTGGTCTAAGTCCCCTCGTTCCCGAGATTTAGATTTTGGTGTTTAAAAATAAATAAATAAATAAATATAAAAGGAAAGGGTGGGGGGGATGGATACCTCTGTGGCGGTTTCCACCTCGTGGTGTCGTTCCGACACCACTAAGGCTGAATCCGTGGTCTAAATTGGCCTATCTCTTCTGCTTCCAGAGATATCCGTTTTTTTAGGGATTTCTGCCGTACCGTACCGCGCCGTGTCGCGGGCCTGCCAGGTAGATATTCCAGTTGACCTAGCTGGGTCTACTCTGGTCCGATTTCGGCGTGGGTGGGCTCGTTTATTCGGTCTTGTTGAGCTCTTCTTGGTAGGTCAGGTAAGGGGGGGGGGGGGGTATGTTTCTGTGGCTGAGGGCCTCTGTCTATTTCTGATTGATGTATTGAAGGCGGTGTCCCAGAAGTGTCAGATGTATGAAATGAAATGAAGTGAAATGAAATGAAATGAAATGAAATGAATTGAAATGAAATGAAATGAAATGAAATGAGATGAAGATGATGAGTATGGTGATGATGTGTGGTGTTGATGTATGTGTTGTTTTTTTTTTTTTTTTTTTTTTTTTTTAAAACTACTAACTACTTTGTTTACAAATTTTTTCCCAAGGTCCTAAAACTGATGTAGCCCTAGGGGGTTGATACTTTGACCAAGGGTGCGGATGGTCCAGAATGGTTGGGTATCCAACCAGGGGGGGGGGGGTCAGGGGGGGGGGGCTCGAAAAATGTGTCAGATTTTGTCTAAGACTCACCGTTTCAGAGTTACAGGCCTTTTTCAGTTTTTGTGCGGTTTGTAAACTAAATTCCCTTTACTGAAAGTTGTTTTACGTCGAAGTTTCAGGTGTTAAAAATATTTTTCGAATGGAATCCTGTAGGGGACGATACTAGAAGCAATTTACAACTTTTGGAAATGGAGCGTCCTCGGTAGGACGTGAGCAGTTACCTCCTGAAACTTTTCTCCGATTACCAAAAACTGCAAATCGCTGTTTTTGAGTCTCGCGGCTTGGCTTACTTCAGGCTCTGTAGCTCTGAAACGGGTTAACCCCTGAGTCTGGTTCTTAATCCTAAACTTAAGCTATAAACTATTCTACGTACTTAACTAAAGGTCTTCCTTCCACTGCTGGTCTTCACCGCTCCAGCGACGTCCAAAGTGTTCCCGGGGGTGCCTGCTCCAGGGGGTGGTGATGACTGGGCCGTGACCTATGTCGGATCGTAGGGCTGGTGTTTCTCCAACTGCTGGCGCCGGTGAGGTGTCTGCAGCTGGTCCCGCTGAAAAGTTATTCCCCTGGGAAGGTGAAAATTTGACCCTGGCGAGCTGGTGGAAAAATGTCCAGGGTCTACGTCCTATGTATAGCTTCTCGTAAGAGAACCGATTTATCGTTATTTTCACGATCCGACGCTCCGCTCCAGGGTTACAACCCCGACAAGGTTATTTTGTAATGGCGTTCCGAGTAGACGTGTGGGAAAAACTTAACAGGAGTTGAAGTTCCTGTCAAAACTCCCTCCTTTCTTCAGATTCTGGACGCCGATGAAGTCTGCTGAAGGTCTGCCCAGGTTCCTGTTTATTTTTCAGCCCGCTTGTTTTTTGGCAGCTGGTCAAAGTCAAGGGTGTGAAACCACTTTCTGCAAATAGCAGTTCCTGTCAGATCCAGCTGATGAAAAATTAATTTTTGGCCAGATTTGTGTTGTTCCTGGTCTGAACAGCCTTGTCGAATTTTTTCGGTGTTTTATTTATTATATTTAACCTATTTTATTTTTACAGGATTTCTAATGAAATTTTTAAAATTAATAACTACTGGTCCAAAAATTTCGAGATTTTGCAATTATGTTCTTTACACTGTTCACTATTTTTAAAAGTCCAAAAAATTTTACGTTGCCGATTTAGATTTTGAATTAATAAGGTTTGAATTTTAAAACTGTTATGATTAATGTTGTAAAATTTGTATCTTCTAAAGGGGTGGTCCGATTTCAGCAAACAAGGTGTCAGGTGAAAGAGGGTGGCTTCCTGCGCCTATCCTCGTTTCCAGGTTTCCCCTGCAACTGCTGGATGTTGACCTCGTGTCCACGTGGATTTTCCTTTTTCCCCTGTAGCTCGGCGAGTTTCCACGGGAAAAATCCCGGACTCAGCCAGAGTGTGGAGCTTGTCAGGGTGTTTCGAAGGGCAATCCTGAAACACTGTGTCACCGATCGAAATCAAGCAGCGTTTCACTTTTTTCGTTTTCACTGTCAATTTTTAGGTTAAAACTTCGGTTTTTCGGTAATAACTTTGCGAGTTTTTCACTGATTTGAAAAATTTTTCCACTCACGGCTGTAACTCGATAGCGCGCAACTTTTAGCAAAAATCTGGATGTTTTTGCTCACTTTGGCTATTTTTAAGAATTTTCGAGCGCGGAGCGGCTTAAAAGTGATCCGGTCGCTGCGGGGGGCGCCGTGAGACTGGGGTTAGGTTAGGTTAGGTTAGGTTAGGTTAGGTTAGGTTAGGTTAGGTTAGGTTAGGTTAGGTTAGGTTAGGTTAGGTTAGGTTAGGTTAGGTTAGGTTAGGTTAGGTTAGGTTAGGTTAGGTTAGGTTAGGTTAGGTTAGGTTAGGTTAGGTTAGGTTAGGTTAGGTTAGGTTAGGTTAGGTTAGGTTAGGTTAGGTTAGGTTAGGTTAGGTTAGGTTAGGTTAGGTTAGGTTAGGTTAGGTTAGGTTAGGTTAGGTTAGGTTAGGTTAGGTTAGGTTAGGTTAGGTTAGGTTAGGTTAGGTTAGGTTAGGTTAGGTTAGGTTAGGTTAGGTTAGGTTAGGTTAGGTTAGGTTAGGTTAGGTTAGGTTAGGTTAGGTTAGGTTAGGTTAGGTTAGGTTAGGTTAGGTTAGGTTAGGTTAGGTTAGGTTAGGTTAGGTTAGGTTAGGTTAGGTTAGGTTAGGTTAGGTTAGGTTAGGTTAGGTTAGGTTAGGTTAGGTTAGGTTAGGTTAGGTTAGGTTAGGTTAGGTTAGGTTAGGTTAGGTTAGGTTAGGTTAGGTTAGGTTAGGTTAGGTTAGGTTAGGTTAGGTTAGGTTAGGTTAGGTTAGGTTAGGTTAGGTTAGGTTAGGTTAGGTTAGGTTAGGTTAGGTTAGGTTAGGTTAGGTTAGGTTAGGTTAGGTTAGGTTAGGTTAGGTTAGGTTAGGTTAGGTTAGGTTAGGTTAGGTTAGGTTAGGTTAGGTTAGGTTAGGTTAGGTTAGGTTAGGTTAGGTTAGGTTAGGTTAGGTTAGGTTAGGTTAGGTTAGGTTAGGT
The DNA here is from genome assembly GCA_932274075.1 of Diarsia rubi. Lineage (NCBI taxonomy): Eukaryota > Metazoa > Arthropoda > Insecta > Lepidoptera > Noctuidae > Diarsia > Diarsia rubi. Next base: position 20,309,696 of record OW026427.1, read on the forward strand.
TAGGTTAGGTTAGGTTAGGTTAGGTTAGGTTAGGTTAGGTTAGGTTAGGTTAGGTTAGGTTAGGTTAGGTTAGGTTAGGTTAGGTTAGGTTAGGTTAGGTTAGGTTAGGTTAGGTTAGGTTAGGTTAGGTTAGGTTAGGTTAGGTTAGGTTAGGTTAGGTTAGGTTAGGTTAGGTTAGGTTAGGTTAGGTTAGGTTAGGTTAGGTTAGGTTAGGTTAGGTTAGGTTAGGTTAGGTTAGGTTAGGTTAGGTTAGGTTAGGTTAGGTTAGGTTAGGTTAGGTTAGGTTAGGTTAGGTTAGGTTAGGT